>JALPQI010000173.1:0-579914 GCA_025490895.1 Thaumatotibia leucotreta | reverse complement strand
TAATTTGCCGTATGCCGCGGTTTTTTAGCTCGCCTGTTTTCATGTTGAACATGTCTTGGTCATAAGTAAGGTTTTGATTTGCGTCAATAAGATATGCATGCTTATGTATATCAATATCTAGGTAGAGAAGATTGTTAAAAGTTTCTATGCGTCCATTGTATAGATTGCTACTGTTATTGCACCTATATGTTGGGGAACAGATAATGAAATTAGTATGTTGCAACGGTTGAAGTTTTTCACGTATGTTGTAAATAATATCGTGATAATTTTTCGTAGATTCAAAATCATCTTGCCCTAAAAGTATTAAGCAGTAATCGTATGGCGAGAGTGTTTTTGTTTTCAGCTGTATGTTTCGCAGCAATCCCTCAATATCAGTATTTGGCATACTGTAATGACAAATCTGTAATTCAGCTGGTATAGTATTACGTGCGATTTGATAAATTTTGTTTTTCTTATTATTACTTATAATAATGATTTGCTGCGGACTTTTATTTGGATTTAAAGACAACTTTCTCTCTAGATTCCGATCCATTTGTTCATTCCTATAGCTAGAATGTTGGTTGTTTCGAATACTCATTGAGCTGTCTTTTTTAATTGATCGGTCGTTAGGAGTCGATTGATTTTTGTCCGAACAGGATTCCAGCTTTTTTTGTGAGTTCTTTGCCATCAGTTTGCGAATTGTTTGAGCCTTAAGGTCAGCTGTATGAAGGCAGCTCTCTGGGGCTATTACTTTACCGTTATTAGGTGTAAAAGTTGTTTGTAACGGTGTGCTACTCGCGTGAAATCGTTCTGATCTCGGCGTAAATTGAATATTTGAGGTATTCTGCTGGTTTTTGTTACGTCGTTTAGCCTTTTTGCTGGATCGTAATTCACTTTTTTGAACCGTTGTATCCCCTAAGATTTTTTTATACGATAGTATTTTTTTCTGACATATGTCTATAACTTTCTTCAGTACGCAGACTTCTTGGTTTAGTCTCGATATTTCGTCATGGGCACTCAGCAACTGGACGGATAACGCATCCACTGCGAATTTCATTTGCTGTGTTTCTGTGGAGTCAAGTATTGAGAGGTTTGGTAAGCTGTTAGGAGACGATAAGCTGTCGTATTTGTACGAACCATCATTTAATTCTGTATTTAACAGATTATCTGCAGAATTATATTTTGTCTTCATTGGTTTTCTTTTGGTAATATTATCAACTATAGGAGAGTCTTTCTTTGTTGTGTTAAACTCAGGGTTTTTACCGTCATAAGGTGATGACTCTAGCGACTGCGCGCAATTCCCTGTATTTAAAGAGGCGATGATTTGAGAATCATTCGGCATGGGTGATATTTCGACTGTCAGAGTACTGTTTGAATGTTCCTCGGAGGAGATATTTCGTTCCTTTTCGTTATTGATCTGCTCTGAATTATTCGATGTAGATGAAGTATCTAATTTGGTGCTTATACTGTTGTCAGTTTTATACTCATTAACATATTAAGTTCTGAGCGAATATTATCAATTTGTAGCTCAGAAGAGTCATGTTCCAGTATCTGGACTTCGCAGACCTCGTCTGAGGATACTTCCGGTGTGACAGGAACATTATTAGGAATATTATTCGCAATGCAATCTTCTATACTTGTAGATGTCTGAATTAATTTCGGCATTGTCGAGGTACTAACGGCTGAAGTACTTATTGGGTTGTGTTTATTTAGATGGTTTGTAGATTCATTTTTGTCACAAAATTGTTTCAACGTAGTAGATGCGGATCGACATGGTATACATACCCATAATTTTTTTCTTTCCTTAGTCATTAGATTGAAGAGGCTTGATGATCTCTTTGCGCATTTTAAATCAAATGTTTTTTTACATTCAAAACATTTAAGGAATGCCGTGCTGGATAGGCTTAGTTTGCAATTTGCACATGTTGGCGCCATTTTCTTTTTTTCTTTTTTTTTTAAGGTGTATCACGTTTCGTCAAAATAATTATAAAGCATGCAAAAACTAAATGCAAAAAAAAAAAAATTTTTTCCATGCAGGATTTGAACCCCGACACTCCGCTTAGCAGGCGTACGGTATATCCTTTAGACCATTCGTACGAAGCTCCTTGGCGCGAAATTAGGCATCGCTAATTGCAGTTCTTAAGCTTAGCAACTCTTATCGCTGATTGGATGCCGAATCGTTACGAAGCGTAGCCGAACTTTGCGCAAGCACTTGTTGTTTATATGTGTGGGTTAATTTTAAAGAGTTATAACGTTCACCACTTACAAGTTTTGGTCATTTTTTCACATATATTACACTTTTTTTTTAATGTTTATAGCACCATTTCACACAAATGCAATTTGAGCGGCGTAAGAACAGAGCCTTAGATCGTGGCCGATAATCCTGTTTTTGTAAAAAAATCTCAACCGAATTCACAATTATGCAGTTCCAGTGCGTGAGCAAAAATGCAGTTTTTATTCCCATTTTAATTGTTTCCGGTACAAATTTTAAGTCAAAAAATGCCACTTACGAAGGTTTGATGGTTATCATTTTTGGAATCCTTTTTATGAATAATTGACGAGGTGCAGTTTTTGGTTGATTTTTTTGGTTTTTGCTTGCCTTTAATATGCCTTAAATTTATTTTGTTAAATGTAAAAGTATTATTACTGTCTGTACTACAATGTATACTAGTCAAAATAAAATAAGGGCTATCACGCGACTGCTAACTTAGTAATGTATATTAAGCAAATCTTAATAAGCATTTTTTATTTGTTCAATGTACTGCAATAAAAATAAAATGTAAAAAAAGATTTTATTTTTGTCTTAAACATTGTAATACATTATAGTATTTTAGTTACTATCTAAGAAATCAGTAACCCTTACTTTCTTTTGAGGAGCATGTATATGAAACTGTCTCCGATGAGACAAACTCACAGCCTTTGTTTGACAGTTAGTGTGTCCACTATGATGATGATGACGTTGGAACGTCAATCTTCAATAAATGACAATGTGGCTTGTCAGTCTGAAAACTAACGCTGTGCACATTCTGAGACTAAGATCTAAGTCAAAGTTAAATTATTCTTTATTCCAAATGAAATAGCAACAAACTCTCTGGAATAGTCTTCCTCGTCACATCAAAAATTCCCCAGCAAGCTTACGTTCAAGAAGTCTGTTCGTGCTTTTTTCGCTAGCAGAATAAGCACTTAGTGTGTGAGTTTCATACGTTTCGTCTATATGAATATGTATGTATTTAATTGTGTTTATGTAAATATAGGTATATAAATATGTGTCTTATTTGTATTTTATATTTAGAATAGAGTAATTTAGAATATATCTAAATCCAAATATAGCACCGCCCACAACCTCTCGGCTTCGCCTAAAGGTTAACTGGTAGAGAATGCCCTATGGCATTAAGTTCGCCTTTTGTACTTCTAAGTTTTTTTTTTTGTGCAATAAAGATAAAATAAATAAATAAACTCTTCTGAATGGTCTAAGTTACAAAAATTAAAACTACTTCCGGTTCTAACCCTACACCACGGTCCCCGAGAAGAACCGGTAAGGAACTTGGCGGGACTTGTTTTTTTTTTCAAAAAATCATGGTATTATCTTACAACTTGCATTAAAAAAAACGAATACATAAAATTGATTTTAAATAAATTGACTTATAATAATAATAACAAGAGATGTAAAGTCTCTAAAAGTCCAAACATCTATTTCCTCACAAGATATTTATTTTAAGTATTTACTTATTAGGTTACACCTACCTAATCAGTTTAAAGTTAAGTTCATTTACTTATTAGTAGTAAGTTTTAAGTAGCAATAAAAATATTGAAGTATGAAGTTTGAAGTGACACTTCAATCGCTTGGTCGACTCTTACGACACCCACGGGAAGAGTTGGGGTGGTGACATATATATTCTCACTACCGTCACTATGCGGCGGATTATAAAATCATCAGATGCAAAGACTCATTCTAAATCCTATAACGAAAAAAATCAAAGTTACCCAAAAAACAAACCAATTAAAAAGTGCAACAAAAATGCATTCGCAAAACGGGAAACCTCAACCGTCAAAAAAGTTATTTGACATTAATTGCTGCGGATCGGTGTCAGTCGTCATGTCGCCTGTCATCCAATATGTATCATTTGCACGAAAATGATGAGTCAGCGCCCTTACCACGGGTTAAGTGTACGGCCAGAGTTGCAAGCGTTAAATCTAAGGCCTTAATCCACACACTTCTTCTTATTCGTTACACTCTTGACAGAGTGGTCGTGGCCATTATGTAGTTTTTTGAGTGACTTGTTTAACGATACCTTTCCTTCCGTAAGGCGGTTCTTCGTGAACATTCATTTATTATGGCCGACATACTGGCTTTAATCTGGTCGGTCCATCTCATTGGCGATCTTTCAATCCACACACAATGTTTTCCAAAAAAAATTAAAGAAATGGCTCATTTGTAATGCATTTTACACTGTGGATGAACATTTTACACTGTGGATGAATTTTATGACGTAGGTATACTAATAGACGTACCAAATAATGATTAGGAATGTTTATGTAATTCACTCTGATGACATACCTATTTTTATTTTATTATTATTATAAGTACTAATAACTATTAATTTACACAAATTGAATTTATACCATGAATTGTATTCATACAATGATAAAATGTTAACATGTAATATTATGAGTAAATGAGTATGAGTATGAGTAAATGAGTATGAGTAAATAGACGCTCGAGCGGGGCGTCCGAAGCGGGCGACGAGGCGTCAATGCAAACAAATGCAAACGTATGCGCGTGGCCTGAGTGCACACTGTCGAAATCCCTTGGACGCTCGACGTACCAGTAGTAGATTTTTTTTCTCTCTCTTGATACTGTCAGACGATTCGAAAATGCTTACCTACTTGAATAAAGAATAGTTTAACTTTGACGCGCCGCTGCCCGCCCCGCCGGACGCGCCGCTCGTCGCTCGTCACTCAGGCCTTACACGTGACTCGTTGAGCGTCCAAGCGTCCGTATTTATATTATGGACACTACTTCATACCTGTGCCGAATTTGCCACCACCCTTAGTACGCTAGTTATACATAGTTAAAACGAGAAAATCCTGTTTAAGAAAAAAAATGTACAAAGTAAAGTTAACCCTTCGCATGTCTAAAGATCAGTGACGAGGAATCTATTAGAAAAAAATATTCGCGACACACGAGGGGTTGGCCTCCAATGAAAACAATATTTGACGTCATTGTGTTACGAAGTTAAATTTTGTGTAACAGCTTTTGGGAATGAAGTGACAGATTCGAATTTTATATTAGCGATCAACAACACTCATCAATTTTTTTTAATTTGTTGCCTTTTTTACTGCCGAAGGTTGTTGGTCAAAGAATACCATATAGTTTGTATCACTAACCTTCGTAACACAATTGACGCAATGGTGATTCTTGTTATGATTAAGATTTTAAGTCTTTTTCGATTTAAGTCTGAAGTTTTGTTATTTTATCTGTACATAATATTGATGTTCATAAACTGACTCGAAACACGAATTAATCTCACAGTAGCTACTACTCTCGCCACGGATTCATGGTAAGGGAAATGGGTATAATTACGTGCATTATAAAACGAACTCGTTTTTATTCCGTTCGCCATATTTGTAAGTTTTTGTATATTTGTATTTTACTGTTATTTCGGTCCTTTGGCCGTATTTGCTAAGGTCATGTGTGACTTAACGTGGATATAATTATAATTCTGTTGTTTGTTTTGAAAACGTTGACATTTAACCGTATGCGTATTTTGTGATGGTTCATTGTATTTGCTGTGAAGGTTTTTCATAATTTATAGGTAAACAAGTACCTCTGGGTGATAGCTTAGGTTTTATTTTTATACCACGTCGGTGACAAACAAGCATACGGCTCGCCTGATGGAAAGCAGTCACCGTAGCCTATGGGCGCCTGAAACCCCAGGGGTGTCACATGCGCGTTGCCGACCCAATAAAAACTTGTACACTCCTCTTTTGAACAACCTCATACTGTAGTCCAACGGGAAAACCTCGGCAGGGAGGTCATTCCACAGACGGACCGTCCGCGGGAGGAAGTTCCTCTGAAACCGCACGGTGCGCGATCTTTAGGTTGCAAGGTGTGAGGATGAGCGCCCAGTCGATGGCGAGCGGTGATAGCTTAGGTACCAAATAATTAAAAAATTAAAGAAATCACGTAAAATACACTCTGGTTTAAAGCCAGCCGTACACACCTGTAAGTTCTTACGTAAGTTAGAGACGGAGCTATACTAAGGAATGAGAGTGATATTCACCTCAAAGTCAAAGTCAAACTATTCTTTATTCAAGTAAGCTTATTAATAAGCATTTTCGAATCGTCTGACATTATCAAGAGAGAGAAAAAAAATCTACTTCTGGTTCAAACCCTACACCGTTCCTGAGAAGAACCAGTAAGAAACTCAGGTGGACTTATTTTGCTTATTTCCCTCTCATTCCGTAGTATAGCTCCGTCCCTATCACTTACGTAAGAACTTGTACAGGTATTCGACTGGCCTAATGAATACGGGTCAGGAGGTTTTTTTTCAAAGAACATAATGTAATCAAGCAAATTTGAAATATTTTTCATAATATTTATAATGTCGGTAAAATCTTAAGATAATTATGTTAAGTACTACATTTAATATAGTATTTATACAGTGTGTGGCCTTTAAAACGAGAGAAAAATGAAATGGGTGACTCCTTAAGGTGCGTTCAAACCAAAAGAGCATTCGCTGTTCTATCCCCCGTTCTATGAAATCAACCAATCACGTTTTGTGTAACGATCGAATTTCGTAGAGTGGGAGGTTAGAACAGCGAATGCTCTTTTGGTCTGAACGCACCTTGAGACTATCCGCAATAATCCTGTAAAAGTCCTGATGTTTCAAAATTGATAAGTTCGGAGATATTGTTATTCAAAGTTATAGACTCTTAAGTACTTACTTGGCATCACGATATCGTAGCTTGTCAGTTGCAAGATATCTTGATAGTAGGTATACCAGGTACTGTGTCATATTTTGTTTTTATTTATATACTAATTTGCTACGTTTTTTTTAAATTTTTGGTACATTTTTCAATGTTTCAAAAATGGTAAGTTATTGACAACTTTTAAGTCAAGTAAAAGAACACATAACATCGAAAATACCATTTTTTTTTGTAATTACAATATCTGCAAATGATTGTTGATTAGCTTATTAATGCACCGTTTGAATTTTCACCCCGGTTGTACACACTGTATAAATGTATTCTGGCCATTTTTCTGCACCTCGACAACAAACGTGCCTATTTTGCGTGGTCCCAAGTCCCAACGCTGGCCCAGTACTTGTTGGGGACTTCACATACGCCCTTGAATTTCCTCGCAGATGTATGCAGGTTTCTCACAATGTTTTTCTTCACCGTAAAGCACTTGTGAATATCAAATAATATTTAGTAGGTAATAGGTATATACGTTTTTTTTAAAAACTAGCATTAAGAGTTATTAAATGAATAAAGACTTTTCAAAACCTACAGAAACATCTTAATTTCCCATCAAAACCTGACCTCCATAAACACCAAAGTTAGTAAATTTCGGGGATTTGTCTCTTTCACTCCAACACAGGCGCCATTAGAGTGACAGAGACAAATACCCGTTATAATAATTATATTTTTTAGTACAGATGGTCCCTTTTTTAGGCTCTTGTGCGAGAAGTGTGTCATTTTACGTCAGGTCCAAAACTTCAGAGGGCCATCTGCACTAAAAAACGTCGTACGAGACACGTGCAAAAACGAAATGTCGATTTAAAACACTTCCTATCGGTCGTGTTTTAAAACATCGCCACTCGTTTCGGATTTCATGTTTTTCGCACTTGTGTCGTAATGTACTATTTTTGTACATGAACTTAGGTCTTCGCGGTAAGTAGCTTGCACGTATATTGAACAGTCAAGGGCACAAATATGTATACACTTTTTTATCTTATGCCGTTAAAATAAGGTGCAAAAGTGTATACATATTTTTGCCCTTGACTGAACCTAACCTTATACTAAAATATGGGCATAAAAAGGCGTTTAGGTAAATTCTCGGTTCTTTTGAAGTTTTTATTGTCCATAACTTTTCGTGGTAAGAGTTACTGGATTGGTTGGTTTAAAATCATGTTTTGGGATCGTAAAAAATCGGCTTCTTATGCGCAATTAAGGTAAGTTTAAGTGCTTTTAATTTGGAGTTTATGCCGATTTTTTAAGTGTTTGTTTATAGTTTCTTACTTGGTAGCTTGCAAATGCGTAATCTTAGGTTGTGATGCTATTAAATCATTCAATGGAAAGCCTGAAATAAATTTAGGAAAAATGTTTTGTGTGAAACAATTAAGGTATTCGAAAATAAAATTTCGAAAGAAAATTACGAAATTCATCAACGTTTGGGGTGAGATTTTGTTTCAGGACCTGTTATTGAGCTTACCGTGGGACTAGGTTGATTTATGTTTAAGATGTCCCAAGATATTCATTTATTTATATATTTATTATTATCTATTGTTACAGTGAGAGATTTTGAATTTACATATTTAGAAGCATGATACATTATATAGACATAAAAAATATATGTGTATTTCCGTTTCCTATGAGCTTAAGAATAACTCGTAGGGGATTTTAGAAAGTTTCAGAATAGTCCTTTTTTTAATTAGGCCATTTTCTATTGAAACTACCAGTTTTGAAACTTAAAGTAGGTAATTAACTACTTATTAAAAAATATTTCTTTTCTTTTATCATGGCGATAGAGTGCATATGTAAATATTTTTGAAGGACTCCGCCGTTCCGGTATGAGTCAATTGTAAAAAAAAAATTGCATTCGACCCATATATGTGATGACTCCTGTATTTTGCTATCCTCAAAAATTGGCAAATTTTTCTCTTTGGAAAGATAGTGTGAGCCTACATATACATCAGTCATAAATTCCTTTACATTATAAACCACCCAAGTGGTGAAAATGTTAATGTTCTGTTTAGCGACTATTTTCTCATTAAACAATTATTCTCCATTTTCAAGTCTAAGCCATCTTGTCCCAACGCCAATCTGCGTTCAGGAAGTACATAAATGAGTTCCTCATGTCATCATATATTTGAAAAGGTCTTAAAAACCCTATTATTTATATTAAGATAAGCCCTTGTCAGCAGAATGCGGCATGCGTGCTGTCATGCAGGAATTCCTGCCTCGCATTCTATGAGGGACTCGCTCGTTGTCATAATGCCGTTTTGAATGTTAATTATAATTATACCTCATTGTATTAGCGTTGATTCTTACCATAAACATATAATAAGTAAATTACTAATATAACTAACGTGAGACTCAAACATATTAAAATATTATCGAACCGGGTTACTCACGTATTTAAGTCGATAATTGCTCGATATGTTTCGACCTATTAAGAGGGTCCTCGTCCGGAACACCCTCGATCAAAGCCCGACGCGTACTGGGGGCCTGCACCCTGCTAGAACATGTCGAAACATGTCGAGCAATCATCGACTTAAATACGTGAGTAGCTCGGTCCGATAATATTTTTTTCTACTCCCGTACTTTTATTTGTCATTTACATGGTCGTGAACACACCTTTAAGCCCCTAGAGATATCAAGATAAGTCTATTCCCTATAAACGCATTCGGGCACACACGCAGTGCGTTTTTGGATTTTAAGACACCTCGTGTATGCAAGACGTAATGAAATACAAAAAATGACATTTCTGATGAATAATAAAACATAAATGAACTTTCTTTTTTTAATTTGGACGTCTCCCGCCCGACCTTGATGATAATAAAATTGAGTTTGGCTAAGAATATTTCTCAACATTAAAATTTTATTTGAAAATAAGTGTGTGGTCGTAGAAAAAGTATTGTATGCAACATTGTTTAACCGAGTCAAAAAATGCTCGTGGCGTCTTTAATAACAATTTTCGGCTTTGCCTCAAATTGTTACCCACGCCACTCACCTTTTTTGACCTCTCTTAAACAAGGGTTGCATAAAATACTATAATATAATTAAAATGCAAAGAAAATAGCAAAATTATAAAACGAATATCATGAGAAATTCATACATTTTGACCTCGAATAGTTAGCTAAATTAAGACTTGTACTAAAGGACTATATGGAAAGGAATATAAGGAAGGCGCAGCGTGGGTAGGCCCCTCACAAGGAGGACTGATGACCTGGTGAAGGTCGCAGGAGTCCGCTGGATGCGGGTGGCGCAGGACCGGTCATTGTGGCAATCTTTGGGGGAGGCCTATGTTCAGCAGTGGATGTCTTTCGGCTTTTATTTTTTTTTTTTATTTATTTTATTACATAAAAAGCGTTACAAGGTATAACATAAGGTGACGTTAAACCCTGATAATGATAATGATGATAATGATGATTTGCCCTCGCCGAGATTCGAACTCAGAACCTCCACTTCGTTGCCAGATAACTTCACTTTCCTCACAGTAGGTAAATATAAAAACCAGTACTTTTGCAGACTAAACATATTTTTCCTCGTTTCTTACAGATTTTTTTTATAAATAAAAAATGTCATATTCATATTCAATCTATCAACAATACACATTCTACGAACAAAGTTCATGGGCACAAATTCTATTTTTACTCCAAAAGTATACATTTTTAGCCTTATTAGAACGGATTAAGGTTGAAATGTGTATACTTATTATTGACGCTGAGCGTATGAGTCAGTGTTTCCCAGACTTTCAGAAAGATTGTAGGAGGAAAATGATACAGCAGTGTTAGGAAGTAATTATTAGTACTTACTACGTATTTATGGTGGATTTTTCTGTTTTGATTTCCCGTAGACATGCAGTAGGTATTACGTTGCAAACGAGTACGAATTATGTTATACCTATGAATTACAAGTCCTTACTTATTCCTTATCCCTTGATTATGTGTCAATAACTTAAAAAAATATATTTAAATACTAGCAGTTACCCGCGGCTACGCCCGCGTACTAATATCTATGCACTGCGTGTTAATGTTTTCCCGCGATTATCTCGCACTTGCCTTAACCGATTTAAGTGTGGCGGGTGGTGCTTTTACCCGCGGTTCGGCCGCGTTTTATCAATTTTTATCACGGGCGTTTTAAACTTAAAACCTAAATTCGAGATGGCAAACTTTTCTTGCAATTTTGACTTCAAATTCCGTAGGAATCACGCTATCATATTATGGTCATCTTTACCATCTGGTAACCGACAAATGTTTTTTATCATTAAAAGTTTACATACACTCACATAGGTGATTGTTGTGTTTTGATGATAAACTATCATTTGTCGTTTCCCAGGACTTACAAAGATGACCATAATTAGCCGAGCTGATTAACATTTGAAGTAAATCAAGATTGTTACAGTTTCTTGCAAATTGGACTTCTGCTTCATTATGATGAACAGATCAGTCAGAACTTCAGATTACCACCGATTTTTATGACGGACAATATCGAAACGGAAATTGAATGAGGCAGCCTTTTTTGCAGTTTGTCAATAAGAACCTCTGGGATCCCGATACATCGAATTACACAATTGGATCAAAAATGACGAAATTTATGGTGACGGCTGTTTTGACTATAAAAAAACCTCTTGAATACACAGATAATATGTACTTTTGATTACTATCGCGTGAAAACTCAGGAAAACTTAAAAGGTTATTAACGTTGGTTAACATGCTATATTTAGAATTTTTTGAATCAGAAATAAACACAAAAACGATACCCCTGTCATAACCCGCAAGCCCATGATACCATAAAAGAGGAGATGGTATTTCACGTACACCTCTGTACAGCGACACGATAGACTATAGAAACGATAACCATGTTGTTTTTTTACTGTTAACCTTTTTACCACTTTCAAGAGTTGAATTCTCAAAAAACCCTAAAACATCTCTTTAGTCATTTATGTTTGGGAATACTCCTGTGAAGTTTTGGATAAAAGAGTTTAAATAGTTTCCCCATACAAACTTTGGACCCCCATTGCACCCTCTAATGAGTGGATTTTGACTTAACCTTTTTTAGAGCACTCCTACACCCTCAAAGAAGCCTACGCGCTATATTTGGAATCTCTAGAACCAGAAATGAACATAAATAATAAAACTCTATTTTTTTTTTTCAAATTTTACCCCATCACATCATAACCGTGTACATAACATAGTATTACACGTCCGCCGCGTTAAATTTTAAAATCGTTATTATTTTCGTGATCTACGTCCCGATAAACCATAGAAACGATACCCAAATTGATTTTTTCACTTCATCGCCCTTTTTACCTTTTCAGGGGTTACATTTTCAAAAATCCTGCGACATATGTTTACTCTATTACTTTGAAGACTACTCCTACGAAGTTTCGGACAAATAGTCTAACTAACTTTGTTTCGCCATACAAACTTTGGACCCCCATTGCACCCTCTAAGGAGTGGATTTCGACTCAACCTTTTTTAGAGCACCCCTACACCCTCTAAGAAACCTACGCGCTAAATTTGGAATCTTTAGAACCAGAAATGAACATAAATAATAAAACTGTATTGTTTTTTTTTTCGTATTTTACCCCATCACACCATAACCGTGTACATAGTATTTCACTTCCGCCGCGTTAAATTTCAAAATCGTTATTGTATTCGTGATCTACGTCCCGATAAACCATAGAAACAATACCCAACTTGATTTTTTCACTTCGTCACCCTTTTTACCTTTTTCAGGGGTTGAATTTTCAAAAAACCTTAAACATACCTTTACTTAATTACTTTAAAGAATACTCTTGCGAAGTTTCGGATAAAATAGTTCAACTAATCTTATTTCGCCATACAAACTTTGGACCCCCATTTCAACCCCTTAGAAGGTGAATTTTGAAAAATCCTTTCTTAGTGCTCGTCTTCACCATAAAAGGAACCTACACGCCAAATTTGGAGTCTCTAGGACCAGGGGTTTAGGCTGTGCGTGCATCTTTGTCAGGGAGCTTCTTCTTTTATATATATATAGATTAGATATCATAATATATCAAAGAAAAAATACTGAACCAAACGCTAGAGGTTGTTTTTGAACCCACGTCCTCAGCTTTCGCGGCTGATGTCTAAACGACTCGGCCGAAGTTTATATCCATAGTAGTGTAACTGCTTAAAACATACAACTAAAAAAATATTTAATAGAAAAATTTTAGTTGACCAACAAAAAACATCATCATTTACAGGGTGTAAGTCTAATATGGGCGAAGCTCTTAACTTAAGTTTAGGACATAATAAGTTAGATAACTTTATCTTAAAATTAGAGCAAAATCATCCATACGAAATAATTCGCAATGTAGAGCAACACACTCCTGATGCTTACGCATAGTTAATAGGAGAGGCTTACGTCCAGCAGGGAACTGAGATGAATGATGCGATGTCAAAAGAGCATATCAGAATTTCGAGATCGAATTTGGTGTCATAATTATCGGGAACAAAAAAGGTCCAAAATTTTTTTTTTGTTTTATACCACGTCGGTGGCAAACAAGCATACGGCCCACCTGATGGAAAGCAGCCACCGTAGCCTATGGGCGCCTGCAACCCCAGGGGGTGTCACATGCGCGTTGCCGACCCAATAAGAACTTGTACACTCCTCTTTTGAAGAACCCCATACTGTAGTCCATGAGCCATTCTGTACATTACCTTTATTATGTCCACGTGCGATGACGAGGTGATTTTCACCAACGCTTATAACGCTTGCATGACTTCCGTTGTGAAGCTGATTGTCATTAATATTTTCCTAGAAACAATTTTCCTCGTCTGAAATATTTCCCATCGCCAAGCAGGTAAATTATGCTGAAATAACAGTTTTGCCTTTCATCCAATACATCATCATCATCATCAGCCTTTCTCAGTCCACTGCTGGACTTAGACCTCTTCTATTAACTATGCATATAGACGCATTAGGAGGCAAATGCCCATAATCGTCACGCTGGGCAAGCGGATTGGCGATCGCAGTAATGTGTCCATTATGATGACACTGCTGCCCGTCATCAATCAAATCAAAGAATAGTCAGTGACATTTCAATCCCTTAGTCGACTTTTACAACACCCGCGGGAAGAGTTGGGGTGGTGAAAAATGTATTCTTACTGCCGTCACCACACGGCAAATCCATCAGACATCCAATATACACATTTTCCGAATCTACCAAATCTGCCAAATCATGAACAGTTTAGCACATAGTCGGCACAGCCGTTTTTGAACAACTACGCGACGAGAAGATACTCACACCATCCGCAAGGTGCTCGATATCCTCAATCCACCCAGAGGAAGAGGAAGACCTCCCGCCACGTGGTGGTCCAATGTCCAGAGAGACCTCAAGCAACTGTCACTAACCACGACAACCCGGGACAGAGCGTCTTGGCGTCGAGCTATAAGGAGGCCCGACCCCAACTAACGAGCTAGACCAGGGACAGAGAAAGAGAAAGAGAGACGAAACCCTCTACTGAGCATGGCCCGACATGCACTTGGCCTGTGTTAGTTATTTTTAATTTTGCACCAACTTCATAAATGGAACATTCTCATTTCCCGAATGTTTTTTTTTACAATATTGTTATTAGTGCAATCACTGCTTTACTTGTTTTATTTTTGTGGCATTGTGTCCTACAGGCATTCATCGTCATCATCACTGAGACACTGCTGCTGGACGTAGGCCTCTCCTATAAACTATGCATATGAATATGAACGCATTAGGAGGAGGATTAGGAGGAACGATGTTTCGTACAGATAACGCAATGGAACGGGAATCTGGATTGTTTGGGGAGTTTTTGAACAGCTTTGCTCACGCAGGTGGTTTTTAAACAGCTGCTTTGACTTACAGCAGGCCTAGCCAATGCCATTCCGCAATTTTATACATCATGATCAATATCATCAGCCTATGATAGTCCACTGTTGGACTTAAGCCTCTCCTATTAACTATGCGTATAAATGCATTAGGAGGAAAATGCCCATAATCGCCACGCTGGGCAAGCGGATTAGCGATCGAAGTAATGTATCCACTATGATGACGCTGCTGCCCATCATCAATCTTCTATCAAAGAATGGCCCGTGTCACTTCATTCCGTAAGTCGGTTCTTATGACACCCGCGGGAAGAGTTGGGATGGTAACAAATGTATTCCAACTGCCGTCACAACACGGCCCCTTCAGGCATTATTTCCGGGAAATAAAAGATTCACCTTGTAAAAAGAGACTAAGCTGGCTATAGGTAATTTCAGACACTGCAGGTGTGTAAAGTATGAATCACCCAAAGCACTAAATAAAGTATTAAGTACTAGGAACATAATTAATTCAACCCGTTTATCGAGGGAATGAGTCATGAAATGGACTTGAATTTTATTCTAAGTGTAAAGGCTGAGCTAGATCAGATTCATTTGAAGCAGGTGTACGGTCGGTTCTAATAATATGTATACGATTGTAATGATACATGAATGATGAAATGTATACATATTATTAGACGTGACTGTACGTGTACGTTTGCGTAGCGTGAATGTTGTAGCGAATGAAATGTCATATTAGATGGTACACCGCTTGCGTGGCGGGCACGTGTGCGTGACGTGTACCGGTGTGCCATCTACTATGACATTTCTTTCACTACAACGCGCACGCTACACATACGCTCACGTGCACGTTGTCCACAAGCATTCAATATGGCTATGCCTTAAGGGGGTAAGTGCATTCCCGTGGATACTACTTACTACTTACTACTTGTAGGTATTAAACTTTATTCTTTTACACAAGCCTCGGGGAGTTTTTAATCTTTTTCAATTGTACGACAAAATTGTAGATACGTAATTTAGTACTTGTGTAAGTACACCAGGCATAACGAGGTTAGGTTATGTACTTATCTAGGTACATAAAGCATTTTACTGCTACGAACAAATAAAACATGGAAGCCGCACGCCATACTAAATTGCCTTCCAAAAACGGTCTTGAATTTTAGTTGACAAGTGTCACCCCCTTTTCAATGCATCTCGGTAATGAATTGCAATATCAACCTATAAAAACTTAAACCGCCATTTAAAAATAGTTGTGATTGGTCCATCAAAGTTTTGATTGGCTGTATTCTATAAACATTTGTCAAAGATGTTGAGTCGAAATATGCACGGTGTTAAGAAAAGCGCTATGTCCTGCCCATCTTGGCACAATTGAACTATTGTTTTCGGGGGCATTTTTGAGGTGTCGTTAGACGTCCTTGTTATATATGGTCGCAGTTTTACTGCCAACATTAATAGTTTAAGTTTCCTGTAATAATGACATATTTAATATATTACGCTGCAGATTAGTAAAATATGTCGATTTACTTTATTCCGCGGACTTTGTGGTTGAAAACCGCAGACATTAATTCTAAATAAATTAATAATTTACGCGCCAGTTTGATAAATAGTGAATAAATAATTAAATGGTTACAGTCAAACATATATATATAATATGATGGGACAATTTTACACAAATCAATTCTGAAATCCGCAAATTATAAATAGATAAATATCTTGGGACATCTTACACAAACCGACCTAGTCCCACGGTAAACTCAATTAAGGCTTGTGACGTGGGTACCAGGCGTCGATAATGTCGATATATATAATAGATAGATACATAATATAGATACTTAATTAAATACATAGACAGCCATGACCAAGGAACAAATATTTGTGAAAAATAAATACACAAATAATTCACTCGCCAGGATTGGAACACGGAACCTCCATCTTCATGGGCAGGGTAACAACTAGGCTACGGAGGCTGTCATATTGTATCGTTTTTAAATTTGTAAAAGTACCAATACCATACGATGTTGAAGCGATCAATTTCATATTTGTTAAATGTGTCATCAACGCAACGGAAGTAAACAACTTTGCGGTTAATATATCCACCGTTTATAAATGATAAATTAAATAATTGCTACATTTTTGTTATTGTAGCTTAAACAAGTACTTATGATGTAAAGGTACGTATTATTTAAGCACTTACTTTTAAACGTATTGTAAAAATACAAAGCAAATTATTTATAAACTAAATATTTTTGATTTGTACTTTTTCATTTTTCCCCAGGTGGTCACACTGCTAATACTATATAAATTATAAATATTAGATGTCATATACCAAAGAAAAACGACCAAGATCACCTAACGTCCGAGGTGGGGATCGAACCCACGTGCTCAGCTTTCGCGGCTGATGCCTGCACCCCTCGGTCACTCGGTCTTAGCAACCACCGGTCAATTTTCTCGGGTATAAGCAATCCCTTACAAGGCTAGGCGCCTTTGACCATTCTCTAAAGGCAAGCAATACATGCTTGCACCTCCTATTAGAATACTTTACAGTTTTGTAGAATAGCTAGAGAGAGCTGGTGCTGCCATCTATTGAACGTATTGTGAAAACACAAATCAAATTATTTACTAAGTAAATATTCTGATTCGTACTTTTTATATTCCCCCGGTAGTTTAAAAAGTACAAATCAGTATATTTAGTTAATAAATAATTTGATTTGTGTTTTCACAATACGTTTGATATTTACTTTCTAAAGCAAGAGTTAGGAATATAAATATGTCTATGTTAATAAAGAATTACATAAAATACAATGAACAGTTAAATTGGCACATATGCTTAAAACCCATGCCATGCTAAGTTTTGAGGTATTTTTAGTATACTTCAAATATATGAAACAACATATTTTCCATGTAATTTTGATATTAGAAATGCAAATGTCAGAATGAGGGTTCTAGAGGTTGAATACTGCGGATTACGAGACAGGCACCAAGTGTGTGCACAGTGGTTTAACCTTTAAACTGGGTGGACAAAAAATTTTTTTTTTGTGACGTAAATAAAGACACTGCATATTAAACCTGTAAAAAAGGCATTACCGACCTATACAATCTATTAATTCTTAGATTTCTTATTTAGTGAACCTCAGAATAAGGATTTTTGATACTTTTTCTGCCACTAAGGGGAGGTGAGATGGCAGCACTTAGCGGAAGGTTTAACGAACTGTCAAAATAAATACGCGCATTTAATTTTCAATATGTTTTCTTAAAACCAACACTTTAGGAATATTGTTTTCTAAAATATATAAACAAAAATTGTTCCAAGTCAATTCCCATGAAATGAGCAAAGTTGTAGGAATTAATTTCAATACCAGTGACTTTGCGCGCTTGTTTTAGAGATCAATCTTCAGTTCGACGACCGTGTATTAGTCGTAATCCATTACAAAATCAATAAACTTCCAAATAAAAGAGAATTTCGACATTTTAGGTCCAGTATCTATGAATAGCATGAATCTGACAGCTGTGTGGACCAGACGCCTACTCTAGCGCCGCCTGGTGGCAGAAAAAATGTCGAAACCCCTCATAGAGACCTCAGAATTAAATTAATTAAAAAATACACCTTGTATAGGGACAGAGACAGTGACTTTCTTTCATACGACTAAGTGATAGTGATTAAATATAATTTTTTGAGTCCCTAACTATGGAAGGTAGAAAACAGTAGATCAAAAAGTTAACTCTCATTCCAGGGTTAAAGATTTATGTATGTATATCTTTTCGTGTGTATGTGTGAGTTAAATATAAAAAATAATTTCAAGTGTCTGTCAAATCATTTCGTTACTCAGGCAAGGGAGAGAAGACCCCCGCTCCGAGTCGTTTCTGGTCGCTCTGGCTCGTCAATACAAATGACATAAAATATTAAAATACTAGTAACCAATAAAGCGGCAAATACATTATTATTTTTCACCTAAAGCGGATTATAATTTATATTTACGTAAGTAGGTATTATTTAATATTTTAATATAATGTAAAAAGGTCATTTGCAGAAAAAGTGTACCTTTTCATTTTTTTTTCAATCATGGACTGTAATACATCATTTTACTCGGCATCGTGCGTACTTTTCAGTTATGAAACAAAAAAAGTATGTCCCTAATGTCACGAAAATAAGTATGTAAATTGAGATTACTCAGTTTAGTTACTCCCATACTAAATGTATGAAACGAAATGTAACAAAACTGATAAAAAAATCTCAAATTTGTTACAAAATTTTTCATACCTTTAGTATGGGAGTAACTAAACTGAGAAATCTCAATTTACATACTTATTTTCGTGACATTAAAAGGTACACTTTTTCTGCAAATGACCCAAAATAGTTTTTAATAGTATGTGAATGTAATTGCGTGGTTTCATTTAAAATATTTTTTGTACAAATATTTACCGACAGAGCCCACTGTGCAGACACAAGTGTCGCGTTACTCCGCGATGACACTTGCAACTGCCGCTCTAATTGCAACTATTATTGCCGAGCAGAGGTTCGGGTCAACGACCCCGCGTCTTGGCGAAATGTTCATTAATTATTATAACGTTTTAGCAGTTTTGTTTTTATTACTACCTATGTAAATAAAAAAAACATGGTCACACAAAAAAACATTGTCAGCCTCCGTAGCCTAGTTGGTAGTGACCCTGCCTACGAAGCTGGAGGTTCCGGGTTCGAATCCCGGCAAGGGCATTATTTGTGTATTTATTTATCACAAATATTTGTTCCTTGGTCATGGCTGCCTATGTATTTAAGTATCTATATGTATCTATCTTAATTGAGCTTACCGTGGAACTAGGTCGATTTGTGTAAGATGTCCCAAGATATTTATATTTTATTTATATGGAGAATGTAGACTATTGCAATACAGATCAACTTTAAGCTTATGATGGTACCGCGACTTTTAAACGTTTGTCGTCGTTACTGTCACTCAAATAAATATCTTGGGACATCTAATACAAATCGACCTAGTCCCACGGTAAGCTCAATTAAGGCTTGTGTTGTTGTGGGTACCAGGCGACGAAATATATAATATATATATACATATAGATACTTAAATACAACTCGTATCCAGCTTTGTAGGCAGGGTCACTACGAACTAGGCTATGAAGACTGACAAAGTATACAAGTGCGAAAGATAAAACGAGACCATAAGCCGCCTGAAGCTACGCAACGCTTGTATTATGTAATGTGCTAGGCAATGATATACATCAATATAGGTATGTATAAATACGTAGGAGATAGATACATACATATGAGCGCTTATAGTACCTACTTAACTCAGGAGCAACTATTCGTGCTCATGACACATGTAAATCATGTAATTAATAATGCTATGTTATAGGCAAAGGGAACATATTATCAAAGTCAAAGTTAAACTATTCTTTATTCAAGTAAGCTTATTAATAAGCATTTTCGAATCATCTGACATTATCAAGAGAGAGAAAAAAAATACTACTGGTAACCCTACACCGTTCCTGAGAAGAACCAGTAAGAAACTCTGGTGGAATTATTTTTTAAATAAATAAAAATAAAATAAAATTGATTTATTTCAAAACAGTATAATAATACATCTTATTAAAATAACATGCATTAAAGAATTTATTACATAAAAAAATGACTTTTATAGACTATTGTATAAAAAATCTAACTTAAAAAGAGAGATAAGATAAATAAAGGATAATAATAATACTTAAACAAAAATATTTTTTTATTACGAATAATTATAACAAAAATAATTATAATAATATCGACAGCACTTACGCCGTTGTAATTATTTTTACCTATACAAACACAGGTAACGACATAAGCCCGATATGGGCCCTTTGCCCAGATAACATGACATATATATTTAAGCCTTCATCAGTCATCAAGACATCTTCTGCTAGAAGAAGTCCTCTCTCTATTATTTTTGCGTATGGCCGCGTATTAAATCCCGCTGTCTTCAAATGTAACTTTACAGAGAAATATGCAAACCAAAACATAATATTGAAAGCCCAATTCTAAAACAAATCATCATCATCATTATCATCTCAGCCATAAGACGTCCACTGCTGAACATAGGCCTCCCCGCTGGACCTCCACATGTACCGGTTAGATGCGACCTGCATCCAGCGTGTCCCGGCGACGTTCATAAGGTCGTCTGTCTATCTTGTGGGTGGACGTCCTACGCTGCGATTGCCTAGCCTTCGTCTCCACTCGAGCACTTTTCGACTACATCGACAAAAAAATAAATAAGAATAAAAAAAACATAATATTGGTACAATTGCGTCGTAAAATGACCATCAATTATTTATCATTCTACGTATTCTCAATTCAAATGAACTCACTCGGAATATAAAACATTATCGACCATAGTGCATTAGGTTCTACTTATCTCTGGTTCCCAGTACAAATTACTCACAAAACTATCCCTTTCAAACCTAACCCCTCCCTCAGTATATACTATTAGTAATCAGGGGTCTATATTACACTGGTTTATATTGAAGTGGTTACGCATGTAGTGAATAAATGGCGGTCCGATCAAAAGAGCCTCGGGCGAAGAGATTAATTGATAAGATGAGTGAATCCTTTGCAAATGTAAAGTTAAATGGAATTGACAGTTGAATTGTCCGTCATCTTACTCTGCTATAAAGGTTGGCTGGAACAGTTTGCTTTTTGACGATAAAACCGCCTATTGTCTACCTTTTTAAGGTTCCATAGTAAACTAGGAACTCTTATAGTTTACAAATATTAATCACGCCGATAAAGTGTTAGAATAAAATATAAAAACTACTCCTCTACTCGTGAAGTGGGGATGATTTTTTATTTAGCTGTACACGTATAGTGTATCGCGAAATAGGTAAAAAAAATAAGGGTCCCAAAACAATTTGTTTTCTAGTCAAAGACAATATTTTCGGAAATAACCAATCCAGAATTTAAAAAAATGTCGCCCTATCCCTTTTGATCCGTGTGTCCATAAATATGAAAAAAATATGAATACTGGGGTTAAAGTAAGTACTTCCTTTAAAATAAAACTATTTCGAACATAATCAGCCGGGCCGTTTCTGAATTACTAGAGTACCCTACACTGAGCAGGGCCCGACTGGCTCTTGGCCGGTTCTAATATTAATGTTTACATGTTACTTTAATCGTTTTTTTGTTGAGTGAAAAATAAATCAAATTACAATTTTATTTTTTGATGTCTTTAATTAGATAAGGGATTAGATAACGAATAATACAAGCGGAAGATTATTAGAAGCTTTTCAAAAATGTGTCGTATCTGCGCATATCGAATCTATGCGTGACTCAGACCGCAGTTGCCACAATGTTCAGATAAAATAATTCAATTAGAACCATTTCGCATTCAATAAAACTGATGTTACGCTGAAATGAGATAGTATTGTTTGTGGTGCGGTTTGCGGGCATAAATTTTAGTGGCATAGCCGCAAATCGTAACTACACTTATTGAAAAAAAAAATTGTTGATCGCTCTAGGCTAACGACAAAGTTAATAACAACCATATAAAAAAATGCGGGATGCGAGTGGCACAGGACCGGTCATTGTGGCAATCTTTCGGGGAGTCATGTTC
Organism: Thaumatotibia leucotreta; assembly: GCA_025490895.1. NCBI lineage: Eukaryota > Metazoa > Arthropoda > Insecta > Lepidoptera > Tortricidae > Thaumatotibia > Thaumatotibia leucotreta. The sequence continues at coordinate 557,577 of JALPQI010000173.1, read as the reverse complement.
AGCAGTGGACATCTTTCGCACATTACAAAACATAGCGCTTTTTTAAAATTTTTCCTCTAATTAGAATATTATTATGAAACTAAATTAACCCTTTAACGGATCAACTGGTTATTAAATGGTTTATGCATGAGATACGTGATTTTTTGTAACTCAATGAAAAAGATGAAATTAGTGAAAGCTTGGAATTAAAATGACAGCGTGTGACTAAAAGTAACTCTCTTAGGTGAACCTAGTATACGTATTTGCTATTATTAGGTTTACAATTAGTCATCCGCTACAGAGTTCAACCAAGTATAGAAACAAAAACTTAAAAGTCATCTGTTGTGTGTAGTAGTGATTTACTCAAATACCTACAAATGTTTAAAATGTGAACGCAAGCAACAAAAATATAGGCATGGATAGATTACATCTACATACAATAGGACCTTCTTTTAACTTTTTCACCTATAAAAGAGTTGAGAAAATTCAAATACATATAATGCAATTTAATATTCCTGTTAATTTATCTACACCTACAATAAGACATTCTAACTCGTTAAATAAACTAGTATCTCCCAACATGCACTTCTAATTAATTTGATTATACGCCAGTAACATAAATTTATGTAACGACATGTAAAACTAGTTGTTATGTAATTTATTTCCCAATAATTATGGTGTGGGAAAAGCAACAGACGGTATTTTTCATGAGAATTAAGTATCAATTTTCTTGGTAACTACGTGCCGTTCTAGAAAAGTGTAGGGAAATGCATTTTACTATATTTATTGCATGTTTTTTATGGGCGTTTGCTTCCAACGCAGAGGACGCTACTGTTCTAACAAATCATTACAAATGTTTCTTTTTCATATTGGAAATTAAGTAACTTAATCTAATATTTATAACTTAAATAGTTTGTACGTGTGTTTTTATTGAACATTAACGAAATAGTTCTTCTAAAATTAGTTTTAAGGGTAACCTTGATTGAAATGGCGGAAACACATCTATTTTAAACATTATTTGACCTCGATTAACATAAGGAAAACAATTAGCAAAACAGTATTAGTATTGTCAAACAATTACATATTCGGATCACTATTTAAATAATCCTTGAAGAAGACATTAACGATTTTAACCTTATGACAGTGACCGGCTAACAAATCCAAGGAAACGTCCAAATCTGGCTCTCGGCATGCGCAAGAGTAGACCAAGTTAATAATACGGCCGAGCGCGGCGCCACCGCTGCGCGTTTCGACTAATATAGCATGAAGAATAATTAATTCCCAATTTGGCCACCAGTAAATGTTAACTTTGTTTGCTAATTTATTCTATGTACTTGTGTGTGTGTAATAGTATAATCTTAAATGCAACACGTGCAAGATATCAATGTTATTGAGGTACACATTTGATCATTTTCTTTTTATCGATTTGCTTTTATTCATTCGTGACGTTTTATAACTTATTTTAGTGTTCTGGTAACCTTTCATCGTAATAGCAATATGCTTGTTTAATGTGTTTTCTGTCCATAAAATGGTTTATTTGGAGTGTGAATGTAGTTACTCGTATGGAGAAATAATTACCGTATAGTTTTAACAACAGCACTAAAAGTACGATATCTTTTTTATAACTTTTTGGAACTTTATGTTAGTTGAGAGTTTAAAATATATATTCGAAAATTTTAATGAAAACATAATATATGTACTGAAAATATTTTCAATATATACCTACTTTTAAATAAAGTTAAAAGTATCAATATCTGGAAATCGCGCAACATTTGCATATCTGTTGATGTAAACAAACCATTCACGCACACATACGCAGGTTGTCTGTATGCATATCGTGATCGTAGTTGGCGTACACTGCAGTCGTATTAATAAATCAATAAACTTGTGTCTCGTGTATGCGATGTCAAAGTAAATAATTTGTACCCTGTCAGTTTACGTAGCCTAGTTGGCAGTGACCCTGCCTACGAAGCTAGAGGTACCGGGTTCAAATCCCGGTGAGGGCATTATTTGTCTATTTATTTATCACATATGTTTGTTCCTCGGTCTTGCCTGTCTATGTATTTAAGTATCTATATGTATGTGTCTATTATACATATATGTCTCATCGCTTGGTACCCACTATCCACGGTACAAGCCTTAATTGAGCTTGTCGTGGGACTAGGTCGATTTGTATAAGATGTCCCAAAATATATTTATCCTAAGAAAGAGCGAGCGGGGCCTCCCAACACAGGGTACTTTTTGGTTACAGAGAGGCTCCACCCTTTACATTATTTGTCAAGTGTATCTTATTCAAACAAGGAATTTTGCATTTGTAATAACGAATGATTATTATTAATTTTGACCAAGTATTTTTTTTTACATGACTGCCAAAAGGAAAATGTTCAGCAGTGGACGTCTTTCGGCTAATATAATGATGATGATGATAAAGGGCGGATTTTTATTTTGTTGTCGTTTTTTCGAACTACCCAAATTTGGTTATTTTCATATTTTTTCTACTCAGAATCGCGAACTCTTTCGATCCTCATTAGCAGAATAAAGTGTAAACTCAGTGGAAGACAAAAAATGTATGGAATTCTTGCCATACATTTTTTGTCTTCCACTGAGTTACGGTCGAAGAAAGTGTATGAAAAATAGTAACTCAATGGATTTTTTTTATGGGACACTTTTTTATTTATATCAGGATCGAAAGAGCTCCTGATTCTGAGAAGAAAAAATGTACAAAAGTCCAAATTTAGAACATTTTAAAAAACGACAACAAAATAAAAATCCGCCCTAAAAGGCCTTAGATAATGTTTTTTTTTTTTTGCAATCGACCCGTAATGCTCCTTTTGCATAATAGTACCGATCAGTGATTAAACCTTGAACCACGAATAAGAGTGCGTGCGCAGTGTGCGCGCGCACACAGGCGAATGCGCGTGGGCACCGCATTGAGTCAGGTCATGGCACTCGGCGCGTGCTAGCGCTGCGCCGCGGTTATGCTCGCTTTGCACTTTTGTTGTTTTTACTTTTTACTTAGTACATAGAAGAGAAATTGGTTTACTTGTAGATGAACCTCAATATAATCCTATAGTTTAACATTATTTCGTTGATTCGCTATAACCCCCAATAAATAAATAAATAAATAAATATCTTGGGACATCTTACACAAATCGACCTAGTCCCACGGTAAGCTCAATTAAGGCTTGTGATGTGGGTACCAGGCGACGATATACATAATAGATACTTAAATACATAAACAGCCAAGACCAAGGAACAAACATTTGTGATAAATAAATACACTAAGAATGCCCTCGCCGGGATTCAAACTCGGAACCTCCAGCTTCGTAGGTAGGGTCACTACCAACTAGGCTACGGAGGCTGACAAATGCCTAATGGATCGATTGCAAATGACAAAGTACTTAGCACATTGTAACGAATAGAAACTTCGATAAAAAAGATGCCACCGAAATTAGGCGGTTGCAACGCTCAGATATTCACCTTTGTATGAGTACCTTTCGTAACACAATTGACGCAATCGTGATCCTTGTTTAGATTAAGGCCTTAACCATGTACAGTCAAAGACAAAATAAGGTGTACACAAAAATGTTCATAAATATATCCCAGTGCACTCTAATACTGTGTAATAAGAACGTCGTAACATATTTATGAGCGGATTCTTTCGATACTTATTTTTGCACTTGACTGTACAAAATTTCTGAAATCGACCCAACACATACTTTTTCCCACTTAAATATTTTTTTTATTTTTTTTTGCTTATATAAGTGGGACATTTGCTGGGCACAGGCCTCCTCTCATATATGAGAGGGATTGGGCTATAGTCCTTACGCTGGCCCTAAGCGGGTTGGGAACTTCACATACACCTTTGAATTTCTTCGCGGATGTATGCAGGTTTCCTTACGATGTTTTCCTTCGCCGAAAGCTAATGGTAAATATCATCTGATATTCCGTACATAAGTTTCGGAAAAACTCATTGGTACAAGCCAAGATTTGAACCCACGACTTAAATATAAATAAATATCTTGGGTTGGGACTTGGAACATCTTACACAAATCGACCCAGTCCCACGGTAAGCGCAATTAAGGCTTGTGATGTGGGTATCAGGCGACGATATATATAATAGATGCTTAAAACATTTGTGATAAATAAATACACAAATAATGCCCTCGCCGCGATTGGAACCCGGAACCTCCAGCTTCGCAAGCAGGGTCACTACCAACTAGGCTACGGAGGCTAACAAAACACTTAGTCGTAATATTTTCACTTTGTTTTCACAATAATCGCCCACTCATCCGAAAAAGGACCTTCCCAAAATATTACGCTTTCGATTTCGATAACCGATAGGTATGTTGTAATCCGATACTTATTTTCAATATACATTTTTGATTCACGGCTTGTGGTATTCAGGAGGCAGATCGTTGAAGCTCTTGGTAATATTTGATAATTTATATTTTATTTTAATTTTAGTGTTTGCTTGACATTTTTAGTTATTAATTAGAATTTTGCACGATAAGTATAGTTTTATGATAGTTTTTACTCACAGTTTGTAATAAATTTTGATGTGCATGCTTATTTTGGATTACATTTTGATGTGAAACCTATTATTTATTGTTATATTGTGATATATTGAATGTTAATTTGTTTAGTGTGCCTTTTAATTAAAATAAAATAAAAATCCGTTTGCTGTTTATTAATGTGTATTTGTATCTTTATTTTATTTGTTTATGAGTTTTTTTGTTTTAATTTTTTTTTATATAATTTCATTCAAAACTAATAATACATACCTTTTTCATTCGTGTGGAAGATATAACACAATATCAATTTTGCTTTAAAAGTAGGTCAGCCCTCCAAATTTTTAAATTTGGGACCAAAAAAATAATGACGTTTAAATGAAGGATGTATAAAAATCGGTTGCCTTAAACTTTCAAAATATTCCCTCTTCTATTTGTTATCAAAATATCGTAAGAAATATTCGTTCTATGATATAGGACTACGAACAAATAAAACATGGAAGCCGCACGCCATAGTAAATTGCCTTTCAAAAACGGTGCTCAATTTTTGTTGATAAAATATCACCCAGTGAAATATTATAGCAATGAATTTCAATGTCAATCTATAAAAACTTAAACCACCAGCCATTTAAAAATAGTTGTGATTGGGCCATCAAACTTTTGATTGGCTATATTCTATAAAACATTTGTCAAAGGTTTGTAAATATGCGCAGTGTTAAGAAAAGCGCTATATATTATGACCTGCCCAACTTGGCAATATTTATTTTGGGGGCATGTTTGAGCTGGCGTTAGACGTCCATGTTATATAATAATATGGTCGGAGATATAGACACAGTGAAATAAAAACATTTATACTTCCACTTAAATGATACATTACAATTCCATTATTCATCTTAATTGTTTAAAGCGAGGTTAAATTACATTAACCTTGATACAAGTTCACAATTTGTACCTACTCATTTTTATTATAAAATAAACCTTACCAATAAACACAAGTGACTAATTATCTTATCACAACTCGTTTAAATGAACCTATTATTGTCATACTCATAATTATGTTATTGCGCGATTTATGGCCAGAATAATTTATATTGCTACATTTTACTTGCCTACACTTAGCAATGTACAGTCAACCAAAAATGTGGTTTACAACTTTTCATTCAGATGTCAGCCTCCGTAGCCTAGTTGGAAGTGACCCTGCCTACGAAGCTGGAGGTTCCGGGTACGAATCCCGGCGAGGGCATTATTTGTGTTTTTGCATGCATGCACGCATGCATGCATCAGCCTGTGATAGTCCACTGCAGGACGTAGTCCAAAATATTTGTGATAAATAAAAACTCAAATACTACTAGATAATTACTAGATAATTGGCCGTGTGGTGACGGCAGTAAGAATACATTGTGTAAATCTAATACGGGCGATCAATTAAACCAGGCATGGGATTCATTAGTGTAATCGTGGATTACAAGGTTTTTTTAAAGTTACTCTTAATTTAGACCCCACAGAATTTATTTAAGATTATCGGAGCAGCAATGTAGGTACGAACATTTGTTATTGTTGATTTGGCAGTTATGTCATCTGCTTTTGAAATTAGCTGTCAACGAGTGCTTAACTCGCGTATGTTGCTTTACGTTGCGCGCCGAATTATTTTGTATGGAAAATTTTGTTGCTCTGATTTTGAGTAAAAGTTATTTGAATGTACTTATTATGTCGTAAACTAACACCCCTTAAGAGCTTCGCCCGTATTAGACTTACACCCTGTATAAATATGCAGATGATGTGTGTGTGACCATTGACAGCACCTGTAATACTAATTTGGTAATTTCTAGTTTCGTATTCCAGAATTAGAAATGAAAATAATGAAAGAGTGAATAAATTATGAAGACAGTAATAATAAAATGATAATGATAGGTACAAATTGCCCAAAAGCCTCAAAATTATGATATTAATAAAGTTATTGATACCTACTAAATAATGAAACTTATGTACTGATAAAAATTACGGGCCGGTTCCCGATTTCATAAAATGATCCACCTATTATGTAATTTTCAGTCATCCAATTTATTAAATTACTTCGTGGAAAATAAAAAGGGTATAAAATAATTGTAGAGAATTCTATAGGAAACTTGAAACGTTCATTTATCATACAAAAGCTAGAACTTCCCGTGTTTTTCTCTATAATAGTGTAACCTGAAATCCTCATCGATTGTTTACGATACTGAAGTGTTTTTAAAGCAGTATACGTAAACAAACCACATGAATGTTTTTTTCTTTTTGTTTTTTTTTTTATTTTATTATTGTAGCCTCTTTAGCCTAGCCTCTCTAGCCTTTTTTGATAGTGATCTTGCCAACGAAGCTGGAAGTTCCGGATTCAAATACCGGCGAGGACATTATTTGTGCATTATCATAAATATTTGTTCCTTGGCGTGGCGGATTATTATTATTATTATTATTATATAAGTAACTTTTTTAGAATTATAACTAACGTGAGACTCAAACATATTCAAAAGCAATCATCGACTTAAATACGTGAGTAACCCGGTTCGATAATATTTTTTTGTCAGCCTCTGTAGCCTAGTTGGTAGTGACTACGAAGCTGGAGGTTCCGGGTTCGAATCCCGGTCAGGGCATTATTTGTGTATTTATTTATCACAAATATTTGTTCCTTGGTCATGGCTGTATATGTATTTGAGTATCTTTAAATATCTATCTATTATGTTTATCGTCGCTTGGTACCCACATCACAAGCCTTAATTGAGCTTACCGTGGGACTGGGTCGATTTGTGTAAAAGATGTCCCAAGATATTTATTATTTATTTTAATATCTAAGTACCTATCTATTATATATACATCAGAAGCTTTTATTGAGCTTACCGTAGAACTGGGGCTTAGATATCCCAGGTTATATATTTATTATAATTTTATATGTCTTGTCGATGCCACTGGTGACCGCTGTGCTGGCAGCTACCTAGCTCAACGCATAAGTATCGCGATACAGCGAGGTAATGCTGCCAGCATCCTTGGCACCATGCCGCGGGGGCCCAACTTTTTTGGATTTATTTTAGTTTTATTTAGTCTTCATTTGATAGGTTACTTTAGTTTAGTTATATTTTATGCTTTAGTTTATTTAGTTTTAATTTGATAGTATACTTTAGATTTAATTATTACTTATTTTTTTATATGTTATTAGTCAATAGTCTAACCTTTTTTCAGCGATTTTATTTAAGTAATTAAATAGAATGCAAAAAAGATATATTAAAACAATTTAATACACAAAAGCAACAATATCAAAACTAGAAAAAAAGTCTTGTTTTGTAACGATAGTTTTTTCATTAAACTTTGATAAAGACGATGATAATTTTATTTTGTTCATTGACGGACCGATAACTTTAATTGATAAATAACAAATGCAATTTTTCCAATGGTATAAGACCATTAGATGAAAGAACGTACTACCTATCAGCCTATCACAATGTACTTTTAATATCAAAATATTGTGTTATTTTACAGTATACAATATACAATGGAAGCATACCCGTGGAAGCAATTATCTATTGTTTGTCGGAAAAAATCTAGACTTTCCGGTTCAGCACTAATTGGTATTTATGTTTCCTTTCATCGTCAAACTAGATTTGTAGACCTTACTAGTATTTTGTTGCGTAATCTGTATTTACTTGTAGGTACGTAAGTTATTATGTACGTCTCAGCCTCAATGTGACAAGGTTGTATGTTGTAGTTTTATCTACTTGAAATTAGGACATTGTCACACTGACACTTAATAAGGCGGAAGTACTAGTACCCGACGCTGGACCAATACTCGTCATCATAGCTTGAGTCGCCATGCCATAAAATCAACTATTAGGGCATTTCAACGATGATAAATGTACCTGCCTTTAATGCTTTCATATCCAAACTTTGAAATAATTAGCTTATATCTAAATTATTTGCATAATTTTAAGACAAGCTGACATTTATTAGGACTTAATGTTAATATTTTCAATGTTCCAATATGTGAAATTTAACTTACAAACATGTAATATAGGGGTAGCAACGTAATCAGTGTCCTTTTACTAATACTACACTCACTAAAGGTCAGCGCGTAGAATTGTATTTCTAGAGGACCTGAGTCCCAAAACCCCAAAACGGGAATTCACTTTTTTTAAGCCACAGACAATTATTTTTCATATATATATATATTTTTTTTTTTTATACAGTTGTAAAAAAATATTTTAATATTTTTTCAATGATTTGATATGCTGCACGAAAACTTATACAGGGTGTTTTCAAATTAGTCACTGATATCTTGGGGTAGCCATGTATTCGTGATAAGGAATCATTTTACTTATGGGACTCATATCGAAAAATCGAAAAAATAAAATCACTTTCTATGAAATGTTGATCACCCGATGAAACCGCTTTGTATGAAATGGCGATTATTTTTTTCATGATTTCGATATGAGTCTCATAAGGAAAGTTGTCCGTTATAATAAACACATGCATACCCTAAAGGCGCATTCAGATCAAAAGAGCATTCGCTGTTCTATCCCCCGCTCTACAAAATATTCCAATCACGTTTTGTGTAAAAAAAGCCCTGTAATTAGCTCTTCCACTGCTTTTAGCATGTTTTATTAATATTGGATTAACGATATCTTAATTCTTTTTATTTAGGTATCATAACATAATCTATTCGTATATCGAAATAAATTGACTATGATTATAAATCTGTGTACAGCATTTCACGTATATTGCTAGCACTAAAATATTCACTCAGCGTTTATGCGACCATATAAAAATCAGCAATAATATTAAACATGTCAGTCAATAAAATTATTGTACATCTAAATAAAGATATTTCAATAAAATTCTCTTTATAGTCAGCACTATAAAATCTTAAACGAGTATAAGTCAGTGAACTTCTCATAAACAACCACAGTATAAAAAATAAGAAAGCTAAAATATGTAAAATGGCACAGATGGGAAAAAAATTCTTGTGTATTTCTTTAGTCTGTGGTCGAAAAAGTGCATTGCATAGGTGGTTGCACCCAAACCGCTGCTTAAATATTGATTTAGTGATTTAAGGAGTAGGTAAGATTAATTAGTTGTCAAAGTGCATTGTCTTTTGTTTGTTTCGGGGTTTGTTTGCACCTGCGTTCTCGTTCTCATTTTAATAAGTTTGGGTTCTTTCGGATTTTTTCTTGAAGATTTATAGAAGTTGTGAACTAAACAAAATTTGTATTCAACCTGTGTTTAGTTTCCAATCCACGTCATTTAATACTACGTGTTATTTAATGAACTCTTACCAATCGGTTATCCAAAACTATGAATGTACTATGGATGTTTCTTTGAACTGTTTATTTAAATTATTATCAACTTCTATAAAAAATAAGTACAATTATTAAAGTGTCTGTTATGTATCCATTTCTATCTATTATATATTTAATCGCTTAGTTATTTTTTGTTAGAATATTGGATGATATTTATTTTATATTAGTGTACTAGCGGTCAAAGAATACGGGTCATAGATAATATTGTAAACATGCTGATTTCTAATACTTTTAATTTTTTTCTCAGGATAAGTAGAATCCGTTTGAATACAAAATTATTGTTTCCCTGATTATTGATCTAAAAAGAAACCGTAACTTTATGGTTTATGGTCATATAACTCCGTGCATATGAAAATAGCAAGTCATAATTAAAAAACCACTTTCACACATTACAGTGGTTATTTAATGTGGTTAACTCAGAAATGTCGCGTACAAAAATCAAAAAACTTAAAATGGTCATTAGAACCATTTTAAGTTTTTTTTTTAATTGGATAATCAATTCAGGAAAATTTAAATACACAGCGACATGCTCATCATTCTACGTATCCTGTAAATATTAGAACACTCTGTTTGTAATCAGCCCATAAAATTTGCAGTATTTTCTATGAAAAATCACACCTGACTATAATTATTCTTTAACCGCGAGTTTATTTTAATTTATTACAAAAAAGTATTTTCTTGTTACAAAAAATGCAGAACCCTGCAGCATTCAAATATTTGCGGTAATAATTTAAAGTGTTACTTCGTGCATACAGTCCGTTATGAGTAAGTTAATTTGCACAAGCCTCACAAATCAACAGATTTCGAAATTTTCTGCTTAAGGTTACTGACTTTTAGGTCGGTTGAACTGCCGACTAAAAACCTTGTAAATAAATTAATAGCATCTGACATTCTTACTCAAATCGACCTATTCTTAATATTAGCTCAATTAAGGCTGTATTTCGGTGCTAAGTGACTATAGAAGTCCTGTATACCTCTTCGAAGGGAAAGTCTCTTATATATCGTAGATACAGTACTTTACTAAGAATTTTTTTAAAGTTAGCGTTTCTCTTTTTATCACAAATTTTCTATAAATGACTTGCCTCGTCTGGAAATCAAACCCACTCATATACGAAAAAAATAACATTTCATGTATTTAACATGCCAATGAGAGTAGTACCACGTGAGTAGAGTGAGAGAGAGTATGCACATAGGGAATTAATTCTTAAAATAACATACCTACAGTATCTTAGAAGTAAGGAATAGGGTAAAATGACTAAAATTAAGTATTGAAGCTGCAAGAAAATGATGTCTGTACCTATTGCTGTTCATACTTCTAAAAGTCACTACTTGTCATATAAAATCTATGAATGCAGTATGACTCGCCATTAAAAATAAGATAAAGCCTCTTTTTACCAAAACAGTCTCTCAACAATTTTTAGAGTACTTTCCGTTCATGTCCCATACTCCCATTATAGTCTGGGTACATTCGAAATAGGTAACAGACGAACACTGACGTTTGTATTAAACAGAGCGACTGTAAGGTTTTTCGTTCGTGTAAAATGAATACCCACCTTATGCATGAATTCAATAATTAATTAGGCACACAGCTCTGCAGCCAATAGCACCTAATCACACTTTCGAAACTGTACAAAGTAATTGGAAAGATACTTAGAACGCTTTTTTACCTTAGTGATAAAAAGTATTTAATACTTAATACAATAATACCTAATATTTGATTTGTTATATAAAATTCAAATGGGATCTCAAAGAATTCCTAGCCCTAAATTTTCCGCTTCCTTTCACCACCTTTGCATCAATTTGTCGTAGTGATATTACGTTTTATGCTACCGTGTCAAGTAGTATATTTCCGTATATACGTATTTCTAGTACAATCTGGTGGTCAAGCGTGTGTCGACGTTTTATAAGGTTCTCTGTTAAAAACAAATGGGAATTTTGATCTCTTTTTAGGGTTCCATAGTTAGCAAGGAACCATGTTTCGTCATGTCCGTCTGGCTGTCCGTAGCGTAGCGCGTAGCTCAGTGGCCATTAGTAGGTATTAGAAATCTGCAAATTGGTATAGGTATCCAAATTAATCACACCAAAGTGATAGAATAAAATATTGTGAAACATTTTTTTCTGGTACGGTGGGTTCTAATAATATGTATAAGATTTTGATCCTTATGCTTTTGACATATTATTAGACGTGACTGTACCTCCCCTACTTTTTATTGTAATCCTATAGTGTGAAGTATCATTGAATACCTATATCTCGTAAAATTTTTTTATATAAGTAATGATGGTCGCAAAATATATTTTTTTTCTTAAGTTTTACGGAGGTAACCGCTCAAGAATGTATTCAATTGTGTCTTCCCTCTAAGATTTGATCCGTGGTCTGTCACTCTTTTTATTAAGTGCGACAAAGAAAGGTATTTGCCTTTCGTTCACAATTGTTCATTAGCGATTGGCATCTTGGCTACGCGCCCAGTACGCTTAGCACATGATTGATGTGACAATATGTCGCGGCGAGATAGACTATCCGTCCCTCTTTTATTAATATAGTTAGTAAAAGACGGGAAATCTCTCTCGCCGCGACATACTGTCGCGTTCATCATGTGCTAAGCGTGCTGGTGGCTTGTGATGGTCAAGCGTTTATCATCACTTTCGCACTTGATAATAAGCATAAGGCATTCATAATAAGCCTACTGAAATCGCTGAAATAGCGCTATCGTAGAATACAATATAAGCACACATTGTCATATCAAGTTCCAGAAAAGGCCGAGAATAACTAAGTAACCAACTAACACCTTCCCATATTCCATACATGTAAACAACACCCAAGAACTTAAACAATCAACATTGTCCCATACAAAGCCCTTAAAACTTTGTCCCTGCCTAACCCTAAACCAGGGTAATTAAATTAATAAATATTAATTAGACGTAGTACTGTGAACACGCAAGGGTGGCACGCGAAGGGTTACTATGTGCTTAAAGGCACTGTTTGTCCTTTTAAAATGACCGATTTGCGCTAAATACATATGGGCTGTAGAAAGTACGTGATATTGCGATGGGACTGATAAGAGGCGTTTGATTTAGCTGTGAAACATTACGAAATTGTTTTTTTTAATTGTGAGAGAATCGTATACAAATCCAGTTTTTGCTACAGTAAACTAAATAAAGGATTGTATTGTGGATACCTACCTAAGCGATGATTGATGTCAATGTGTGTCTATGGTACTGGCTTTTATCGAAATCGAGGAATGCGATGCAGATTTCTAGCCAAACCGTGAACATTAATCTCTAAACTTAACTATGGTGATGTGGTTTATGGCGGGCGACTGTTGTCTCGGACTCAGAAAGTGGTGCAGCGTATTCAAAATGCATGTGCACGGTTTTGTTTCCCTATCCCCCGTCGCACCCACATTACCCCGTTTTTAAATGAACGAGACCTCATGAACATGTCTTCTCGAAGACATTTGCATCTTGCCACCTTATTGTTTGGGGTACTAAAGAATAAAAAACCAGCATACCTCTATGACAAACTGAATTTTTCTAGTCGTGCTGTCAGACATGCGCCACGTCTAACATTCCCACCACATCGCACGGTTGCCTTCCGTGGCAGTTTCCGTTTTGCTGCCACCAAGTGCTGGAACGATTTGCCACCACCAATCCGAAATTGTAAAACTGTAGCCACTTTTAAAACCCATACAAAACGGTTCTTAATTGCTACGCAAAAAAGCACTCAATAGGCAATCGAGCAAATACCTACACAAAATATCCATACTCACTCACACACTCACAGCACTCACGCCACACACAAATGTATAACTGTATAAGTACCTACTCGTATATAATGATTGTAATAAACATAATATCCTGCCTATAATTATAATTATGTTTATAATGATAGTGTAGTTTTAATTCGTATTGTATCAATTAGTTAATTTTAAATGTATACCATTAGTAATAGTCCCAATGTAACTATGCAAGGTGTCTTAGATAAATAGTGCCATCTTCTCTGTATACCTCGGGCCTCACTGAAAATCAGCGTTGCGTAGTGTGCCCTGCGGTGCCCTACGTGACAACAAGCTGAGTGAGGACCCTTTGGCACAAATCCAATATCTCTGTTTTTAATGTAATATAATTTTAAGTTATGTTTTGTGCTAATAAATTCATTTCATTTCATTTTCATTTCATTTCATTCATTCATTTCATTTCATTTCATTATTCGATTCAAAATGCTAATTTTAAAAGTAATTAGCTTTCTAAGAATTAATTGTGAAGCAACGTACTTCAAAATGAATCGTTAATTTGCAGTTGACAATGACAGATCGCTGCCACTCACAACGTTTGACAACTAAGCAGTACACGCTTTACATTGATCGTTCGAAGGAAATAAAATTAACTGTAGCGTCAATTTAATTATTTGTCAAATATTAATACATGAAAACGATTGCTAGTAATGCGTATTATTTTCGCAAAAACCCGGGTCATGGAAACACACTGTATAATCTCGGAAATGTAGATGCCAGTAGGGAAAATATGACGATGATAATGATAGGCGTATGGACGCCTATCATTATCATCGTCGTATTGATTTCCACACTTTACTCTTCATAAAAGGCACACCTTATAAGCTTGATGTAACATTCCACGTCAATGATATCGCAATACCACTTTATTTAGCATTACCATCATTACACGAGTAATTATGATAATTATCAGCATAACCCGATCATCTGTGTGGAGACAACATCCATTGTTTTTATAGATTACTGTTTTTTCCTGTTATCAGGTCAATAATTGTTCTTACAGTGTAAAGATGCTGTTGCGTGCCATGTCAGGGGGATATTTATGATATACCTAAGTGTGGAAAATATTTATACTCTAGCAACGAGAAAAAAAACCTTCCTGAAAACGAATACCGTACTTTTGTTACAGAAAATAGTTAGCCTATTTATTTCAAAACGGCGCTTATACTGATCGTCATTAGATAAAAAAAAATGTAAACAAATATGGCTGACTTCTCATAGTATTTGACGTCTTCGACACTATCGAGAAACACGCTCGCAAATATATATTTTTATCGTTGAAACTAATAAATATCAAAAATTAATAAAAATGTGTCTGAACTCAAGGTTTAAAAGTTCGTAATAAAACCAAGATTTCATTGTGTTCTTAAATTGCGTGATTACCTGATTACTCCTCAACTTGGCAGTGTATCTTAAAAGATACATACTTTTTGACCCACTTTTTGTATTTTTTTTAAAGACAGAAGCTAGAACACACGACTTTTTTAAATCCTGCCAAGAGTGCCAAGTTTAGGGTTACGGAAAAAATGCAAGTTTTTAGGATTTTTTTTTATTTTTTTTGGATACTACTGACCAATGATATAAATAATAGTAAATCTCAAACCAGTATAGGTTAGTATTATAGATTACGTCACGTCATCAGCCTCTCTTGGTCCACTGCTGGACGTAGGCCTCTCCTATATTAACTATGCGTATCGACGCAAGTGTGTCCACTACGATGAATACTGATGGTGCTGCCCATCATCAATCTTCTATAAAGGAATATTCATTGACACTTTAATCCCTCAGTCGACTCTTACGACACACGGGAAGATGTGGGGTGGTAACAAATGTATTCTTACTGCCGTCACTACGCGGCAAAGTCAAACTCAAACTATTCTTTATTCAAGTCAGCTTATCAATAAGCATTTTCGAATCGTCTGACATTAAGTATCAAGAGAGAAAAAAATCTACTACTGCAAGGTACAATCAACAACACAGCTGTGACTACAGACAAAGTGCCAGAAAGATGTATACACACCTTTATGTCCAGCCAATAAAGTTCTGTGTACATATTTTTGCCACTTTGCCTGTGTTCACAGGTGTGTTGACGGTACATGACAACGTGATGAGTCGATGACAGACAGCTAGACGCCTCCGCGCTTGCGCAATTAACACGTGTGTTGTGTATGTGTGCGGTATAATGTAGTCTAGATACACGTATTATAGATAGCCGTGTAGCTGCTGCAGCGTTATTAACGCAGCCTTACTTTCTTGCTCGCACATACGCGAGTATCGTCGAATAGGCCTTTCAAAAAGAGTTAGGGTCCCAAAATAATATTTTTTCTACAATCAATATTATCGGAAATAACCACTCCAGAATAAATCAAATTGCCCTTCCCCACTTTAACTTTCGATCCATAAGTCCAAAAAAAATGAAAAAATCATGAATACTGGAGCTTATAGTATATGTATTATAAAATAAAACTATCTCGAACATAATCGGCCCAGCCGTTTTTGAATAACTATGGATACACTGAGCATGGCCCGACATGCTCTTGGCAGGTTTTTTTCAAGATTGCTATCAGTTTACTCTCTAAAGAGTTAGAAACTGTAATATTGAAATCTACCGAAGACACTACACCTTATGGACAGTACACTTAGTTACAAATTCAAGTAAAAAATAGTACAGTAGGTGTTTAATTTAGAAAATGTGTTTTATATTACCTGCCTGTTTTACGCACTAGTGCAAAAAGTAGCTCATTTTACGTCAGGTCCAAAACTTCGAAGGGCCATCTGTGCTAAAAAACATCGTATGAGACACGTGCAAAATGGAAATTTGTAACTCGTTTAACATCGCCACTCGGTTAGAATTACATGTTTTACGCACTTGCGTCGTAATGTACTATTTTAGTGCATACTTTGACAGGATGAGAGGTAGACAATATTTTCATAATATTTGTCGAATTTTATCATTTGTATTAGTGGGTGACGAAGTATGTAGCTGATTTGTAGGTACCTGTAACCACATGACGAAGCTATTTATAGTTCGTGAAATATATATTAGTAACTTTCCACCTACATTATAGTAAAAATAACATTCAATTTATATTTCTCGAACTCTATCTACCCTTGTGTTTAATTTTCTTTGACGTGGTATTTGAAACTTTATTTTAATTGAGTGTCTGTTTCAGACTTAGTATGAAAACTAATACAAATACAAATACAAAGTATTGTTTGTTTATGTTGTAAAATGTTGTAATTGTTTATTATTATTGATACTACTTGCGCCATCTATTGGAAGCCCACGGAATTAACAATGTATGCATTATTTCTTACACTCGGTCAGATAACCCAATTAATCGGTACAGTTGGCGTTTTTACGCACTAATCCGACAAGTGGTACGTTTTTTGTCAGGACGAAATTTCGGAGGGCCATCTGTACTTAAAAATTCGTACGATACACGTGTGAAAAGGTAATTCGTAATTCGTGTGTCGATTTAAAACATTTCCTTCAGTGGTGTTTTAATTTATCGCCACTCGTTTCGAACTTAATTTTTTTCGGACTTACCTAAATCATAATGTACTATTGAGAATGACCGTCCAATTACGAGTTCAGTTTTTATAGATTAATCATAGCTATAAACTATGGGACAAATCATGACTTTTGGTGGATTAAAAATATGTCGCTGTGTGTGGACGACAGTTAAGTAAAAATACATTTGTCACCACCCCACCTCCACCCGTGGGTGTCGTAAGAGTCGACTAAGGGATTAAAATGTATGGCTGACCATTTGTTAATGAAATTTGATGAGTAGAAGCAGCATCATCATAGCCACACTACTGCGATCGCCAATCGGCTTTCCCAGCGCGGCGATAATGGGCATTTAAATCCTCAGCTTTTATGCTGACCATATCGTGGCCGATCCGTTACTTTTTTTAAATCTTATTTTAGAAAGCATATGTGGAAAATCATGTGTCTACCATTAATAAAGCATTTAATTTGAATTTAATGCGTCTACTCGTATATGCATCAGTTATGTTATTTCGCAACATCATCACATCACCTTATGATAGCCCACTGCTGGACGTAGGCCTCTCCTATTAACTATGCGTATAGACGCATTAGGAGGGAAATGCCGATAATCGCCACGCAGGAGGAGTTGGAGTGGTGAAAAATGTATTCTTACTGCCGTCACCACACGGCCAACCATAATACCACAATACCATTAATAAAGCATTTAATTTGAATTTAATGCGTCAGTATTTATACGCATCAGTTATTTAGGAGAGGCTTACGTTCCGCAGTGGCCCGAAACAGGCTGATGTGAGGCTGATAAAGATTTGAGTCTGACTCTCACTTTCCTGTTTTTTCTGCAACTACCTAACTTAATCTCTACAATACTACTAGATTAGATATTCTAATTAAAATGATGCAACCAATTGCACATTGGACACGTTTAATATAATACAATTAATTATCTTACTACAATAATATCACAATCGTATGACCTTCCTTATCAGGCTGATACTCTAAACGAATTCCAAAAGAGCATAACTCCATTCGCGACGTACACATATAAACACAACTCACTGACTGCTTGTAGTCTTTGAGTAGTTGTAATAAGAGTTATGATTGGTCAGTCAGTTGTGACAACGGTGGTAGGAAATAGACTGTTTTTCAAATAAGTGTCATTTACACGTGGATTGGATATCACGAGGCGTCATACAGTCTGCATGTCGTTATTATTGTACTTAGAAATGTATGTATTACTAGGTTTTTTCCGTGACGTTTAGGCCTTTTAGTTCAGTTGATTTTTGCAGTTCCACAACTGGGAATGTCTTATTTTATGTAGTTTATACAGTACATCATCATCATAATCATTTTCGCTGTTTACATTGTTCGCAATCTCTATTGATGCCAACTTTAGCATACCTACTTACTATACTTTATGTATTAGCATCCGATATTACATAATTTTTATAAATGAATCAACTTTTTCTGTCTGTTATTACCATGGTTACGGTCGCCTGAGTCACGCTGATTTTATGCAAAATTATGCTACTTAATTTATGCAAAAATGCATATAGTCCATGTTTGTAGATAGCCCATCAAGGAAAGGGTTTATTAACACCAGAAAAATGCATGTTTGCATAGTTTAAGTATCATAATTATGCATAAAACCAGCGTGACTCAGGCGACCGTAACCACGGTAATAGTTAATTCACCTAAATTCAACTAAATCAACATCCCATATAAATAATATGCTATAAATATAAATCATCTTTAATACTTGTTACCTGTATTTGTAGATAAACCTTTTATTCCTACACAAAGCTTTATAAATATCCTTATAATTCCGTTCAATAATCTCACCATTTATAAAAATATTCGTTATAAAATACAAAATATCTCAAAAGACATTATTCTGGTTTCTGAACGCAGTTTCGCCACAGACTAGTTATTTTATTTAGACAGTGGATTCAATGCGAAATCCGCTAGACTAACTAGTACTGTCAAGGTTTTAATTAAAAGTCAGAGAGAATAATTTTAATAACTAACGTAAGTTTTGACCACATAATTCTTAAGAACCAGAAGCCATCTATCGGCTTGTATTCATCCAACAAGTAAATTAGGGTTCTAGAGCCGACTGGAAATGTTCACAGGAAAGATTTGTAACCGAACTCATACAAAAAAATGTGTATGACCCATCTATGGATCTTGTCGTTGAGCTCGATCGGGTTCTGGATCTTATTTGCAAATGGGGTTCCGATAACCTGGTCGAGTTCAACGCCAAAAAGACTCAAGTGTGCGCTTTCTCCACCAAAACGTCTTCCTTCCACCCAGTTCCAACTCTTCAGAACACTCCTCTTGCTTTACGAGATAGCCTGAATATGCTTGGCATGGATATACGCTGCAATCTAAATCAAAATAAATACATCGAGTCATTAATTACCACGGCATCAAAAAAGCTGGGCATCCTGAATAGGGTGCGTCGGTTCTTTGCGCCCGACCAGCTTTGTCTTCTTTATAAGACACAAGTTCGGTCTTGTGTGGAGTACTGCTCTCATCTTTGGGATGGGTCCGCCCAATACCTACTCGATGCTCTCGATAGGATGCAGCGGCGGGCAGTTCGTATTATAGGCGACTCTAAGGTTACCAGGCACCTTGAACCCCTTCAACTACGTAGGGACATTGGTTCTCTGAGCGTTTTTTATCGCCTGTACCATGGTGAGTGTTCTGAATAGAGTTATTTTTCCTGATCCCGCCCTCCCCTTTCCGTTATAAAACCACACGTGCCGGTTTGCGGTGTCACTCCTTCACCGTGGAAAATATTCCCACGCGTACTAAGAAATTCGGTAATTCCTTCATATGCCGGACTATTAAAAAGTGGAATTCTTTACCGGCACATGTGTTTCCGCATACCTATAAGTTGGGACCCTTTAAATGAAGCGTGAAGAAGCATCTAGCGGGCCAGCAAGGCGGTGGCAACTAACAGGTTACTGATTGTCTCCTGTTCGTTGCCGCCGTGATTTGGGCTCTACTTTTCACTTCCGATCAGGTGGAGTGGAGCCACTTTGTTGTGCCAACATAAAAAAAAAAAACCTTAGAATATTCATTCCACAATTGGAAATGTAATTCTTCCCGTGTTTACAAAAAAAAATGGTCTAAAGTAGGTAACTGAATTGTACTACTAATACCTATATTGATTAACGATACACACGGTTGTCACTAATATTCGACAAATGGGTCTTAATCGCGTAAACTTACGTGTAATTTTATTCTGACGTTTCAGGCACCCGTCGCAGGCAGACTGGCTAGAAAGTGTTCATACATTTTCTCACCAGTAAAATATAAAAAAAAATGTACTACTGGTAGCTAGCACAGTTGCCGCCCGCCGCTGCCAGCGCAGCACGGGCGCAGCGATGACACTAATTTGACGTGCGACGGCCATGCTGGATTCACTAGCATGCGCGGAATCGACGAAACATTCAGCTCCAAGAAAATTAAGCGGCTATCGAATTGAGTAAGTATATTATTTGCTTCCGATTTTATTGTTTGGAAATGTATGAAGTTTTGAAATTTAGGTTTTAGTAGTGCTGAAGTAAAAGTTAGAAATAGTAACTTATTTATATATACGGTTCATACAAACAGAGTGTAGTTTAAATAATAGAGAGTTCAAGTCATAGTCAAGTCAAATGGTCTTAATAAAAACATAATATTCAAAGCCATCTTTGTGAGAATTTTTTATTTATAATATGTAGGTATAGCCAATCCATTTTTGTAAGGTCCAGTTCTCCATAGTATTTGAATGGTGAACATGGTCTTAAAAAATTGAGTATTCTATAGCCTAATGTAAACAGGATACCTATTTACTTATTTCGTTTGTCATAAAATGTGGAGACGAAATATTTTAGGTTAATGTGTAGGTGTCTCCAATTCATTGAATTGGAACTGCTGATAAAAACTAGAACAAACGACGAAATATTTCAAATATTGGAGATTCGTTTCATTTGTCCCAAATAAAAAAAAATTGGAACATCTCACACCAATTGACCTAGCATCACGGTTAGCTCAATTTTTTACGGTTTGTGATGTACCCACCAGGTGACGGTATATATAATAGATACATACATACCTACATAAAACCTTGAAGGGCGTGATTTGATAGGTTAGACTGAACAACTTTTACTATGGAGCTAACCCAGAAATCTCAAAAAAAAAATTGGCTCTTTCATACAAAATGTCGTGATTGATCGGTCAAAAACTCAAAATGTATGAAAAAAAATTTTTTTTTTAGATTTTGTGATTGGCCCCATAGTAAAAGTTGTTCAGTATAGATAGCCTACTAAATCGGTTTTCAGTGGCTCGTGTAAATGTATGTAGACAGCCATGAGCAAGGAACAAATGCTTGTGATAAATGTATACACAAATAATGTCCTCGCCGGAACTCGAACCCTAAACCTCCAGCTTCGTGGCCAGGATCGCTACCAACTAGGCTAAGCTATTTATCTTTGTAAAAAGTATTATGCAATTGAGGTCAGTGCGGCTAAGTCCGGCATATTTTATTTAGAAGGAAAGTCCGTCATATGTGTCTTATAATGTTCAATTAGGGTCGGAAATTAGTTGGTAGACGGTCTTACCCGCATTGACTTGTATCAATGATTCAAGTCTCCTATCGCATATTGATAGCACACTTTACAGTTACGGAAAAGAGGCAAAAACGATTTACCCACGCTTAAAAAACACATCGATTATTCAATCAGCTCACCCTGTACTATCGTTATATTAAACTGACCAAAAGTAGACTTTAAGTGTATAGTATTAAGAGTCACGGATGGTCAGTTAACTATGTTGGTGTTTGTATAACAAGCCGCCATTTTAGGTCTTACGGAGCCCTAATACTGGACGCAGTGTAGATTACAATAGCTTGCTCACTTAGAAAAAAACAGTCGGAAGTTCATGGACCTGGGTCGCGTTTTATAAAGTTACAATTTACAATTTCGCTGTTTGCCTCTCTAACGCACGCACATATTGGCTAGAAAGAGAGGCAAACAGCGAAATTGTAAATTGTAACTTTATAAAACGCGACCCCGGTGTATTGTATACACCAGTAATACCAGTATGTATTATAATACAAGGTGAAATTTTAGTGGTTGTACTCCGTTTAAGGGCATGTCCAGTAGTTTTCCAATTAGGTGAAAGAGGAAAGTTTTTGTTTCACGTGAAACAGTGTTTCAACCACTAAAATGTCACCTTTTAGAAGTAGGAGTTATTATTACAACCATTAGGAATGGGTGATCTTGGTCTTTTTTTTCTTTGGTAGGTATATTATGACTTCTAATATATAAATTTATTTTTTGCAATTATTAATTGTTCATTTGAGTAATGAGACTCAAACATTTTTAACCCTTTTCTTGGCACCGTATCTTTTAATGCACATTCATTTTTACCCATTATTTGTATTTTTTAAGATTTTTTTGCCCTACACAACGGCGTCGAGAATGGAAAGCACGATTTTTTTTAATTTGCCAAGAAACGGGTTTATTATTATCCGGGTAAACATGTTTTGAAGCGTTCGCTGTTATTTATGCTAAGTGAGCTTTTTGTATCGTGTTGCTATATTCACAGTATAGGACTAACTAGTTACCTTATACGACTATACTGTAACTGTAGCTGTGCTCTGATTCAATTTAAATATAATTTTCTTTATGGTAGCGGGCAGCAGTCCTGAAGATGGACAATTATGTAGTAATAATTATAATGAAACAATTTACATTACAAATAGTAAAGGTGTAACAAGGACTATTTGGTATATCAACCAGTTTTTTCTACAGTCGGTCTATCTCGAAATTCATATTCTTGAGGTGGAAATATAATATTGATACGAATATTCTAAGTAATATTCTTTCTTTTTTAATCCCACAATGTCGTAACAGATGTGCTTACCATAGAAAAAATCGACTGCGAAAGACTGGTTGTCACGGGATTCGAACCCGCTTCGTCTACACATCCAAAAAATCAACCATTTATTGAACCTTCTTAAGGCAACAAAAATATGCTATTAAAATTATACGGTTTCATAATTTTAAAACATACAAATATAGATCTTACACTTAAAGCAGTTTTATCAACATAAAATCTTGAGCCGTGAGACTATTCGAATGTTGTTTAAAAAGGTCTTAAGCGACTTGAAACCACGAATACACTTAATACTTTCTTAAAAACTTAGTTTCAATCAGCAAAAGGCGGTAAAAGCGTTTACAACTCGATTGTGCATTGTCTGTGGTCGTTAAAAGAAAAGCTGCTAAGTAATTATCTATGGTCTAAAGTGTTGGACAATAAGTGTTAAACGTACTATATCGAATTAATGTAAATAGTTGCAGTTCCTGTACGCTTAGCACATGATTGGTATGTCAGTACGTTGCCGCGAAAAAGATTTTTCATCTTTTACTATGAATAAAAAAGGGATGGATAGTCTATCTCGCGGCGACATATTGTTGCACTGATCCTGTGCTAAGCATACTGCGAACTTCGAAAATCGCAAATCTCGTCCATTGAGCATAGCCTGCCTAGCTAAGATGGTAGAACTGTAATCATATACGACAAAATCACGTGAATCTCAAATGAAACATCACTTGACCACGATGTATGGAAATGGTTACGTGATTTTTTTTGACGTCACGTGTCATTCTCATTCATTTATCACCGTTCGCTTATCGAATGGTCAGTGACACTTCAATCCCTTGGTCGACTATTACGACACCCGCAGGAGGAGTTGGGGTGGTGAAAAATGTATTCTTACGTGTAAGTGGTCTGTAAGTGTCACTGACCATTATTTGATAAAAGATTGATGATGGGCAGCAGCGTCATCATAGTGGACACATTACTGCGATCGCTAATCCGCTTGCCCAGTGTGGCGATTATGGGCATTTACCTCCTAATGCTCATAGCATAGTTAATAGGAGAGGCCTACGTCCTACAGTGGACTATCATAGGCTGATGCATGCATGCATGCATGCTTATCGAATACGATTTCAGTATACATGGTCTTTATCTCCCTAACTACAAATGATAAAAATATGATTTCAAAACCAGTCGATACGTATTTTATGTCTCTATTAGAATATTTGTCGAAACGAAAATTGGAGACTTTTAAAAGTAAATTATCTTAAAACAGTTTTGGAAATAGGACAGCAGTACAACAGTGGACAGTGAACGGTGGTAGGACCCCGTGCAG
Source organism: Thaumatotibia leucotreta (assembly GCA_025490895.1). Taxonomy (NCBI): domain Eukaryota; kingdom Metazoa; phylum Arthropoda; class Insecta; order Lepidoptera; family Tortricidae; genus Thaumatotibia; species Thaumatotibia leucotreta. The sequence goes on along the minus strand of JALPQI010000173.1, from coordinate 533,251 downwards.
GGTCCGCCCGGATAGCTACCACCGTCTTACCCGTTAACCTGCCAGTAAATAGCAGTGTTTGCACTGCTGTGTTTCGGTTTGGGGGTAAGATAGCCGGTGTAATTACTGCCATAGATAGAGGCAATCCATCTAAGTCCTCAGGGTAGGCAGCGCATAGGCGATTTTTTTATCTTTATGTCCATGGGCCACAGTTCCTGCTTCCCATCAGGTGGGCTGAGAGCTCAGTTGTCTACCTTCGTCACAAAAAAAAGAAAAAAAAAAAGAGACAGATACTCGAAATCCACGATTTTTGGAGTTCAGGGTAGTGCCTCTATTTTCAATGCAATGTAAATATAAGGTTGAGATTATTTGAGTAATAGATTTTGACGACTCACGATAACTGGAAAAGCTTTATTATTTGTTCCAGAAGGAAAGGCACCGTACCTACACTTTTTTTTCAAAGCAATTAAAAAACATAATATAACTACCATGCATTAAGGAAGCTAATAGGTATATCAAATTGGTTTTAAACAAGTCGTAAGACGTCCTTTTAACTTTAAATTAATTTCCCGTAGCGGCATAATGTTTACGATCAACGCCACCTACCGGCAATAAAAAACCTTAATCCTTATCTTTATAGCAGATACTTGCAGTCAAATTGGGATCAACTTACATAAATTAGCGAAAAGCATCTTTGTTCGGAAACAAACGCACACCGACAGTTTCCGGCGGTTAATTAAAAACTACTTGTAAAACAAAGAGAACAGTACTTTTAGTCGGTTATAAACTCGCGTTTTTCCCTTCTCTTCAAATAACCATATCAGACCTGTAGGCTTATGATCAGTGATCGGTTTTTTGGATTCACCCTCGCGGGATTTCGCGTATAAAAAATGACAGGTGTGGCTAAAAAAAAATTAATACCTACTTTTATATTACATTATGAACAGTAATGGCAAATTGCATGGAAATACGTGTAAATAATTTAAGTTTATTTTTCATGTTACTATAGGAGACCCGCCGGGTGAATCCAAAAAACCAATCACTGCTTATGATGGTACCACGTCTAATCGTTTGTCGGCGTTGCCGTCACGTTCTAACAAGTATGCAAGTGAGAAAGCGACGCGTAGCACGATAAATAGATAAAACGGGACCATCATAAGCCACCTGGCACAGTATTTAATATACTGGAATAGTTCAATTAGTTGCGCTCCTGTGAGATTGGTTGGGATTTTGGAAATATTATGTATGAATATTTAATTTATCTAAGTTTTTTTTTTTTTTTTTTCTTTTTTTTTTTTTTTTTGTAATCATAAAAAATAAGATGACATGTTATCGTCAAGCTTTTACGAAGCAGGATGAGCGTTGAATATAAATAAATAAAAAGAAGTAGAATTCGCACAACTAGATCAAAACAATATTAAATAAAATGTATGTTTTTCTTTGTCAAATGTTGATTGATATAGTAAATATCTACGAACTTTGTAAATCACGCATTTACAAAGAAAACAAAAAATACACAATACGTGCCACTGAATTAGACGTTCCTATTTCGTTACCAAACCACAAAAGCATTTAATTAGGTTGTGAATTAATCATTTGATTTTATGAACTAAAACATTGTGGTCATATTTACATAACATATTTATGCTTCAAATTTACAACTGATAGCTTAATATCGGTTATAAGTAAGTGTTTTAGGTTTTGTAAATATATATTTATGAATCCGTACAAATAAAAAAAAATGAAAAAAATCGCCAATTATTTTACCACAATAAAAATGTTTTTCTCTCAGACCCAACATGTTTTAAAGTTAACAAAAGCTCATTAATAATACTTGATTACTACAAGCGCTAATGCGTCTGAGACTGTTAAATCGAACACAAAGGATAGCATACCTAAAGTGCATTTAATGGCTTGTCGGGCGATGATAAAATACAAATTAGCTTGGCGGTGGATTGGGGCCCTAATTGTATTTATTGCAAGGTTCTTTAATTATTTATGTTGGTTTTTGTAATGATAAAAAAATGTTACTTTTAAATGTTTTAAATTAATCGGACAAGAATGATGGATAACTTCTTGTCATTATTAAAGTATTAATGTCAAATACATAATAAGTATCTTATTGTGTTGGAACTTTGAGTTCCATACATGAACTGAAGAAAGAAGAAAATAGGAAGAAAGAAGCTATGTGTTCAGGACTCTAAACTAGTTAGGTATATTTAATATAATAAAACAAATAATTATAGCGCCACTGAAAAGGCTGCTGCTTTATAACATATTTTTTTATTGTATTGTAACTAATAAAGCAAAGACATAAATTTTATGTAATACAACATACTTTCAAAATGTAGTAAAGTAGTAAATACCTATGTAGTAAAACAGATGTATAAGGGATCAATTTGTATAAATAGGTAAGTAAAAATAAAGCAAAATGTCTAGACACAGTTTGATTTTCATTTCATACAAATACTCCAACATTACAACTCAAGTACCCTCTCGTTTATCAAACGACAGTTACATCAAAGCCATTCGGCTATTTCCTGGAACATACATATTTGTTTAGTGAAGTCTCCAACTTGCTCAATGGGCACTTACGCGGACAAGACATGAGACCATGACAATAAACGGTAAAAACTACGGACGCTACAACACTAGAAGCTAGGGGTGTGCCAGTTTAGCCGAGAAAATATGATTACGCCGAAGCTGTTTTAGTTTTTAATGACGAATATTCAAATCCGTGCCGTGTGGTGACGGCAGTAAGAATACATTTGTCACTAGGTCACTACCTCAACTCTTTCCGTTGGTTTCGTAAGACAACTAAGGGATTGAAGTGTCACTGACCATTCTTTGATAGAAGATTAATGATGGGCAGCAGCATCATCATAGTGATCACATTACTGCGATCGTTAAGCTTGGCGATTATGAGAATTTATCTCCTAATGAGTCTATTCTATAAGCGTAGTTAATAGGAGAGACCTACGTCCTGCAGCGGATAGATAGGCTGATGATGATGATGATTAAAAATTGTATCACATCTTCATCCTGTTTGGTTACCAATCGATGTTTTTTCTAAGTCTAGCTATATCTGTCATATTTCTACTGCTGGGCAAAGATCTGAATGTACTCCTGATTTTGTGCGTTCTCCGTTCAGTAGTTGCAGAATGAGTCTAAATCTTGTAGTAAATTAGGCTAGTCTAGTCCTACTTCAGCCCATTGAAAACTTGTATAGTAAAAAAAACATATATTATAGGTTCATTCTTAAAAGCTGAACTTCTATTTTAATACAGATGGTACCTTTTTAGGCGCTAGTGCGAGAAGTGGCTCATTACACGTCAGGTCCAAAACTTCGGAGGCCCATCTGTACTAAAACACGTCGTACGAGACACGTGCAAAAAGGAAATTCGTAACTGGTGTCGATTTAAAACATCGCCACTCGTTTAGAATTTCATGTTTTTCGCACTTGTGTCGTAATGTACTATTTTGTGTTTGAATTATAATACAATAAATTTAAAATAATGGTTTTACGTTCCTGCAATATAAAACCTGATTTCACATAACATAATTAAAATGTCAAAAACTCGTCCAATTCGTCCCCTAAATTGATAGTTATTCGCTAACCGGCCTGTAATACTAATCTAAAAGATACTTAATTATTGTCTTCCATCTTAATTTAAAACACGCCTAATTTCACTTGCACTGCCGAAAAACTCCCCTGTCCGCAAATGACCGCTTCATTTCAATTTGCTGTATTTTTTGCAAATTTGAATTTAAAAACATTCGACTAAACTCTGACTCGGAATGCCCGATTAGGACGAATATTTGGCCGAATAGAATTCGCAATATACGATAGAGTTCCTGCCGTCCCGTCCACATTGTGCGAAACATTCTGTGCGAAACATTCATTTTTATTGCCCCTACCATTGTTCAGATAATTTAAAGTTTGACCGCATCGCTTGCGAAAAACTTCCAGTTGAGAGTTTACTTGCAAAAACGGTTCATCTTTGTATGATTTTCATGTAGACATACGCTTTTTTTGAATGCGAGTCAGTGTTAGTTTATTATAGAGTGTGAAATGTTCTGCCGATGGTCAAGTCCGTGTAAAGTTTTAGAAGGGATTTGGACAACTGCAAACAAAATTGTATTTTTATTTCTAATAATATGTTAGAGCATTCATTGATGTTTTCAAGGTTCTGGACTGGAGGGGATTTGGCATTAACATCAATGGCGAGTACATCACTCACCTTCACCGTTTGCCGACGATATAGTAGTCATGGCTGATACCATGGAGGACTTAAGTACTATGCTCGGTGATCTCAGTAGAGTCTCTGAAGATGTTGGTCTTAAGATGAACATGGACAAAACGAAGATCATGTCGAACGTCCATGTGATACCAACTCCAGTGAAAGTTAGAAACTCTACACTCGAAGTTGTTGACGAATACATGGGACAAACAGTCCACCTGGGTAAGTCCAACTTCGAGAAGGAGATGAATTGTCGAATCAGACTGGGTTGGGCGGCGTTCGGGAGACTACGCAATATCTTCTCGTCCAATATACCGCAGTGTCTCAAGTCGAAAGTCTTCGACCAGTGTGTGTTGCCAGTGATTACTTACGGATCTGAAACGTGGTCGTTCACTATGTGACTCATATTCAGACGTTTACTAACAAAATTAAAAATAAGATCCTATCGTGTCAACATGCTATGGAAAGGAGTATCCTTAGACTACGAAAAATCGATAAAAAACGAAACACGGATATACGCAAAAAAACAATGGTGACAGACGCACTGGAGCATGCCATGAAACTCAAGTGGAGATGGACAAGCCACGTAGCTAGATGCCAAGATGAAAGATGGACATTACAAACAACAAAGTGGCTGGGTCCTACCGGAAAAAGGAAACAAGGCGGACAAAAGAAAAGATGGGTCGATGATATTGTTAAGACTGCCGGGAAGTCCTGGATGAACACCGCCCAAGACAGACAAAAATGGATTAAGATGGAGGAGGCTTTCACCCTTCAAGGGGCCATGCAAGAATCAGTAACTCATAATTACAACGATAATGTAACCAAATAGAAAAACTGTATGGATTGAATGAAGCTATAATAATAATAATGGGATTCATTAGGAGGCTCAGAGTCACTCAACTACCGATGGAGAGGGCAATGCTCGGGGTTTCTCTGCGAGATCGCATCAGGAATGACGAGATCCGCAGAAGAACGAAAGTGACTGGCATAGCCCGAAGAATCGCGAGGTTGAAGTGGCAGTGGGCTGGCCATATTGCCCGGAGGACCGATGACCGGTGGGGTCGGCGTGTTCTCGAGTGGCGACCACGCACTGGACGGCGCAGCGTGGGAAGGCCCTCCACAAGATGGAGCGACGACCTGGTAAAGGTTGCGGGTGTCCAATGGATGCGGACAGCTCACGACCGATCTTTGTGGAACTCTCTGGGGGAGGCCTATGTCCAGCAGTGGACGTCAATTGGCTGATGATGATGATGATGATGATTCATTGTACACCAAAAACGATTTTGTATTATTTCATCATATCAGCCGAAAGACATTCTACTGCTAAACATAGGCCTCCCCAAATTTTCGGATCATTTACCCACCTAAATAAGTTTCAAAACAAATACAATTCTGAATTTCCAGCGTATTAAGTCGCTTAACCGCAAAGCCTGGTTTAAATAAAGTGTTTTACTTTTTAAACCCAAAAGGGCTAAGTCCACAACTGAGACGATCTAAATGCAAATCGAACCGTACTTGAGAAATACGAGAACAAAAGAGAAAAACTTACTTTGAATTATCAAGACACTTACGACCTTTTTGAATAATACTACAGAAACAGGTCTATTAACAAATATATAACCATTTTTCAAGTTTTTCAGTTGAAGATAATCATTCTATAATACCTATATAAGTTATTTCATTTGAGGGCAGTCGACTGATCAATTAGTTAAGTGATAAAGAACTCGGGATTTAGTTTTACATACTTTCAGAATAAGAATGCCGACTTTCATGTACCGTAAAACCACCTAACATAGTCCAAACGATCCCAAAAATGGTTTTTCATCACACTTGCTGTCGAAGCGCGTCATTGCTTGCATGCGTAGTGGGAGTAGTAGAAAAGTGAAATTCCCCAGGGATTAATAGAAATGTCAGTACGTCATTTTAAATATTTTGTCTTAAAACTTATTTTTGTGTCGGCAAGTGTGATGAAAAACATTGTATGCATCACGGTCAATAAGCGGAATACTAACTCGAGTCATTAAAAGCCCTCCGCCTACGGCGTCGGGTTTCTAACACTCTCGTTAGTAATTCCGTACTTACCTCCCTTGATGCACAATGTACTATTATTTGAGGACAGTCGACTGATCAATTAGGTAAGTGGAAAAGAACTCGGGATTTAGTTTTACTTTCAGAATAAGAATGCAGACTTTTATGTACCGTAAAATCACCTAAGTATAGTCCGAACGATTCCAAAAATAGTTTTAAACTTGATGGAATATCTTCTATTAGGTGCTATTGTTTTATTAATCTTGCTATTCATAGGTAAAAACTCCTCATTATTAAGAAACTCGGACAAAGACAAAAAAGATTGTGACTACTGACGAAAAGATTGTAACGGTGTAATTACTGACGTAGAGGCAATCCCTCTAAGTCCTCAGGGTAGGCATAGGCGATTTTTTTGGTCACCATGTCCATGGGCCTCACTTCCCGCTATCCATCAGGTGGGCTGAGAGCTTAGTTGCCTACCTACGTCACATAAAATAAAAACCGGCCAAGTGCGAGTCGGACTCGCGCGCAAAGGGTTCCGTACCATTATCAATTTATTATTAAAAAAATACAGTTAAATCAACCTACCTCAAAAACTATAGGAGATAATTGAATCAAACCAAAAATCGTTGATAGAGTTTATTAATATACATAACATATATTTTTTTTAGAATTTTATATCGCGTAGTTTAAAAAATAGAGGGGGGGGGACACATTTTTCAGACTTTGAGAGCTGATATCTCGAAAACGATTTGCTTAAATAAAAATGAGATTTATAAACCTTCATATCATTTTCAAAGACCTTTCTATTAATACCCCACACGCTTATATACAACTAAATTTTTTTTTCTATCCCTCAGTTACATGTATGGGGGGCCCCCACCCCAATGGTTTTTTTTACAATTTAGTATCATAATCCTGTAGCGGTTCATACAACACATATTCCTACCAAATTTCGTTACTGTAGCATTTATAGTTTCCTAGTAAATCGGCTGTGACAGACGGACAGACGGACAGACGGACATGACGAATCTATAAGGGTTCCGTTTTTGCCATTTTGGCTACGGAACCCTAAAAACTAGGTAATGATTATTTAAGAGTTGAAATTGTGGGCCATAGTTAGTTGCAGTATTGGACCATAGTTGGGTAGTTTTACGGTATAAATAAATCAGTAAATACAGGGTGGTCCAAACCTTGACGTCAAAAAATTTTTTTTAGGTTCCCTACGTCATGGGCTATCAGAATATACCCCATGTATGTTAGCCGATTTTTTGTAATTTTCGAGTTATGAATTTTTGAAAATTTTTTTTTTGAGAAATTCTGGAACGAAGAATTTTATTGATAAAAAAAAACTATTGGGTTTTTTTAATATTTTCTTTTTGTACGAGTATTACTACAAATAAAGCATTTACTGACAAAAAAATTAGCGTCCTCACTTTGATACAAGTAGGATAAAAAATACCAAATTCAAAATTTTACGTTAAAAATGCATCAAAATAGCATTAATGTACGTAAATAAAAAAAATAAAACATATCCCAAGGATTTTTGGTAATGCAAAGACTGCCCTAGACCTTAAAGCTTCGTAAAAGCAAAAAAAAAGTGGTACTTAATAATGAGGATTTTTCGCAGTAGTCGGTCAAAAAAACTTAAAAAAGCTTAAAATTTTAAAGTAGTAAAAAATGACTTGAATAACTACACAAATTGAGTTTTCGTGGTATTTTCTGTCTTTGTTTTTTGATAAGAACAACAAAACAGACGAAATTTCACTTTATTTTTAAACTAAAAATTTAGAAGTTTTTTTTAAGTTTATTTGACCGACTACTCCGAAAAATCCTCATTATTATGTATCACTTTTTTTTTGCTTTTACGAAGGTTTAAGGTCTAGGGCAGTCTTTGCATTACCAAAAATCCTTGGGATATGTTTTATTTTTTTTATTTACGTACATTAATGCTATTTTGATGCGTTTTTAGCGTAAATTTTTGAATTTGATATTTTTTATCCTACTTGTATCAAAGTGAGGACGCAAATTTTTTTATCAGTAAATGCTTTATTTTTAGTCATACTTTTACAAAAATAAACTAGTTAAAAAACCCAACAGTTTTTTTTTTATTACTAAATTTCTTCATTCCAGAATTTCTCAAAAAAAAATTTTCAAAAATTCATAACTCGTAAACTACAAATAATCGGCTAACATACATGGGGTATATTCTGATAGTTCATGACGTGAGGAATCTAAAAAAAAATTTTTGACGTCAAGGTTTGGACCACCCTGTATAGATGGAGCTTTTCGCAGAGAAAACTTAATACAGGTGTAGTGAGAAATTACTTGCCTTCGGAAACGTTCGTAAACACATGCTGTTTCAGGCAGTGTCACCGAGTCTGACTGAAGTAGCATGACAGCTATTACTGTCAGTCTCGGTGAGATAGACTGAAACAGCATGACGTTGACGAACGTTTCCGAAGGCAAGTCATTTCTGACTACATCTGTACATGGTCATTTCTGTCGTCCCTTGCGAAAAAAGGGATAAAAGTTGGTAAGTTCTTAAATAATCTACCGACTGCTCTTCCAACTTAAAAACTCACTAAGAATTCCGAATCAATATTCAAAATTCCGAATATAATTAACCACACTCTCCTCAACTTGCTAACTTGAAGCGAAGTCAAATCCACTTTGCTTTAGTTAAGCGGGGTTAAGATGGAGCCCCACTCTCAAAGAAAGACGTATGTTCACCTTTTTTTCAGTACTTTAACCCCTTTTTATAAAACCTGGGAAAACCCTATTAGCATGAACTGGCGCGTCCGTTCAAAGTTTTCTTGAAATTGATAACATACTAGGTTTTAGTCCGCCGTTTCTTTCGACTTTGTAATTTTAAGGCTTTTTTTACATAACTTAAAATTGATGTTTCGCAGTAGTTGGGAATTTAAGTCGGCGAAGTTGTTATGAGGAGCAGCAATTCTTTAAAGAACTGTTGTGTAGTTCAAATATTGAATCATGTACTTCACGGAATAAATAAATAAATATCTTGGGACATCTTACACAAATCGACCTCGTCCCACGGTAAGCTCAATTAAGGCTTGTGATGTGGATACCAGGCGACGATATATATAATAGATATATACATATACAGCCATGACCAAGAAACAAATATTTGTGATAAATAAATACACAAATAATGCCCTCGTCGGGATTCGAACCCGGAACCTCCAGCTTCGTAGGCAGGGTCACTAGTACCAACTAGGCTACAGAGGGTGACAAAACAATGCCGAAGTATTATTTACTGTCCGTGGTGACTGCAGTATAAGATTATATTTGTCACCACCCCAACTTTTCCCGTGGGTCGTAAGAGTCGACTAAGGGATTGAAGTGTCACTGATCATTATTCATTGAAGATTGATGATGTGCAGCAGCGTCATCTTATTGGACACTACTGCAATTGCCAACCCGCTTACCCAGCGAGGCAATTATGGGTATTAACTCCTTCCTAATGCGTTAATATTATTATGCATAAGTAACAGGAGAGGCCCAAGTGGGTAAACATCTGAGCGTTTCAACCGCCTAATTTTGGTGACATCATTTTTGTCGAAGTTTCTAAACGTCTCAATGTTATATTTCGTTATTTGTATAAGATGCCGTGCCTCCTTCAAATGACAAAGTAGCACATTGTAACGAACAGGAACTTCGGCAAAAATGATGCCACCAAAATTAGGCGGTTGAAACGCTCAGATATTCATTCATCCAAGTCCAGCAGTGAACTCAAATACTCGTAAGTTCATGTTGTGACTTTTCCGTGATTGGAGCATTCCATGGGCCGTCCCGTACAAACACGTGTATATTTCGATAATTTGAGTTTTCTTCAGAGTTTTTAGTTATTATTATATGTATTTTTGAGCAATTTTTGACTCTTCTACTCACGAAAAAGAACTTCGATAAACTCACAATTTTGAGAAAAATCGTGTTCGTACGGGACATCGGTGGACGTTTTCGTGGAATGCACCAATTATGACTCTGAATTCAATTGTTACACCACGTCATCTTCAAGTTATCTTTCCCTAATATAATATCCCAGACATTACAAACCGCCCATTAGGGATTGTACGAAATGTACGTACATGTACGTGTATGTACGTGTATACGTGTCGTAAATCAATACGGAGCGGGTCATCGCGGCATTAGCATACGCAAATTGTTTCGTGCACCTGCATCTAGTATAGGGAAGGAACAGTAGGGGAAGTTTTATGTACGTTATTACATTACAATAATGTTTTTATTGAATATTTTTATCAGAGTGTATAATGTCAGTGTACATCGAAAAGTACTTTGTCACGACTCATAAAATAGACCTTTCAGTACAAATTATTTTTATTTACGCGTTAGTACGAGAAGTGGTTAATTTTACGTCAGGTCGAAATCTTCGGAGGGCCATAATGTAAGTACTGACAAACGTCGTAGGATACACGTGCGAAAAGGAAATTCGTAAGTCGTGTCGATTTCAAGCACTCCCTTCGTTTGTGCTTTAATTTACCTACACATGTTTCGAACTTTATTTTTTTTCGAATTTGTATCATAATGTAGGTTTTTTATGTGTTCCTTAATAAATTACATTTTGAGCACCGTGACAAGGTAATTTTCTGTGTGTACTGACATAAATATATATTTTACTAATAATTATATTAGGTAATATTATTTTCTGCAGTTATCACCGTAATTCTTCCCTCTGTGTACCAAATTAATATTTTTTTGAATTACTTGGTATAAATTTATCAAAGCAAAACTAAACATGCGTTTCATATTAGGTTATTTTATGTATTGGAACAAAGTTAGTTGGTACAACTATGGAAGCTATCCACTTACTCGTACAGCTCTGTCAGAATGCGGATTCATTGATAATTATAGAAAATTTCTGCTCGGTGAAGGTCTAAATTTTAAGGTGAACAGCCGTGTGGTGACGGCAGTAAGAATACATTTGTCACCACCCCAACTCCTCCTGCGGGTGTCGTAAGAGTCGACTAAGGGATTGAAATGTCACTAGCCATTATTTGATAAAAGATTGATGATGGGCAGCAGCGTCATCATACTCATCATAGTGGACACAATACTGCGATCGCCAATCCGTTTGCCCAGCGTGGCGATTATGGGCATTTACCTCCTAATGCGTTTAATACTCTTAATAGGAGAGACCTACGTCCAGCAGTGGACTATCATAGGCTGATGATGTGAAGGTCTAAATTTTAATGGTGAATATAACTATTTTCTGTCTTTACTGTTACTTATATCTACTGCGGTGGAATGCGCTCTGCTCCACATGATATGTGCATATCGGTACACGTGACATAATCCCGCTGTCTCTGTCGCACGATCGTTATGTCCGCCTGATATGAAAATTAAGCTTAATTGCTCATGCAATTTCATGTTTCAGTATCCAACTAACCGGCCAGTTCTGTATTAACACAATATTTATTTTATTTTCTTTAATGCCTAAGGTTAAGGTGTGCCGTGTGGTGACGGCAGCAAGAATACACTTGTCACCACCCCGACTCTTCCCGCGGGTGTCGTAAGAGTCGACTAAGGGATTGAAGTGTCATTGACTATGCTTTGATTTCATTGATGATGGGCAGCAGCGTCATCATAGTGGACACGTTACTGCGATCGCCAATCCGCTTGCCCAGCGTGGCGATTATGGGCATCTACCTCCTAATGCGTCTATGTGCATATTTTGATAGGAGAGGCCTATGTCCAGCAGTGGACTATCATAGGCTGATGATGAATGCCTAAGGTTAAGCAATTCAAGATTATCAAAAAGTCCATATCAACAGTCTCTTGTAAAGCCTTAAGAAGAAAAACAGGCCAAGAGTATGTCGGGCCATGCTCAGTGTAGGGTTTCGTAGTTATTGAAAAAAACGGCTGGGCCGATTATGTTGAACATAGTATTATTTTAAAGTATTCTATCAGCTCAATATTTATGATTTTTGTCATGTTTAATTTTTTGAACGCACGGAACATTCAGAGGGAGACATTTTTTTTATTCAAAGATCTTTTTCGGAAAATTATTGACCATGGAAAAACTTTCTTTTGGAACCCTTAATTTTTAACCCACAGTATAGTATTACAGCGACATAAATTATAATATTAACCCCTTTTTACTACTAAGGGAGGTACCCAAAAAATAACTTTGGAGTGGTGACAAAATGTATTGCGATATTATTATTTTTTTTTTTTATTGCGTTATATTGATTTCATAGTCCCCTGGTTCCTTCTCCTTAAATAGGGCAATAGGTAATAAAATTGTTTACAAAAATAATTTGAGATTCTATATTTTTCTTTTTCATTTACATGCGGATATATTTACGAGACTCTAAAAACGCAATTATTTTTTTGAAATTTTCGAAGGCTTCCAATTTTGATAATGATAAAAAAGTATACTCGTACTCCTTTTCAAATACCATGGCCCGATGCCACATAAAACTTTGAAGTGGCATCGGGCCATGGAATTTGTAATGGAGTATACTTACAACATAACGACAAGGGGTGCGAAAGTAGATTACCAAGAATGAAAACATAATAAGTTTGTATGGAAAAAGGCAGGTCCCATTACCTCGGTCGTACGGTCTGAAGGCTGAAATTATTCCACTCGTTTGTATGTTAATAAGGATTTCAGGTTTGTATGACCGTTAAACTGGAGGACTTTAGTGAAGCCTTTTGCAGTTTGATAAAAATAGATGAGGGTATTTGTTTTTATGAAAGAGTGGAATCTGGCATTGTGATAAGACAATTTCAATGATCATTCTAGCGTTTTCTCCTGTTTTTCTTAAGGGTCAGTCAGAGTGCTTAGACAAGTTACCCATCGCTAACGCTTAGGTCCCGGCCACGACATTGGTCTTAGGTGACCAGCGGCGAGCGAATTCATGAGTTGGAGCGGGATACCGGTATGGGTACCTTCTCGCACGTATGGTTTTCCGCTAAGCCGGTGCCATAGACCAATGTCGTGGCCAGGCCATTAATCGTCAATCGTAAACGAAAGGCAGCTATGTAACTTTTTTGTAAGTGAAATATGAAAGAGTGACAGAGATGGAAAACTACGATACGCTATTAAGCGTTAGCGATTGGCACATTGGCTAAGCATCCAGGGAACTTTGAGTCTGAATGCGCCATAATCTGGGCTGGGAAATAGCAAGCGATTTGGCGATCGCAGTAATGTGTCCATTACGATAAAGCTGCTGCTCGTCGTCAGTTTTTCATAAATGAATGGTCAGTGACACTTCAATACCTTAGTCGACTCTTACGACACCACGGAAAGAGTTGGGATGGTGACAAATGTTTTCTTGTTTTTATTATTTATTTATTAGTTCTTACTTCCGTCACCACGCGACGACGGCAGGGATAGCGTCGCGAATTGTGTTCATTTACCGAAAAGCTAATGCAAACATCAACATGATATTTGAATTTAAACTTTCCTGAGTCATGTTAACTATCTTCATCATATCAGCCGAAAGACGTCCACTCCTGAACAGAGGCCTCCCTCAAAGATTGCCATAATGACCGCTCCTGTGCCACCCGCATCTAGCGGACTCCTGGGACCATCACCAGGTTATCAGTTTTTTCTAAATATCTTACCTCCACGGCCTCGCATGATCTATTATATAAAAGTAGTCTATATACCAAATTTGAGATAATTTGCTGATTATTTACTGGTCGTTCAAAACGGTTAAACTTTCGCTGATCTCATAAGTACAAATCAAAAATTTACACGTCACTAAAATTCTAAAATTGAAGCAGCATATGCTTAAATGAGTGAGCTTTATTGAAAATCTGTAGTAAAAGCTATGGAAACTCTTATCATTTAAAAAAAAATAGGGGGATCAGTTTAAAAAAAAATAGGGGAGATTTTCATTTCATACTGAGCGACCTCTAAATGATGCTCGATTACTCTGAAAATTGGTATACATTACTTTTAGGGGACATGTACAATGATAAGCCCTGTGGAGCCTTTATTTTTTGAACCACCCTACTACCCACGCTGCGCCTTCCGGTACGTGATAACTATAAATAAATGTAATTAAACGGTTAAACTCACGTGTAATATTTTACGTGCGATATGATTCAGAGAGCCTACGTCTCCATTATCAAGCATAGCCCGCATTCATGTCGTAGTGACAAATTACACGTAATTTTAACTGTTTAGTTATGTATATTTATAATCAAAGTGATATTTTAACAGAATAATAGATAAAATAAATAATTAGTCGTGTCGTTAGCTCGCTCCAATAGCCAAGTAACTCGATGCAGGAAACGCTCGGAAATTGTCTTAAGAGAGCAAAGACGAGCTTGAGACGAGTAACTATTAACTACTAGGGATGGGATGCATACTTTAAAATTAGTTTATCGATAAAAATCGAAATAAGTTTATTCGTAATCGTAATACAAACAAAAATGTATTTGCTACGAAATGTACTCATCTTAGCATGGTGCTAGCATGTGCCAGCGCTGGTGTTCCAATGAGGCTATCATGTGAATTTACACAAAAATTATGTGAATAGGTAGGTACTTATTTCGGGATATTAAATGTCATCTTGGGCTAAAAGCAAGATAACCAAAATACAAATAGTAGTGGGTGAAAGTACGTAATCCTATACATTTCAGATTTAAATATGTTAATTAATGATTTAATACACTTAGGTACCCAACCCACTGCCTACATTAACACCACCTGACTCTTTATCGCTGCCCCAATTACACTTTTCTATGCTACTTTTCTCAACTTGAAATTTGAATATTGTCTCAATGAAACTTAGTGCAGTTTTAATTACACTGAAAATGTAACATAGCACCCAATAATATACTGGGGTAGCGATATGTTACAATGGTAAATAAAGTTCGTTCATTCTCAAATCTCAAGGTCTAAATTTATTTACCGTAGCCAATTATTTTCCAATGAAATTGCAGGTCTAATTTTCCTAATAATATGTCACTTTTTTCAGTCGGTACCTAAGTGTATGAAATCACATCGTCGGCTACGGTAATTAAATGTAGAAGATTTTTTTTTATCAAATTAACTTAACCTATATCTAAGATTGGCCCTTGCGGCATTGTCCCGAGGATGCTGGCGGCATTTCCTCGCTGTAACGCAATACTGATGCGTTGTCCAGACCAGACGTTTTGCGATCTCAGCAAAGAATTTCCGCACGCTGGGGCCCTATTTATAAACCTAAAGTTTTCACGCCAAACGATTGATACAAAACCGTACTCTTAGATTTAATTTATGTATATAAATTGTAGAGTTTTAAAACTAAAGACATTTGAGAATGACCGAGTTCATCTATATTTGCGGTTTTTTAAAACATCGAGAAACAGCTATTTAAAACGTGTCCCATCACTATACACGTATCAGTGAGCGGCGCAAACTTAACGCGTTACTCTGCCGATACCCTTTATTGCACTACGTCTGCATTTCGGGTGTGGCCGCAACTCGTCTTTGATACTAAACTTGGTACGTAGCTAAAACTAAACTGTGACCTTACCATGTGAAGTCGAATGCGACATCACACTCCAGCTTCTATAGCTTATTTGAATTTAAACCTTTGAAAGATAATAACTATAAATCTGCGAGCATATATAACATGGACGTCTAACGCCAGCTCAAAAATGCCCCCAAAACCAATTGTTCAATTTGTGCCAAGCTGGGCAGGACATAGCGCTTTTCGTGACACCGCGCATGTTTCGGCGCAACATCTTTGACAAATGTTTATTGAATATCGCCAATCAAAACTTTTTGCACGTGTCTCGTACGACGTTTTTTAGTACAGATGGCCCTCCGAAGTTTTAACCTGACGTGAAATGAGCCACTTCTCGCACTAGCGCCTAAAAAAGGCACCATCTGTACTAAAAAGAATAGTAATAAAAAAAATTGAAAAGAGAGTTCATAGCTTATGACTGTTATTTGGTTTTATAATAATTTAAAAAGAAAATTAAGCTTTCAAGTTAATTATAACTTTCCTGCTACGTTCATGTTCACATGTCACAAAAATTACGCGTCCTTTGATCATTAAACGTCATATTTTCCATCCATTATCCTTTAAGGGCTTAAATCCAATTAATTACTCATTACACCCTCGATGTGTAACATATGGACTATACGAATTAATAGGTACTTCAGAAAATATTAAACAAATATAGGAGAAGTAGGTAGTTACTAATAGTCGGATTTAGGTACCGTAAAACGGGCTAAAGAGGAATGGCGGGGTAAATAGGAATTTTAAAATGGTCTGTTAGCCCAGGACAAACAGTCCAGTTTAAAACAGCAGAATTTTTCATATGTGTTATTCTAAACTGGACTGTTTGTCCTGAGTTAACAGACTAGTTTACTCTACATTTCTATTTACCTCGTCATTGCTATTTACCCATTTTTACGGTAGTAACACTTAAACAATACGAATAAAAAGTTATTTTCATTTCGAAAACATTTCATTAGTCTAGAAATGAACATGTCGATGTAACTAGACTACATAACATTTAAACTTCACGATTTAAAACAGTGCATTTACCATGTAAATACCATCTTCACGAAATAAATCAAAAATCTAAATATCAGGTGCTCGTTAATCAACATTTGTATGGGAAATACCCCGTTTTAAATCATACTAATAATGTTAATGACCATGTTAGCTTACATTGTGAATCTAGGGAGGTAAGTTTGGTATTACTAATGAGAGTGTTAGAAGCCCGACGCCGTAGGCGGAGGGCTTTTAATGACTCGAGTTAGTATTCTGCTTACCGACCGTGATACATAGAATGTTTTTCATCACACTTGCGAGCAAAAACAATAGTATTAAGAGAAAATATCATTAAATGACGTACTAACATTTCTATTACTCCCTAGGGAATTTCACTTTTCTATTACTCCCGCGACGCATGCAAGCAATGGCGCTCTTAGATAGCAAGTGTGATGAAAACTCTTTATACTATTCGACACTAGACCTCCAGTGTGCAGATATCAGAATTAGTTGTCTATAAGGTTAGGGAAATTCAATGTCATGTCCATAAACTTCGTTGGTCAATGTGTTTCAACTACCATGGATTTGCTACTCCCGGGGTAAAGGGGTAAAATCGCATTCGGAGTTACCCTAGGGACTTCTAATTAGATATCTTTTTTAATCTTCATACAAAAGTGTAGTAATTATTTATAACGAGCAATAGAAGGGAGGGTATTATAATCATGTTTTATGACTGTGTTGTAAGATGAAATTATTATTGTATTTAGACTGTATTCGAAATGTTTTGGCATTCTTGTTATTAGCAGAATTAAAAAAGTTTAAGAGTCTCTTATTGTTTGCTTCGTCTTCTTCTATATGTATATATTTTATGTATGTGTATATGTATGTAGTGATTATATAGAGTGTTTAAATGTATTGTATCTATACGAGCCCCGATGCATATGTTCTCGTCCAGTTAGACAGTTTTTCCAGATTATCCCGTTCATTCGGGGGAAAAGGTTTAGAGACAAAACCTTCACTATTCAATAGTAGTACTAAAGTAGTTTCTTTGAGTATAAAATATTTGGACTTAATAAATCAGAATATTAAAAAAAAACTATTTTACGATCGGTATTTTTGTTAATTTTTTCCACAATTTTTAATTTTGTAAATAATCAATGAATGTAAAGAACGCCATTAATATTAAAGACGACATGGTACACCTGATGCACTGCGAATTTCGCGTCAAGCTTTTAAGCGCGGAATTACGGTGGTGAACGAAAATATAATTTAGACACTGGTTTGTTAAAATCGATTTATTAAACAACAAAAGCGTAAGTACACTAAGTACTTCAGATTGTTGTGTCTCTTGAAATGTAGTACATTAACCATGACTAACGTTCATACAATTTATCATTAGCATAATGTGATAATTTTTAAAATATTCAAAAATTTGTAAAAATTCTTTCGAACTAGACGAACTCCACTGCATCGGGGCTCGTATGAGGAATATATATATGTTAATTTGTGCATAAGTGCTTCTTTTTAGAATTGTGTTATTTTTAGTTGCACCGCCCACAATCTCTCTGCTTTGCAGGTTGACTGATAGAGAATGCCTTATGGCATTAAGTCCGCCTTTTGTACGTCAAGTTTTTTCTTTTGTGCACTAAAGGTTAAATAAATAAATAAATTGTTGTTACTAGCTTTTGAATTTTAAATAATGAATTATAGTTATGAACGTCCGTAGATGTTATAAATGTTAATGAAATAAATTAAATATAATTAAAATACTTAGTTTTAATATATTTTTTAATTGTTCGATTAAAAAATATAAAAATCGGTTTACGATTCTCGGCGATATCGAGTAGGTAAGGTAACACACATACAAACAATTGGTCGAATTGAGAACTTCCTTTTTCGGAGTCGGTTAAAAATAGACCCACCATTATGACTCCAGAATAAAAAGAGGTCTCTATTTAATATTTTCCATTTTTTCCCTTGCCCGGCCATGCGTGTGCACAGATAATAAATAAAAGATACCATCGGGTTGACGTATCGGGTTCTTTTTAGGGTTACTTCGGCCTAACTGGGTCATTTTTCCATTCCAATTCTGAAGAGATATTGTGGCTCATAGTCCAGTGGAACAAAAATATGTCAGCCTCTATAGCCTAGTTGATTGTGTTGTGACCCTGCCTACGAAGCGGCGAGGGCATTATTTGTGTATTTATTTATCACAAATATTTGTTCCTTGATCATGGCTGTCTATGTATTTAAGTATTTATATGTAGGTATCTATCTATTATATATATCGTCGCCTAGTACCCACATCACAACCCTTAATTTAGATTACCGTGTAACTAGGTCGATTTGTGTAAGTTGTCCCAAGATACCTATGGAATAATGCAAAGATAATGAAAAAAAAAATATATACACCGTGATCTCTAATAACCCGAAAGATTTTAACAGTGTGTTCCTGACCACATTTAGAAACTATAATGTCGTATAAACTTTTCTGGATATCGCCTAGTTTCAGAGTTATTACCAATTTAAAAAAAAACATATTTTCTAATTGTAACTCGGTCCAAAAGGTCTTTTTAACGGCGTTGGTGCCATTATGGAGAATAGTCTCACTAACCTCATTAATAGACATACCTGGGATAACTCGGGGCATTTATACGAAAGTAATGTAGCAAAATATTTTATCGACTAAAAATATATCGATGTTACTGTGAATGACAATACCAAAATGTTATTCGGCGTAAATAAATATTAGGTACTTACTCTTCAATTAAAATACATAATAACTTTTAACGGGTAGTTACGCGTTTATTTTTAAATAGTTTTCAAAATATACAATTAATATTAAAATATCAATATTTAAATTGTCATTTTGATTAAAATGACATCTGCATACTAGTTTTTACTACCTGAAGAGGTCCGATATCAGATAATTATGACATCGAACCTCTGTACTGTAATCGAGAATGTTCAATAAGCACATCTTTTATTATAATTTTATTGACATCTTTTTAATCGATATCAAATCTCTATAACTTGCCTCCAGTTATCCCAGGTATGTTAATAGATGTCAAAAAGTGAGAAATAAAACCTTTTAAAAATGAGGTTTTTGTAAAAAAAACCTTAGCACTCATTGTAAGTGCTAATTTCATGAATAACTTTTACTTTTTATGTTAAAATACATCCAAATATGAAATAACAATGGAAAAAAAATTCAAAAATTTTTTTTTTCGCCAAAAATGACAAAAGTCGTATAATATTTTTTGTTTGTTTTTACATCAAAAATGCGTGGTTAAAATCTTTCGGGTTATTAGAGATCACGGTGTATATTTATTGTTTCACAAAAACATTTTACAGTAGATATAACACTTTTTAGACAAAAATACAGTACATTAGCATGTTAATTCACGTTGATACTTGTAATAGGGGAAACCCGGTGCTACAAGCATCAGCTACCTTCCAGCTTCCAGCTTGTCTGTATAGCATTCTAGACCACTGTTGCACTAGTTCAAAGTGATTTTTTTATTTAAGTAATATTATATGTATAATAATAGGATTAAGAGGTAAGAAAAGCAAAAAGTAACTGAATATAAAACTATGCATTAGGTAATTGAACTTAATCATAGATACAAGAAACGACCATTTCGAAGTTGCAAGTTTTACTTTGTTTACATTTTTTTTAGATTCTTCTGACGAATGGTATTCAAATTTAAACCCCGCCTAGTGATAAGTTCCGAAGTGTCATCATCATCATCATCAGCCTATGATAGTCCACTGCTGGACGTGGGCCTCTCCTATTAACTATGCGTATAGGCGCATTAGGAGGTAAATGCCCATAATCGCCACGCTGCGCAAGCGGATTGGCGATCGCAGTAATGTGTCCACTATGATGACGCTGCTCCGAAGTGTACCTACGCATATTTATAGAAGTGACTGTACTTACTGAGACACTATTCTATAAAAGCAGAACTAAAAGTAACACATCCAGTGCTCAAATAGTAGCAGCAATTTATAAAATGGACTCCCAAACTAAACACTACGATCACACTTATTCCAATAACTTAAAGTTCCATATCGCTATCACCACGACCGAATTCGGCGAACTTCGTCAACTTTCGGAAACTTTCGGAAATCAGTTCCGAAGTTACCAAACTCTCAAGATGTCAACTCCGCAACTCAATGGACACTACTAATATACAGCGCTGCAAAGTTAGTATTTTCAGGTGGGCAAATTTGGAACTAGCCGGCCACATACTAACTTTTGAAGTTACATTCAGAAGTGGCGCTTCTTCAGCAGACAGGATAACTTTGCAATACTTACGCCTCAAAACCGAAACGTCTTATCTTTTTAACAAAACACAGTCCAATCCGACTTTTTCGTTTGAAACGGTTTCTTCAAATCAAAAGGGCGTATGTGCTATAATGGTTGTACTAAGTTAAGACATTTTGTTTATAGGTGGAGATTCGTGGACAGAATTCTGATGTTCTTCAAGTCAGATTAACAGTTACCTATCAGTTGCGGTTTCGGGTTTAGCAGTTAGTCGTAATGGTAATTAGCTAAAACTGGTGGAAATAACCGTGAAGTTTATTTGTGAAGGTTTAAGAGATTAAGTGAAGCGTACATTGTGAATACCAGGTGTTCATTGACCGATCATCATAATATGTCAGAGATAGACTTGACAAACACCCTCTACATTAGGGGCCACTCTTTGAGAACAGTATTGATAAAGAAATGCTGTAATGTAACGATTGGATTCTTTGGAAAAACTGGAGCGGCTGTTACCAAAAAAATTGCCTTAGAAAAAAAAATAATTAGACCTCTATTCTTTTTCAAGATATTTATTCAACGATTCCCTGTATAAGATTTCAACAAACAATAAAACAACCCCATTTTAAGAGATTACGAGGTAACAGAGAAAAAGGGTTTTTATATTTTATTCTACCACTTTATCGGCTTTATTAATATTGTATCATCATTAACAGCCTATGATAGTCCACTGCTGGACGGCATTTACCTCCTAATGCGTCTATACACATAGTAAATAGGAGAGGCCTATCCTATTTACTATGTGTATAGACGCATTAGGAGGTAAATGCCCATAATCGCCACGCTGGGCAAGCGGATTGGCGATCGCAGTATGATTACGCTGCTGCCCCTACCCCTATGATTACGCTGCTGCCCTTCATCAATCTTTTATCAAAAATGGTTAGTGACACTTCAATCCCTTAGTCGACTCTTACCTTACGACACCCGCGGAGGAGTTGGGATGGTGACAAATGTATTCTTACTGCCGTCACCACACGGCCCCGCAATATTGTATACCTGTACCAAATTGCAAATTTCTAGCACTAACCAACAAGGAACTATGCTGTGGACGGACAGACGGACATGGCGATAATATAAGGGTTCCTAGTTTACTATGGAACCCTAAAAATACTGATGTTCTTTGAAACAGAACAAAACTGTTGAATATTCTATGAACAATGACGACAAATATATAATATATATTATATTATAGGTATAGTTCATTTCAAATACGAGGGCCCGATACCGCTCGAAACTTTTGTCATTTAATTGGTCCACTACAAATTGGGTCGTGTCGTACACAGAATCGGGCCTTCGTATTTGAAATGAACTTTACCTAATAGGAACGACTTGTAGGGGTAGATTGCACATAAGTGAATTTACCTAACCCTAGCTCGCTTTAAGTAATTACTAATACAATTCTAAGTGAAAATTTGCACATTTCAAAGTACTCGTATTATGAAGTAATCTTTGATCAGTGGAGGTATAGCTACCATTAAATTCAATTAGCAAACGTTATGTAATGAATATCTTCACTTATTATAATGTATGCTTATCTAGTGAAGTGTCTAACAGTACCTCAGTTGAGGTAAAACCAAATAAATTAGATCTCAAAACAAAATACAAGTTAGGCGCAAACCGAGAGATGGTAAAAATTTAATAACGGTATTGCTGATGATTAAATAAATACATGAATTGTAACTTTTTGAAGGCAAAATATTTTAAGTAGAGTAGCAGAAAGTAAGTGACTTAACCTCACTACCTCAAGTGTTACTTAGTATTATTAGTATAATTTCTGTAAATTGTATTAATTTTCGCGATTTGTTTTGACATGGTTTGTCCTTAATTCGGATTGAAGAACATGCAAAAATTGCTTACTATAAAATCATCATCATCATCATCGTATCAGTTAATAGACGATCAGTGAACATAGGCCTCCCTCATAAACTACACACGCCACAATCTGTTATTCGCTGTATCGCAATGCTGATGCGTTGTGCGAGGAAATCGCCAGTTCTTCGGTCTTTAATAACGTCAACCAGATGTTTCACGATTTCAGCAAACAATTTGCGTGCGCTATCCCATGAACCTAAAGTTTCTACGCCAAATAGTATAAAATAAAATAAATCTTTTATTTGTGCTTATCTTTCTTATTTTGATGGAGGTAAATCTATCAAATTTCTTCCATTGTCAGTCGCCCGCAGACCACGAACCCTGTACAGTGTTTGAAACGTCGGGATGAAGTTAAATTTATCCGTTTTCATAGTTTTATTTCATGTGTAATCCTCGCGGTAACCGAAGAAAATATTAAGTACAAAATAAACTGGTAGAAAATGCTCTGTCGTATTAAGTCTGTTTGTACGACAAGATTTTCTTTTGTGCAATAAAGATAAAATAAATAAATAAATTGAGGAATGAGGTATTTAGAGGTAACTGTTCCCATCACTAGCTCATCCGCACTAAGTGCATCATATCGAATTAGCACGTAATTATTCCTACTCAGTAAACTGGCAATTTTAATAGACGACTGCGTTCTGAACAATCGCGGCTTCTATCTGATGGTACGGGCTAGTGGATTGTAATAAATATGGACGTATTTCCTTTTTTACGTAATAATGAAAAAAGTAAAACTAACTGTAAGTATACTAGATATAAGGGCTTCGGTAAAGAGTATTATTTTGTACCGTTTGGCGTAGAAACTTTAGGTTCATGGATCCCCAGCGTACGAAAATTGTTTGCTGAAATCTCAAAACGTTTGATTGACGTAATTAAAGACCAAAAAGCTGGCGACTTCCTCGCACAATACTTTATTTAGTCTTTGACTATTTTTATTAAAAATTAGAGCAAGAAAATTCTCCATACCAAATAATTCGGGGCGCAATTTAGAGCAAAACAATTAAGTTACACGCTCGTTAACAGTAAATTTCAAAAGCAGATGACATAACTGCCATATCAATATCAACAAATGTTCGTACCTACATTGCTACTCCGAAAATCTTAAATAAATTCTGTGGGTCATATTATTGCATTCATACCAAACGAGCATTCGCTGTTCTGTCCCCCACTCTACAAAATTCATTCATTACACAAAACGTGATTCGTCGAAATTCGTTGATTTCGTAGATTGGGAGATAGAATAGCGAATGCTCGTTTGGTCTGCATGCACCTTTAAATGTAACTTAAAAAAAACCTCTCCTTCCATGATTACACTGATAAATCCCATGCCAGTGGCCTATACTACAAAATTTTACAAGCGTACAATTGTAATGTTCACGGGTTATAATAAGCACCAAGTAAAATTATTTCGAACTCCTCATCGGCACGCAAACCTCTTTAAGGTTTTAGCCAACGATGGGTCTTGTAATTTGATTATGTAATGTGTTTGTATTATTCAATAAAAAAAAAAGTATAAATTCCCATACAAAAAATTGTCAATTTTGTAGAATTATACGCTTTGTGGTATAGGGGCCTGGTTTAATATATCGCCCGTATTAGATTTACACACTGTACATGTTCAGATATTTTTGAGCACAATAGCCGCTACGATATATCGTACAGCGATCGTATTACTATTTATAGTTCCGGAAACATTCACACAAAGAACTAAATGGAAGATGAGTTTTGCATCCTTGTAACTATTCTGCAAGGACTTTTATGCAACAAAGAGTTACCTTGACATTGATGTGAGGGTGTGTTTGTATCTTTATTGGACTAGTATACTTGCCAGTATTGCACCGTATCATGATTAAATATAGGTAATTAATTTATTGCTGTATCCATATCCATGACTTTATTCCCTCGCGTGGCCATTCTTTTTTGAAAGTTGTTCCCCCCACTTTCATTGTAACAATAACAGTAGATTATGTCAGGGATGAAAATGATATATTATATTTTCAACAAGGGTGTTTATTGAAGCCCGAGCGAAGCGATGGATTCCACAATATTCCACGTTAGAATCCCTCACTACGTTCGGGATTCTAACGTGGAATCCTTAGCGTAATGAGGGATTCAAGCGTTAACGCCCAAAACAAAAATAATTTTGATACCGTGTGACATCTACCGCAGTAAAAAGCACACAAATCACATATGAGAAAAATAATAGACATGTTACATATTAAATATTTATGCATATCATTTCTACCATAAGACGTCCACTGCTGAACATAAGCCTCCCCTTTGGACCATCACAAAGGTCGTCTGTTCATCTTGTGGTGGACGTGACACACTGTGTTAGTCAAAGTGTAGTGTAACCCCTTGGTTACCACGACTGTTACTACTGTATATGCACCCTTGTCTATATACATGGGAAATGTGCAATAAATGCTATGATTCGATTTGATTTTTCAATTAAACAGGGTTTAACTCGAGTATCCCTTACGTCATATGCATTTTTGTTAACTGTATCAGCCACTCAAACGTAATTAAATCTGGCAAACAAAAGCGTATGCACGCGGGTAGGGGGTGCAATTTAAGTTGCATTACCTTTATTATGGGCTATTAGCGGGAGCGGATTTACAGGGAATAGGGTTGCGACAGAAGTTGTGAAGGCTCTACTGTAATCTAAAATGGTTGATGTATTACTCACACATAAGTAATATATTACCGTGTGGTGACGGCAGTAAGAATACATTTGTCACCACCCCAACTCCTTGGTTTTATGATGAACTCAAAATCTTAAACCTCGTCTGAAGATCTATGTACATACATTTCTAGTTAAAATTATTTATATTTATTAATTGTATAAACCTAAAAATGGGATTTGATTGAACTCACGTCCTCAGCGTTCGCGGGTGATGCAAACCACTCGGCCACTTCAGCTTAGCAGACACCGGGTGAATTTCTCTGGTATGTATTCTGTCCATACGTACAAGAACTTGCGAGACTGATGTCAGCATGGAAGGGAGTGCTTGAAAGGGAGCAGTATAAATCATAGTAATTAGTATTAAGGTAGTTTTTAATTTAGTTAGTAAGTAGCAAGTAGATTAGATTAAGAATCTATGTAACGCTTTGGTGCTAGCTGTAATGTTACGTAACTATGGCTCAATAAATAAATAAATAAGAAGAATATTATTATTTTCTTCGGTTACCGCGAGGATTACACATGAAATAAAACTATGAAGAAGATTATTATTTTCAATTTAAGCTGGTTGTTTCACAACAGCTGTATCTAGTTATTAGCATCCTAGCTTAATATATTCATAGTATTAATACCAACCTTTGGTTAATAATAGAGGTAATATGGTGTTGCTCCTGGCTGTCTCTTGTGACGACATTTACGGAGGCACATCTAGTCGGCGGCGAGTCACCGCCTGCCTCGACAGCAAAGAGAAATCATGGTCATGGCAGGTGTCCGGATCCGGACCTCTTTTCTATATTCCATTTCTGATCCATCCATCCCCCATCACCATAGCCCATTAGTCTTTCCCATTACTTATCAATAGTTTCTATACGCCTGATGGGACCGTTTTACGGATATCTATTGATGTGCCCGTGAATGGGTTGCGGCAGGTGTATAACACAGCAAATTTCTCCAAAAGGACTCTACGTGTTGGATCTGTATCCCCGCGCAAGCCTATAAAAAACTGGGATTTGTAAGCCCGTGATTTCCAAGGAGGTAATATTGAGAATTCACCCCGCACTGTGACGGGTAACTTTTGGCAGCCCTATCACAAGGTAAGCTCATTTGAATATTCAACGCGCACGTTGCATTTCCTCCTTGCTGACTGTCGTTTGCTGTTAGTGTTATTATAACCTTCATATTAAGTCTTCTCATATACCACCATTTCGGAAGATATATGTATATCGCAATATACGAACAGTTTCTAGCTTAAGTTTTTGTGAGACAAATCGAATTATTTTTGTGGTTTTAAGTCATACCCCAGTGTTAACTGAAGTGGCAGTGGACGGCGCACATTGCACGTAGAACCGATGGCCGTTGTAGCGAAAAGGTTGTGGAGTGGCGGCCACGTACCGGATGGCGCAGCGTAGGTAGCCCCCATAAGGTTGACTGATGACCTAGTGAAGGTCGCAGGTGTTTGCTGGATGCGGGTGACGCAGGACCGGTCGGTCATTGTGGCAATCTTTGAGCTTGTTCAGCAGTGAACATCTTTCCGCTGATATGATGACGATGACGATGACCCTAGTGTTGCTAGATAATAGAATAGAATTTTGACATTGTGGTGACGGCAATAAGAATACATTTGTCACCACCCCAACTCCTCCTTCGGATGTCGTAAAAGTCGACTAAGGGATTGAAGTGGCACTGACCATTATTTGATAGAAGATTGATGAGGTGTAGCAGCGTCATCATAGTGGACACATTACTGCGATCGCCAATCCGCTTGCCCAGCGTGGCGATTATGGGTATTTTCCTCCTAATGCGTTTATACGCATAGTTAATAGGAGACGCCTACGTCCAGCATTGGACTATCATAAGCTGATGATGATGATGATGATGATGATGATGATGATGACATATATCTGTAAACTGATAAACATTAATCATAGCGCATTAATACCCAAAACATGTGTTTGATGACTGAATTGATAATAAACAAAGAACGAAACAAAAAATGGTACCAAAATATTCCGTATTTATATTAGAAACATAATACCAATGTAACAAACAGCACTGTTTTTGCAATTATGAAAGACGAGACAATCATAAGAACAGTCAATCTTGTTATCATGGACGGAGAGGTTTTTTTTGAGTTACATTTAAAGGTGCATTCAGACCAAACGAGCAGTCGCTATTCTGTCCCCCACTCTACGAAATCAACAAATTTCGACGAATCACGTTTTGTGTAACGAATGAATTTCGTAGAGTGGGGGATAGAATAGCGAATGCTCATTTGGTCTGAATGCACCTTAATATTGCCCCCACAGAATTAATTTAAGATTTTCGGAGTAGCAATGTAGGTACGAACATTTGTTGATATTGTTATGGCAGTTATGTCATCTGCTTTTGAAATTAGCTGTCAACGAGCGTTTAACTTAATTGTTTTGCTCTACATTGCGCGCCGAATTATTTCGTATGAATAATTTTGTTGCTCTAATTTTTAATAAAAACTATCTAAATGTACAGTCGAAGACTAAATAGTGTTGTGCGAGGAAGTCGCCAGCGGCAGCTTGCATTGACTGATTGGAGCGGGCGCGATGACCTGCTTTACGTATCGAGTAAAACCTATTGTTACTAATACTTACAAAGTCATGGTACGGCTACACTGTGAATCTAATATACTGCGGCCCTACCGCGAACTACGTAATCCGCAAATTTCGGAGTTTATTCTTTGTCATATTAAAAAATTATCGAACCGGTTTACTCACGTATTTAACCCTTAAGTGCATAGTGATGTATATATGTATCATCTATTCTCGACTCTATTGACAACCCGTCAGAATTCAAATTTGAATAAATCTTTGTCAAGGTCATGCATTTAAGAGTTAAATCGATGATTGCTCGACATGTTTCACCCTGCTAGAACGGGTAATGGCCGCGGGCGGTGGTAGCGGGGGCGATGCAAGGAAAAATCTACCCTCAGTGACTTAAATACGTGAAAAACCCGGTTCGATAATATTGTAATATATTTGAGTCTCATGTTAGTTATAATTCTAAAATTGTTCTTTGTCACTCTAATGACGCCTCCATTGGAGTAAAATCCCCGAAAACGAACTTCGGTGCTCGCGGTAGCTGGCCTGTTTTACGTATCGAGTACCTAAACACTTACCGACTCATGGTACGTCTACCGCTCATGATAGGTACGTACTCTAGATAGGTACGTACCTCTCATGAGCTAGACAGCAGTCGTTATTATTCTCTTGTCACTGGTACTGCGTACATCAGAAGACATATGAGGGCATTTTTTCTTATCACCAACATGGGCCAATGTCGTGTCGTCATATGTCAGTTGGAACTTGTTCAAGCGATTTATATGTAAAGTCAATTGATAGCTCGGGCATTTTAGCAGATACATGAATTATAGTGGTCGCCGTGGTGTAAATTACAAGCGGAAGCGGGAACCGGGAGCGTGAGCGAACAGTAATAAATAAATAAATATCATGGGTTATCTTACACAAATCGACCTAGCCCCACCACGGTAAGCTCAATTAAGGCTTGGGATGTGGGTACCAAGTAACGATATACACCGTGATCTCTAATAACCCGAAAGATTTTAACCACGCATTTTTGATGTAAAAACAAACAAAAAGTTTTTTTTTACCAATAACTCATTTTTAAAAGGTTTTATTTCTCACTTTTCGACATCAATTAATGAGGTTAGTGAGACTATTCTCCATAATGACACCAACGCCGTTAAAAAGACCTTTTGTACCGAGTTACAATTAGAAAATATGTTTTTTTTTTATTGGTAATAACTCTGAAACTAGGCGATATCCAGAAAAGTTTATACGACATTATAGTTTCTAAATGTGGCCAGGAATACACTGTTAAAATCTTTCGGGTTATTAGAAATCACGGTGTATATATGTATAACAGATATATAAGGTCCTAATTTATTAGTTGCAGATATTTTAACACATGATACTTTACATTAAAATAATTAACTTTAAATATAAATTAAGAAATCTTTTCATGTAATTTTTTTGATTTCATTTTCCTAACAAAAAAAATAATTATATTTTCGTCTAAAAAAAATCATCATGTGTGCATTATCACATGTCACAATAACACTGTCTGTCATGTCATCAAACGACACAATCCAAAGGATAATAACATGACATTGACAATAAAGTATTTAATTTATCGACGAGAAGTGGCCAGTTCCAGTTAAGTGGTACGTAAAAGAGGTACTAGAATCTGTTCAATGAGTTTTCATTTAATAATCACATGAACAGGGTGTTTTTACGTAGGAAATTTGTTTTTCCGTTTTCTCCAAAAAAACATCGTAAAAGCTATAATGTTTCACGGTTTAATATACTCCAGAGACCGAGTACTATCAGCTGTAAAAATATCTGCATCTAATAAATTAGGACCTTATATACATAAAGATACCTACTTAAATAGGTACATAGACTCTTACAGACATTAGACAGTCATGACCGAGGTATTGTGAAAAATAAATACACAAATACATGTATACATCTATACATTATTACATATATGTTTTCGCTTAGTATCACAAGCCTTAATTCAACTTACTGTGTGGATGAAGTCGATTTATGTAAAATGTCTCAAGATATTTATTTAATTATTACCTATATCACGACATCGACACGATCGTTCGACGACATCTGCCGAACGGCAACATAGCAGTGGATGCGACTAGTTCCTGCCTGCATGCGCCTCAAATTGGACGAAAAGTGCAATCATCTCAAATAAAAAAAAATAAAAACAAAGGAAAGTGGCACAATAAAGAATAGGCCTATACCCAACAGTGGGTGGACATGGGCTGAATAGATAGATAGATAGATTTATATTAAGCTGGTCAACCTTTTCATTTCGCGACTGTACGAATGATACTCATAGCATCATAGTCGCAAGTTCCTGTCACTCGCGACACACCGGCTCATTATCATACGCAAATGTACTTCAGATAGCAGCGGCATTGTTCATAGAGGAAGTCATTTAAATTAGTAAGTTAAATTGTATGGTTTCATACAAATTATATTGCGAGTTAGTTAAACCGTTGGTGGAACTGCGTGGCAACTGGTTTGTAATCAAAACACACTGGAGTATGATAAAATAATGGAGGTTTTGAGCAAAATATACAGTGTGTTACCATCATCCAGGCTTCTTTTTAACCAGAGCAATAGGATGCAGATTCTTAATCAAACCCTGAGTATATTTTAAGTAAGAACTTAATATTTACAATTGTTTAATTTTGTAAAAAAAAAGTAAATAAAAAAGTAGAAATCAAAATATTTAGTCAATAAATAATTTGCTTTGTATTTTCACAATACGTTCAATAGATGGCCAGCTCTCTCTAGCTATTCTAGAAAACTGTAAAGTATTCTAATAGGAGGTGCAGGCATGCATTGCTTGCCCTTAAGGTGCGTTCAAACTAAAAGAGCATTCGCTGTTCTAACCTCCCACTCTACGAAATTCGATCGGTACACAAAACGCGATTGGTTGGTTGATTTCGTAGAACGGGCTCTAGAACAGCGAATGCTATTTTGGTTTAAACGCACCTTTAGAGAATGGTCAAAGGCGCCTAGCCTTATAAGGAATTGCATATACCCGAGAAAATTGACCGGTGGTTGCTAAGACCGAGTGGCCGAGGGGTGCAGGCATTAGCCGCGATAGCTGAGCACGTGAGTTCGATCCCCACCTCGGACGTTAGGTGATTTTGGTCGTTTTTCTTTGGTATATGACATCTAATATATATAAGAACTCAATATTTACAATTATTTAACTTTGTAAGAACAGTTGAGTGAGAAGCAGTGTACCAACTTCAAAATGAATCGTCAATAAGCATTTGACAATGACAAGTAGCAGTCACTCGCCGTGTTTGACACCGTGTTTAAGCAATACACCTTTTTACACCCGGGTTGATAAGATCATGACAGTTAATTACAGCTAATTATCAATTTAAAAAAAGTCAATAAAGTTAATTATTAAGTTAGCAAATCGCAACTTTTCGGATGTAAAGGATTATATTGATCGTTCGAAGAAAATTAAATTAATTGTACGGTTGATTTCAATATTGGGCTTAAAAAACCATTACTAGTAATACGTATTATTGTACATTTTCTTAAAAGTCAGGGTTATGGTAACACACTGTATATATATTTTTTAAGACCACGTCGGTGGCAAACAAGCATACGGCTCACCTGTTGGAAAGCAGTCACCGTAGCCTATGGGCGCCTGCAACCTCAGGGTGTCACATGCGCGTTGCCGACCCAATAAAAATAACGTTGGCACAACAAAGTGGCTCCACTCCACCTGGTCGTGTATTTTATCGAAATTGCCAATTCAAGTCAAAACAAAATGATTTTTTCTAAATGTAATATTGTCAAAGTGACGTCATGTTTGTATACTGCATACGTCATGTTTGCTGGTGGTAGGACCTCGTGCAGGGTCCGCCCGGATAGCTACCACCGACTTACCCGCTAACCTGCTGCTAAATAGCAGTGTTTGCAGTGCTGTGTTTCGGTTTGGGGGTAAGATAGCCAGTGTAATTACTGGCATAGTTATTAAATAGATTATAGAGGCAAGGCAATCCATCTAAGTCCTCAGGGTAGGCAGCGCATAGGCGATTTTTTGATCGCTTTGGCCATAGGCCTCAGTACATGCTTTCCATCAGGTGGGCTGAGAGCTCAGTAGTGTACCTTCGTCACATAAAAAAAAATACTGCTTAAATGACTTACTCTTTTAAGTTCTTTCTAATTTATTAAATAGAAGTTCTGTACAAAAATTACTGCAATCTATATTATAGTACCTAATAATTTCTTCGTGCATTTTGCATAATAATTTATTTTAACTATCATCCTTTTTGTGTTTTAGTTGAAATTATAGTTTCTGATGCAAAATTTGTAATATAGTTCGCAATAACAATAGGTAACGTACTTTAGAAAATATTTTATAAGGATATTAAAAATGTAAACATTTCTATGGGCAATACTGCCAGCTTTCTTTTTCAAGAAATAAATAACATAAAAATCTAGGTACGCTTATAAATACGTAAGGTGATCTGGGGGAAAATGTTCTATTTATATCATCATCATCATAAATATAAGAGATGTGCTCTTGTCGATGGAGCAGCTTCCATATAAAGTGTTTGCTTTAAGATCCTGATACGACACGACTTCCACTTTCTCTTTCAGTTACGTAGTCCATGTATGCTAATCTCGGCCTGCCACTTTTCCATCTACCTTTTACTTTTCCCTCTATGATGGTCTTGATGAAATCATCGGGGCGCAACAGGTGGCCCAACATGTTCCCTCTTTTATTGTCAATGGTATTCAATAGGCTTATATAATTCTCAATAGCTACGACCAATTTGATTTCTGTTTAGAAGTTTGTTAACGGAGTAAAAACATTCCTTAAGCAACTATCATTTCATCAATTTTGGAGTCGTGTCCATATTATTATTGCAAACAATGACGCACATTTCTCCGATCCCTGGTTATCACACAACTATTAACTACTTCAAATCCCAGAAATGGGAACTAATATGAAAAGGTCGCTGACCAACTCAAACAACCTGTAACAATAAATTCACAAAAACAATAAAAACTCAACCATTTTTAAAACAAAATCGGTCCCTTTGATTGAGATTTTATCACCCAAAAATCGGCGAAGCCACAAAAGCAATAGTTATGCCTCAAACAATTTTCTGAATCCATACCTACACCATAGTCCTTATCACCTTAGGGATAGGGTTCAATTTTTTTTTATAAAGCAAGGGAGTGGATATAAGGAATTCTTCACATAGTCGGTATGTTTGCCGCAAATGCCGCTCGGCAATTAGGGCATGCCGGTCGCCCTTTGATCTCGGATTGTGACAACCCTGGATGTTGCATGTGACAACTAGAAGTGCCACAACTCCTGGCCCTTATTTTATACTG
The DNA here is from genome assembly GCA_025490895.1 of Thaumatotibia leucotreta. Lineage (NCBI taxonomy): Eukaryota > Metazoa > Arthropoda > Insecta > Lepidoptera > Tortricidae > Thaumatotibia > Thaumatotibia leucotreta. The sequence continues at coordinate 499,682 of JALPQI010000173.1, read as the reverse complement.
GTGACAAATGCTACAATTGTAAAACTTCGCTGTTCGGTGTTTCTATGCGATTTTGTTAAACGTTTTTTTGTCCATTACCATCACCACTTTATTTACCGTTTTATAAAAGCAAACGAGACTATTATGCCTGAATAGCAGACAAACATGCGTCTGCTACAAGATAATCGAAAATGACTCCACTATTTATACGCAGTTCGTCAATAATTTAGAAATGGTAATGACTTGATTGTTGCAACTGAATAATCGCATAGAACTACCCTGTTACTGACGTCACAGGCCTCCGTAGACTTTAGCTACCGCTTACTAGTAGATAGTCCATGAGCTTGTTTGCTAATTATTAAAAAAAAATGTTTTTACATCATAATTTCAAATAATGTCTTAAGAAAACCATTAGGTACGACACGTTTTTTGTATGAAAACTACGAGCGTCGCGTAACGGAAACTCTTTTATGAAAATTTTGGGACATTAATTCGTATTATGTAAATCGATTCAACAGTGATTCTGATCGAATGAGCCCAAACACGTCCATATCTGGAAGAATCAGATTTTCGGATTTTTGGTTGGAAAACCCCATCTAGTAATATAACGACTACATCTTTGTACCAACAAGATGACGCCAAAACGGCTCTCATAATGCCCGCTCTAATTTACACTATGACATAATTGGTAATAAAAAATTAGACGAGTTTGGTAACTCCTTAATTATCAATCTAAATATGCTAATTATGTGAAACTATGTTGCTGAGACAATGTTTTTTATGAACTCAACGTCAGGTTTAGATCAAAGGATCCGCATTTTTGTGGAATAGAGATAGGTATATGAATATACTGAGGTTCTAATGGAATGATTTTTATCTACAGAATGTGGTTTTGAGGAGATGAGGAACATTAGTTTTCATAACTGGCATACTCGTATTTAAATTTATTGAAGCTGTAAAGCTTTATTGAACCGTGTTGAACATTATAATGTACATAAGTCTTCGATATTGATGAAAATTGATGAGTCAATGCTGAACAAGATTCAGCACATTTCACAAAACGTCCCAAAAAGTTCGTATGGAACGTTCCTTTTTTGTTATCACTATACATTTTGTGCCATACCATTTTACGGGTGGCACAGGACCGGTCATTGTGGCAATCTTTGGGGGATCTTTCAGCAGTGGACGTCTTTCGGCTGATATGAAGATACATTTTTAGTAAAAAAAGGAACGTTTCGTACAAACATTTTGGCACATTTTGAGAAATGTAGTGGTTCTTGCTCCTGTATTTATAGGTATTAGGTCTCACGATAGCTTAAACTCGGTTAAGGAAGTTCTTTAAATACATTAAGTACACCAAATGTTGCTTGCAATAACGTATTTTAAAGACATCTGAGGGCCTAGTGTAGGTAATAATTTATAAAAAACGTCTCGATCGCGTTTACGTTTTTCATCGCCATTTCATACAAATGACGATGAAAACGTAAACGCGATCGAGACGTTTTTGATAAGTTATTACCTACACTAGGCCCTCTGATGTGGCTTATCTTAATTGTGACTGTGATATATTTGTGATATCACTATTGCAAGCGTTTGTTACTCAATATTAGTTGTTTCCCGTCTTTAATTCCAAACAATTAGCTGCAACAAGCAAAACGATCTCACATGACAAAGCTCCACCTATCCAGGACTACACCCTAAAATATCTTCACCATTATGATCCTTCAGCCTTTGGCATACGATCTAAAATGTAAACATATTATTAGATAAGAGCACATTGAAACAGCCTCTCGCATTCCGTCGAGCGGCCGTGTAAAATGACTGAAAAGCAGGAATTTGAATTAAACTTGCGCTTTGACTATGATGAAGTCCGAAACGCTAGGGACGGTTGTCGATATCGATATAAAATACTTCATGCAACCATAAACATTTTACTTTAAATTTAGCTGAGCATGTTTTTGAAATACTTAGACCAAAAATTCCTTATACGGGATTAAGGACATTATTTTTTTATTCAACACAATACGTACCTATTCCTTGGGAAAAGTAGCTGTAAAACTGAAGGGAGGGAAGAGCCTTTCTTTTTATTGTGTCCATTTTCATAATTTTGTATTTTAGGGTAAATTGTGGGTTATTTCTACTCTGAATCACAAGTCCTTTCGCTCACAAGAAGAAAAAAAGTCTCGTGGATTTTTTTCCTACTTTGTTATCATTTTCAATGCACTTCGGGAGTCCAGAAAAGAAAATGTGACACAAATATTTCCTTTTGGGATCGAAGGAGCTCCTAATTCTCAGTAGACAAAATACAAAATTATGAAAATTGACAATATAAAAAGAAATGCTCAGCAAATAAAGGACTATTATTGATCCTGTCAGTTTGACAGCTAACTTTAGCAATTGAATATTTTCTTTTTCTTTATATAAAAATTTGAATGTCTTGTTTTTTTATATGGAACTATAGGTATATTGACGTACGTCAAAAATATGATAAATAATAACATAAGAACAAGTTGAAACTGGGACTAGATCGATTTGTGTAAGTTTGTCACATGTCGTTCATTTATTACCAAAAAGATAACCCTTTTACATTGTGCCTACATTATGTCAAAATTTGCCAAATCGAATTGGAAATTTCTCTAATTGACATAGAGTAAAAACATTGATTGATGGTTATGTAATTTGGATAGAGACATAACATGTACGCAGGAGGTTAAATCGGATATCGATAAAAAACGGCATGTCCCAACACTAGCACTACAATGGACCTTTGAAACAAGTACGGTATTCATTTCGGTTTGTTCTCTGAAACGGGATATCGGCGTTAAATAACGCAGTTTAATCAAATCCCGGGAATGCCTGAGCAAAGGCACTGGAATCATAGAAGCCTGTACGAACGATAACGAAAAACTGTCAATTTATGACCTTTATTTCAATGCGCTTAGAGTCCATGAGTAAACTGTGCTGGTGATGATACTCTATGAGTTTGTAGCAATTCTAGTGGAGTGTCTCGAAACAGAGATAGGTTACTTTGTTTTTATATCGGTAGTAGCCATTTTTATTTGATCTTTAATTTTTCTAGGCCAAATTTTGTAATTTAAATTATTTTACTGAAGATATTATACTTGGTAATACTTAAGATTTTTCTAAACAAACAAAGTGGTCCAAAGAGGATTAAAACTAGAGAGCTCCTTTTTGGAACCTCACTTAACTTTTAGGATATTATTGCTTACACAGTTCGTGTAATTAATACCCGTAAACATAATAATAACTATAGACTTCGAGTTGGTATTCCTAAACCCTAATATCAACTCATTGAAGTTGCTCGTCTGAAAGCCACAAAATATTTACATTGGTACCTTTAGTTTGCTGGTGGTAGGTAGGACCTCGTGCAGGGTCGGACCGGATAGCTACCACCGTCTTATTTATTTATTTAATCTTTGTTGCACAAAAGAAAAAAAACTTATAGTACAAAAGGCGAACTTAATGCCATACGGCATTCTCTACCAGTCGACCAGCCGTTAACCTACCGCTAAATAGCAGTGTTTGCACTGCTGTGTTTCGGTTTGGGGGTAAGATAGCCCGTGTAATTGCCTCAGGCTAGGCAGCGATTTTTTGGTCACTATGTCCATGGGCCTCAGTTCCTGCTTTCCATCAGGTGGGCTGAGAGCTCAGTTGTCTACCTTCGTCATATAAAAAAAGTCTAAGCAAAACTTGCACAGGTAGGCTACTTCATAACTCCCAACCTTATAAATAAATCATGCGTTCTCATTACCTTCAAATGTCTCCTTTTAACTACTAGAAACCTTATTTACCTACTCATATTAGAAATCATAAAATCATTTTCAAACCGTTTAACTTCACTTTGAAACTGTTACTTGATTATTTAAACGAAAAGGCGTAAGTACATTTGAAAATGCTTCAAATTTTGAACTAAACTGCTAGGGCACTTAAGGCAAAAAGCACGTAAGCGCATTTGAAAAAACGTCATAAGCGCCCACTGTTTTCAATATTCCTATCACAGTACACGTTGTACACTTAAGCTCTTTTAAAGCTGTATTTTATTATGCGCATGAGTGTTTTATGGGAATAGTGACATGGGGTAATAGACGCCGGTGGCAAATTGGAACTGGATGTTTATGTTAAAAACATCGATACGAATAAGGGGTAAAAATATGTATGCACAACACTAATTCTCAAGCAATAAGGTAGTGTAGACTTATTTCTGACGGTTTGCTAGTGCCGATACTATTGAAAATAACTATGCGTTCTAGTTAGTTGAATGATTTTCTGGAATACGTTGAATAAGTAATTTGTTAGGTGGCTAGGTAATTATTTTAAATTTTCCATATATGAAGTATAAGCTTTCTTTAAGCGATTTTCTAATTTGGAACTTGCTGTTGCATAGTTTAAAACAAAGTCGCTTTCCTCTGTCCCTATATTCTACTTATCCTTTAAAATTGCGCCACGGATTTTCATTAGTTTTTTTATAGATAGACTGATCCAAGAGGAAGAGTTTAGTATCAGTATATCATATTTTTTTAGGCTGTAAATTGTCCTGTGTGTAATATTTGTCCAAGGCTGATAAAATATTGTGTACAAATATTTGTTATAGTATTACGTTCAATAGCAGATTAGAAACCTACCATTTTGTATAAATATAACTAAACGGTTGAGCTTATACGTATTTTTAGTCTCTACGCGCGACTTGTTTCAGAGAGCTCCATTATCAAGCACTGAACCCGCGTTCACGCGTTCGGCGCATACTCTACCATTTTGTTCCCAGTTTCAAGCCTTCATATGCACTTAATCTTAGTTTTTATTCGCCTGTTGATCTAAAAGGCCATTATCATGTTTTCTGAATTATTAGCCCAAACGGCTTGATCCGATGCCAATGCATGAAAGTTAAATTGTTTGTAAATCTCTTGTGGATGCGAATTGCTTCATGAATGGAGGGAATTTAGTGTGAATTTTATTCGGTTTTGTCGCCATATTTGAAGCCATTTAGCCTGAACACAGGCCATAATAGCGTGGCATATATTTTGACAAATGTGAAGTACTAAAATACAGGGTGAAACATAAGTAGTGAACAGAAATACGTGTTTCTAAATTTATAAACAACTAACAATTGAATTCCCCGAAAGTAACTTAAAAAGACTTATTTATTTTCTTTTTTTATATTTTTAATGGTTGTTTCTGATTGTAAAGGTGATTTTAAGAAATATTATTGGCTGTTTTAATTTAACCTTGTGAGGCCCTATGTCATAAAATTCGGTTGAAGTAAGTGACGTCACCAGGACTCAGGAGGTTAAGCTACTTACGAGGCGAAGACTCCTCATAATTATGCGATTAAAAAATGAAGTAACTCGTGTAAAGTATAATTTTAGCTTAGATTTTGTAGAAACAAATTCAATAGGCCAACCCTTTTAAGTTTCCATGCCCTTGAAATAATTTCAGACTCTTCACTCAACAAAAATCATTGACAAAAATTAGCCGACCCGTGTGAGAAATGCTATTTTTTTTACAAAAATCGTAAACACAGGGTAAGCGTTTCGCCATATTTTAACGGCGGGATAGTTGAGCCATAAAACCATTGATTTATTTTATGGGCGCAACGCCTGTGGCGTCAGTGTCAGCGATTTCAATAGGCGTATTTTAGTGACTGGGATAGCTGGTAACATTTTCGGAATAGATAAGTCTCTGATCTGACATGTTTAGAAAGGCATAATCTTTTACTCGTATTCTATTATTCTTAGTATTGTTGTATGTTAAAGGGTGAATCAACTTTTTTCTGTCTGTTATTGCCATGGTTACCGCCGCCTGAGTCGCGTTGTTTTTTGCAAAATTGTGCCACTTAGACTATGCAAACATAATTTTTTCTGGTGTTAAGGCCTTTCCTTAATGGGCCACCTACCTATACAAACATGCACTACATGCATGCTTGCATAATTTAAGTAGCGTAATTTTGAATAAAACCAGCGTGACTCAGGCGACCGTAACCATGGCAATAACAGACAGAAAAAAGTTGATTCACCCTAAAATACATTTTGTACTGAGAGTCGTTAAGTTTTAATGGCTACAAATTTCATATCTATAATTTACGTTATTTGTCGTTCTCTATTTTGAACTCATATAAATCTGAAATTAAATCAGGGGCGTTACCATGACGTATTAATGCGATTCAGTTTAAGTTCAGGGACAGGGACAGAAATATACGACTCCTATAGCCTTCTCCCTTTCTCTCGACCTAAACTGAATCATATTAGTACGTCATGGTAACCCTGCAGGGGGCTACCACGATATACTAATGCGATTCAGCTTAGGACCCAATCTGGATCGCGATATTCTAGTCCATAAAATAACTGTCAAACACTGACAAGCCGAACATAAACTGAATTGCTTTTAAGAGATCAGCCTCGTGAGTCTGCATTGTAATAGTGTGTATACTACGACACAATTGCGAAAAACATGAAATTTGAAACGCGTGGCGATGTTTTAAAACACGACCGATAGGGAGTGTTTTATATCGACACGAGTTAAGAATTTCGTTTTTGCACGTATCTCGTATGACGTTTTTTAGTACAGATGGCCCTCCGAAGTTTTGAACCTGACGTAAAGTGACCCACTTCTAGCACTAGAGCCTATGAAGACACCATCTGTACTAAAAAGAGTTTCCCGCTCCGCTCATGAAGAAATCAATTCAAATTCCCACCCGCTTACAGTGGGCCACCCGTGCTACGAAAAACTTGGAGCGGATTAATGGTTATACAACGCAGAAAGCTTTTGAATTAGTTAATGGAGATCAGTTCAAGTGCGTTTTGGGCCGTTGTTGGCTTCGTTACCCTTTTTAGTAAGATTAATATATTTCCAGATCTTGGAAAAGAATATTAATCCCCTTTTAAACGAAGCGTGAAGAAGGATCTAGCGGGCCAGTAAGGCGGTAGGAACTGACAGGTTACTGCCTGATCTCCTGTTCGTCGCCACCACGATTTGGGCTCACTTACGATCAGGTGGAGTAGAGCCACTTTGTTGTGCCACTATAAAAGCTTATAATAATAGCTAATAAGTTTAAAGTTGAAGGGTCTCGAGCTAAAAGAGTTTGAATGGAATATAAAATTCCCGTGTAGTTTAGGCACTTTATTTGTATGGACTCGTGATTAGACCCCACTCTGTTCTGACCCGAAAATATCTCAAATTGTATCTAGGTACATTAAAATTTGCATTCTTTTACCACTGTGAGGACTAATGAATACCAAGATATTTTTAAAGTTGGCCGTGTGGCGACGGTAGTAAGAATACATTTGTCACCACCCCAACTTTTCCCGCAGATGCTGTAAGAGGCGACTAAGGGATTGAAGTGTCACTGACCATTGACTAAAGATTGATGATGGACAGCAGCGTCATCCTACTGGGCACATTATTGCGGCCGCCAATCTGCTTGCCCAGCGTGGCGATTATGAGCATTTACCTCCTAATACGTCTATATACATAGTTAATACGAGAGGCCTACGTCCAGCAGTGGACTGAGATAGGCTGATGATGTTATCTGAAACTTGTAGGGTCGACGACAAAGATATGTATACACTTTTGCACCTTATTACAATGGAATAAGGTAGAAAAGTGTTTACATATCTTTGTCGTCGACTGTACCTACATTGCTAGCTCTAACCAAGTTCTCTATTGCCCCTGGCTGGCTCAAACGTGCTGACATTTTCAATTTCAGATCATTTACGAGTAAGTCGTAACTCGTAAATGAAGTGAACGTAACTTACGACCTATTTTGAGTTTAACGGACCGTTAATTTCTAGAAACGCTCGCAGTGTTTTTGGAGTAGGGATTTCATTTTATGTTTCGCCTTACGCCTATGGTGAAATTAGACAAATACGTGAAATAATTTATTGTTTGTATATTTTAATTAATTTAAAACATTATCATAAGTCTATAGGTCTCTTATATTTATCTATGCGTAATATTATGAACTTCCCCCCAATTTCACACTATTACTAACATGTATTTTATGCTATTACAATGTATATAAAACGGACTGACAATTAAGCAGTAATATTAATATCTAATAATAATTAATAATCAACAATAACACATTATTCTACTACAGACTGCGTGTATGTTACAAATATGTTGACCCCACATTATAGAGCCGTATCGCATTATTTCTCACACTCGTGTAAGGTCGCAGGGTTATCGAAATGATTGATTGATTTTATAACACCAGCTACTTACTTATCCTGCATCGCAGTATCATCAGTCAATCATATTACCCAAGTAAACTAGAAACAAACGTAGAAATCATCATCATCGTCATATCAGCTGAAAACGTCCACTGCAACGGCCTCGCCTATGCGTATGCAGGGCGTCCCACGGCGATGCCACATGGAGGGAAAGTACCTTAAATATCATAGATAGTGTATTTTGCTCAAAGAAGACTTTATTTTATTTTTAAGACTTAGTAAAATTGCATTCAATATTTTTTTATTTTTTTTTTGTATGAAAAAAAAAATAACGCCTTGTCAGAGGAAACATACCTTAATTATCGTAAATGAGCATCTTACGGAAAGAAGACATTATTTCGATTTAAAAAACAAATTTCAACTTATCTCCAAATTTTTTTGATTTTTTTTTTGAAAAAAAAATTGTATGGAAATAAAATAACTCGACGTCAGAGAAAAAATACCTTAATTATTTACATACAGTAGTTTAATAGGTACCTACTTTGAAATGAAAAGAATAGTTTTATGGCATACCTACGGAATTTTTTTTTAACAAAATTTCATGTCAAATGAAAAAAAAAATGGTCTGCCTTTTGTTTCCGACCTATGGTTATTTGTTATTTAGATAAAATAAAATTCACATTGAATCCTTTCGATTGGTATGACAAAGCTACAGGATATTTTTTTCTCGTGTAGCGGGTCCGATTCCCGGGTTAACCATGATATTATTTAAAATGCAATTCAATTTGTTTTTAAATCGAAATAATGCCTTCTTCCAGGAAGATGTTCATTTACAATAATTAAGGTATTTTTTCTCCGACGTCGAGATATTTTTTTTCATACAATTAAAATTTTAAAACAAGCTGGAATTTGTTTTTTAAATCGAAATAATGTTTTCTTTCAGTAAGATGCTCATTTACGATAATGAAGATATGTTTCCTCTGACAAGGCGATATTTTTTTTTCATACAATTTTTATTCGAAACAATCAAAAAAATTTGAATGCAATTTTACTAAGTCTTAAAAATAAAATAAAGTCTTCTTTCAGCAAAATACGCTATCTATGATATTTAAGGTACCTTCCATCCATGTGGCATCGCCGTGGGACGCCCTGTATGCATATGGACGCATTAGGCATTACCTAAGAATATGAATTAGGACAGATATAAAGGTGTATATATCTAGGTAAATCTTCCCGTTAACATTTCTTGTCAATAATAGATGCTGGTGGTAGGACCTCGTGCTGGGTCCGCCCGGATAGCTACCACCGTCTTATCCGTTAACCTGCCGCTTAATAGCAGTATTTGCACTGCTGTGTTTCGGTTTGGGGGTAAAATACCTAGCCGGTGTAATTACTGGCATAGATAGAGGCAATCCATCTAAGTCCTCAGGGTAGGCAGAGCATAGACGATTTTCTGATCGCTACCTTCGCTGTTTACCTTCGTCACTTATATCTTACTTTATAAAAGAATAGCTAGCCTCATTTGGAGTTTATCAAACACAATTTATTTACGCATTTGAACTCATCTGGTCAATATAATCTTAAGTACATTATCTTACAAATAACAACATATATGACACATCGTGACACATCACCTCAACTGATAGCAAATAATTTATAGTTAGTTACAACAAGCAATTAAATTGCTACAACCGTTGACCTATGCCAGCTGCATTATCATAATCTAGATGCATTTATTATTGAATTTAAAAAGGAATAAACACATATATACACAATCGAGAATCAACCTTCTATCAGCAAACGAAAGATTTAAAATCTATGAACCTTGCAAAACACATACGCTCTTTTGTCTTAGATTAGTTTCAGTACGGTAGAAGAAAAGCTATGCGCTTAAGAACGTTCTTATTTCATAATCATAAGTTTGAAAATCGAGCTTTAAACGATTTGTTTAAAGTTGAATTTTCAGTTACATTTAAAAGACAGATACGACATTTTAAAATTCGCTATAATTAGTTGCGTATAGAAAATAAAACATGTCAACACTTGTCCTTTGATAAGAAACTCGTAAATATTATTGAGTGCAGATAATGTTAAGTTATAGTATCGGTGACAAAACTAATAAAATTGTACGCAAAAACATTTTTACGATCGAAAGTGGCTGTTGACATTGTTGTGTATCGGGTTCAATGACCGGCGGCATCTTCATAAGCTTTTTGATGAAAACATAGTAATAAAACTAATTATAATTATGTAAACAATGATCGAAGGTGCGACACTGGGAAATGTCATTTATGTCAAGTATTCGATAAAAAGTGTTGTTGTTACGTTCCTTATGCGAAATGGTGATGCAAGTTGGAAGTGCGATGGTGAATAAGATAATATCACATAAAATTGCAGGCCTTAGCCGAGATGTGAGCTTTTTTGAAGTCCTGTGCTCTACCATAGCACCAGCATTTATGGAACCTACACCAAGTCGTGGGTTTAAAAGTTTTACATTCCAAAATTATTGCTTTACTCAATATTTCCGTGAGTTTTCTGAGTAAATTACTGTAGCGTATCTTATATTTAAGTAATGACATGAACGTGAAAATATTTTCTTAGTACAGATAGTGCCTTTTTTAGGCTCTATTGCGAGAAGTGTGTCATTTTACGTAAGGTCCAAAACTTTGGAGGGCCATCTGTACTAAAAAACGCCATACGCGACACGTGCAAAAACGAAATTTGTAACTCGTGTCGATATAAAACATTCCCTATTGGTCGTGTCTTAAAACATAGCCACTCGTTTCGCATTTCATGTTTTTCGCACTTGTGTCGTAATGTACTATTGTTATAGACTTTAAGTTTAGATTTAAGAAATTTGATTTTAAATTACTAAACGATGAATTGATGATGAATATAATAAATAGACAATACATAGAAAATGGCCATGGCCGAGGAATAAATATTTGTGATAAATACCTAAAACTTAAATAAATGACCTCTCTAGGATTCTAAAGCAGGGTCATGAACTAGGCTAGCGAGGCTGCCAACAAAAATAATACGTCTTTACAAAGTTTTTCTGTGTGTTTTCGATACCTTACCCGTTTATGAGCTTACACGTGCAGATGAAAATCAGGAAAAGCATTTACGTTTGTTTTATAAGTCAACAGAAAACAACATTTCGACAATCTGCCGATGCGCAAACATAAAACAAAGCACTATCGCTACCCTGCCACACCCAAAATGTCGTAACTCATTCATTTTCCACATAATTTCCACCCTTTCGTACGTGAAATGCGTTCTCTAATTTCCATAATCAAACAGTCCCTAAAACGAGTTCTGACAAGTTTCGTGTTTACGTTACTTGCAAAGGAAAAGGGCGTATGTGCTTGAAAATTTCTCGTTTTCGAAAAAGAGTGTTAAGTGCTACATGGCGCTTACGTCGAAAAAATACAATTTTGTATTGAAAATATAATTATAAGGGCGTAAGTGCTAGTTGCGATAAGGTTCTTTTTTACTTATAAGGACGCTTTACGTTAATGTTATGTCCTTTTGGAATGAAATGACAGTTTACTACTAAACGAAATTGCACTATTTTAATAATTAATTAGTTTTATAGTAATTAAAAGTGAAACAGATAAGGCGTGCGTGTTAGCCAATGGTCGTCGTTATGCAACAACGTGTAATTTGAAGTAATAGCAATAATTTAAAACGTTAGAGGGTATTATTATTTAAATTTATATTGTTGCGACAAAATTGTATATGGTACGCTGGGGTAATTTCGATAATAGAGGTAAGTAAATGATGAACGTTTTTATTATTCAATGCATGTTGTACAAACATAAGTACCTATTTGAAATAAGTGATTCATTTTTAAGCTTAAATAAATTGAATTAAGCATTTAAAGCTTAGAAAATCCTTCGAAGTGTGTTGGTTTGTATTTGATGTATTTTTACGACATTATAATATATTTAAATTGAATAAGCCCACATAAGCAGCCTAGATTTGCATTAGTACAATTTATAAATATTCTTGTTTTGTTAATCCTTATCAAAATTATAATTTCTGACACATTTGAGGAATAAATAATTGTTTTTTTTTTCTCATACAATGTACAGGATGGATAAATTGCATCCGTATTTAGTGCATGCAGTTGAAAAAACATGTAATTTCTAAAGCGTATTATAATAATTAGTATGTCTTAAAACGGGATATAGTTCATGTAAATTGCAGTGCCGAAATATCAGGTGTTCAATAATTGCAATTTACATGGTTAATATCCCATTTGTAAGTCATGCTAATAATGTAAATGACCATGTTAGCTTATAAACTCATATTATAATTATCTTTTACACCAAAAATATGTATGATTATCCAATTTAGCTGGCATTGTTTCGAATAAAACCATCCATAAATGTCGGTCACACGTTGCATGACGCGGTCCTGTCAGTGCCGATAACTGAGCAATTGCTGCGTAGTACGATAAGCTTGACCTGTTTTAAACCGGGAATGGCTTAGGTTAGGACATACAGTTGATACATTGTTATTTTCTTATTTTACAAATGAATTAAAAAGTGCTTATCTACAGACTATAGCCTCGTCCTGCCCAGTGCGTTTATGAAGGACATATTCGATTATTATAAAATAATAAATGAAAAGCCTGTTTAGGTGGAGTTTACACACAAAATTATTTTTGTTATGTAATAATAATATGTATGTAGAACAAAAGAATAGAGAATATGTTTTCAAACTCATTAGGTTTAAATTTCAATAACTGAAACTTAGTATGACGGGCAGGACGAGGATAGAGATATGAGGTCAAAAAAAATTATGTGTCTATGAGCTTTTTCACTTTTAAAGTCTCTGCCTACTAGACCGTACCATACCATGTCCATAACATGAAGGTATCAGGCATAAAACTATTCTTTGTATTGAAAAGTATGAGACTATGCCCACTAGGAGGTTCTGACGCCGGCCAACACGGTCTCATACTTTTCAATACAAATAATAGTTTTTTGTCTGATACGTTCATGCTACGGTCATGGTATGGTACGATCTAGAGGGCAGACCTTTAGAGACACCGAATTAGCTCGAAATGAAATCAGATTATTAAGTCAGGTTTGTAACGATCAGGCACAAAATTTCAATAAAACCTCGGTTTTATAAGCTATAAGCGATATTATAATATAAAAACGCCGATCATGCTTAACTTCCTAAAGATATTATCGTAATTATTGTTACGAATCTGACTGCATGCAGTTGAGGGTTTTTAATGCAGAGCCAATGGGCTGTCTCTGAAAGTGAAAATGCTCCCATATATCAAAATTCACCAAAAATGTTGAGCATTTTATTTATAGGTACCTATCAAAGCAAAATTTCGTGTAATCATTTTTAATTTCAAGGACAGGTTGTTTTGCTCAGTATTTTCTTATTTTATAATAAAAGATGATAAAGATGCATTGTAATAAAAAATAATGCAAAACTTATTTCGAATAAAGTTTGATTATCTCTGAAACCAAGCCGAATTATATAATATATATTTATTGCTAAGGCATTTAATAACCACTCTATTGCTTTGAATTCACATTCAAACTGTATCGCCTATTTTAAGGAAGTATTTATTTGTGAGGGTAAATTTAGTTTATTCGAAGCCTAACGCATCAGTATTGCGATGCAGCGAGGAAATGCCATCAGCATCCTCGGTACAATGCCACAAGGGCTAATCTTAGATATTGGTTAGATTAGTTAGATTCAATTTATGTATATAAATTGTACAGTTTTATTATTTTGAAAAAAAAATAAACCGTCCAACACAACCGTTTTTTTTTTCTCTTTCTACCTACATAAAAAAAATAAAAATGTACCTACGAAGGATATTTATTAAATAAAACTATGTTAAAGTATAATGTTTAAGTTATGTAATGGTATGTTAAAATTAGTTAATATACGCGAGTTTATCCCTTTTCATAGTTTTATTTCATGTGTATAATCCTCGCGGGAACCGAAGAAAATGATTTAATTAAATTTATCACATCACACATAAATCAACTCTATCAGCAAAACCTTTAATTTAACTAAACAACGCCTGTTAACGCTTTTTCATAAATTATTGAAAAATATTCAGTTTCCTTCTTCCCTAACAAACCGTATGTATAGTCAAGTAAGTCATAAGAAACCATTTTAATCATTAAATAATTCATTTCTAACACCAATATGGTGTCAATTTACACTAAAAAACGATTTATGAGTTTATTTCTTAGCAACTAACAAGGGCTACCTAAATCACTTCCTAGACCATTTTGGATAGGTTTATGCGGAATGTGCCAATCACACATTTTTTTCCCATACATCACGTAGCAAATAAGGGCATATACCCACAGACGGAGTGGCGGCCGTGACTGGTTATTTATGGTATAATGTGCATGAGGAAATGCATGTGGGAACATAGCTGAATGACTTGGTAATGGTTTAGGCATTTGTATTACATTGTTGCGTATTGTGAATCAATTATCGAGATGAAATTATTGAAAAAGGCTTGGTAATTTAATTTCCCTTTCGATTTTAATTTATTTGTAATAAAATGGGGTTTCAACAATTTCTAAATATTGCTCTTAAAATCAAGGACCTATATACAGGGTGGAAAGGGACGACTTTCCTTCCCACTTCTGACCGAGTCTACCAACGAGTACGATGAACTTTCAGTATGGGACCAACATCGAAAGCGTACATGGAAAATTGACTTTTCCATACTATTGAACTCTAACTAATCACTCGCTATCTATGAGGGGTTCATTTTAAGATATTTCGATGTTGGTACTATACTGAAAAATCATCGTAAAGGTTGGTAGACTCGGTCGGTAGCGAGAAAGAACGTCGTCCCTTTCCACCTATCTATCTCTGTTGTTTATTTATGATTTATTTTTGAATTAAATTTAGAAATTTGTATGTAATAAGTTGTCAACAAGTAAAAGAAACTATAAATATTAGATGTTATATAACAAAGAAAAAAAACCAAGATTTACCAACACCGGAGCTGGGATTTGAACCCACGTCCTCAGCGTTTGCAGCTGATGACTAAACCACTCGGGCCAACCCATTCCAACAAAAAAAAAAGTGAGTTTTTCTACAAAAATACGAAGAAACTCTCTTTAAAGATGACTAAGTATCCGAGTTTCACTGTTTAATTATGTTCTAGCGCATTTAAACAGCATTTTAGTACCTATTAACGCAATGTCCATAGATTCTTGGAATGGATCCAATGATTTTTATTTTAAATAATTATTTGCCGTGTGGTGACTGCAGTAAGAATACATTTGTCACCACCCCAACTCTTTCCGCGGGTGTTCTACGAGTCGACTCAGGGATTGAAAGTGTCACTGTCTATTCTTTGATTTTATTGATAATGGGCAGCAGCGTCATCATAGTGGACACGTTACTGCGATCGCCAATCCGCTTGCCCAGCGTGGCGATTATGGGCATTTACCTCCTAATGCGTCTATAGATACGCATATGTAGCTAATCGGAGGGCCTAAGTCCAGTAGTGGACTGTTAAGGCTGATGATATATAGGTAATTATTATTATTTACAAAGAATATTCGAAATACACCGTGCAGAGGGTAAAAATTCGCTCGAGCGGCAGTAATGACTAAGCCTGGTTAGTCACGGTGTTTTTAAGCACCATAATTAATTTCGCATTACGAGACAAATGTCGGCAGATATGTGATCTGCTTGTTGGCAAGATGGTGAAATCCAATAAGTACGATTTTATTTATTTTAGTTAGTTAAAATAACAGTATGCACCTGAAATTCAACAACAGGGTACCTACGTAAGTACAAATTTTGAAATAAGCCATGTCCGTTTTATATTTTTAAATATATTTCGAGGTCTTGAAAATGGAGACTGAATTTTTAAAATATGCTTTCAAATTTTTTCTAAGCGAAGTGGTTCAAAGCAGTGTAAAACGTCCTAATACTCTTATGCAAGTAATAACCAACTGTCAAAATAACTTAAGTTTATTTTTTAACCGACTTCAAAAAGGAGGAGGTTTACAATTCGTCGAAATCTTTTTTTTTTTTTATGTATGTTCCCCGATTACTTGAAGCACGCATCGTCGAGACCGATTTGAAAAATTCTTTTTTTGTTTGAAAGGGTATACCTTTTAGTTGGTCCCATTGCCACCGAATTTAGATCTGATGATGGGATCCTGGAGAAATCGAGGGAACTCTTCAAATGTTGTAGGCACACATGACATTTCTCATTTATTTTCGAAGACTAATCAAGTATTTGCGTCTAGTCATGAACGTTTTAAGTTGGTGATCTGATGATGGAAGGTACAACTCCTTAGCAATTAGGAGTTGGGGGATAATTCTTTTAGTATAACATATTTCGTGTATTTTGGAAGCTATTTGAGTATTTGACACATGACATTTCTCATTTATTTTCGAAGACTAATCAAGTATTTGCGTCTAGTCATGAACGTTTTAAGTTGGTGATCTGATGATGGAAGGTACAACTCCTTAGCAATTAGGAGTTGGGGGATAATTCTTTAAGTATAACATATTTCCTGTATTTTGGAAGCTATTTGAGTATTTGCCTTTAGGTGGTCATCCTTTCATGTTGGTGAGCTGATGATAAAAGGTACAACTCGTTAGAGATTAGGAGTTGAGGGACAATTCTTTAAATATAACATATTTCATGTATTTTGGAAGCTATTCGAGTATTTGCGTTTAGGTGGTCATCCTTTCATGTCGGTGAGCTGATGATGGAAGGTACAACTCCTTAGAGATTAGTAGTTGGGGGATAATTCTTATAAATATAACATAGTTCATGTATTTTGGAAGCTATTTGAGTATTTGCCTTTAGGTGGTCATAGTCTCATGTTGGTGAGCTGATGACGAAAGGTATTCTTTGAATATAAGAACTGTCATACATTTTCGAGATCTATTCAAGTGTTTGCTTAGTAGTTATGACATGTTGGTTAGCGGTTAGTGATTCTTTAAATAATATAGGCATGCTAAGGCTGTTACCTATAATCTTTGAAATTATTCATACCTGCTGATGATGCAATGTATATCTCCTGTATATTTAATAATGGGATAGGTAATTCTTTGAATATTTAAGTTATCCAGTTCAGGTTTTCTGGCCTATTACAGTGCAGTACATTCTAATTATAAGTATTTAGAGCATACTAAATAACGATTTTACACTACTAAAAAGCAAAAAATAAAATATTTTAAAATAAAAATAAAACCGCCTTCAAAAATTCGCCCGATATAAAAAGTGAAAAATAATTTTAGTTCCTACTTCTTAGGATTTCCTACCTTTTACCCTATTCATTGAAATAAAATATTATGGCTAGGTATCCTACAGATTTCTTAGAAGTCGGTGCCAAGCCAAATAAGTTCACTTCGCGAGTATATGACTGTATTTGATAGAGCTTTGTAACTTACTGTCACTCCGATTATGCTTTCATCAAAATGACTGAGGTAGATTATTCTTTTGATAAAAACATAATCGGAGTGACAGTAAGTTACAAAGCTCTATCTAATATATACCTATGAACGTATTTGGCTTGGCACCGACTTCTAAGAAGTCTGTAGGATACGTAGCCATAATATTCTATTTCAATGAATAGGGTAATCCTAAGAAGTAGGAACTAAAATTATATTTCACTTTATATATCGGGCGAATTTTTGAAGGCGGTTTTATTTTTATTTTAAAATATTTTATTATTACTAATTCAGTGCTTTTATTGCATAAGAAAATGATTAAACTTTCATAGACACTCCTACTAAACAAAATAAAATAAAGTTCTACCTAATCTAGAATCCTTAAAAAATGCTAAATATAAATATAATTCCATTATCTTAGATACTAAAAAGCGGACAAAAATTGAAATTTTAGTGTAACTATGGATTTGAATAAGCTTTCATTTTCCTGATTCATGTGTCGAAAACAAATGACTGTTTACATATTCATGTGTTAACTGTATAAACCTGATGTCAGAGATTAAATAGGTAGATACGAGTATATCGGTTCAAGTATCACAGATACATGTTGTTGGCAGGTCCATGTCACGCATCCCAAAACGTGAAACATATAATTTTAAAATGAGTTACGTCACTCTTCCCTAAAAGCGTAATATTAAAGAAATTATCGCAGTACACACCCGTGAAGCAAGCGTTAAGCATCGCGACCTAACGATGGGTAGAACACCCTTACTACGAGCTGATTGTGACCGTAGTAAATATTTTTTTCTTTTTGTATTGGCACAACAACGTGGCTCCACTCCACCGGATCGTAAGTGAAAAGTGAAGCCAAATCGCGGCGGCAACGAACAGGAGACAAGTAACCTGTCAGTTGCCACCGCCTTGCTGGCCCGCTAGATGCTTCTTCACGCTTCGTTTAAAGGGTCCCAATTTATAGGTATCTATAATAGGTATATGTACTTTTAAATATGCTCAGTTAGTTTGAGCACAGAACTGGGATGAATGGAAGAAGGGCCTTTGCCCAGCAGTGAGACAGAATGGGCTGAAATTATAAATAGTTTTGGGGGCTGATACAAATCTTTCAATCATTCGATATGAGTTTTGTAATTGTACTTTGAATTGTAACTCACATTACAATTCAAAGTACAATTACGTCATCAGCCTACCTTAGTCCTAGCTGAACTTAGGCCTCTCCTATTAATTATGAGTTTAGATGCATGAAGGGTTTTTTTTTGTTTTATACCATCTTACACCAAGATCTATTGGAGGAAGATGACCATAGAGGAGTATTGGCCAAAAAGGAAGACCAGCACTGGTTCTGCTGGCAAAATGCTGAGTTTTGGCCATTTCGAGACAACATTTCGTGTTTAATGTTTTGTTTGGTTTCTACTATGTCTCGAATAAACGTTTTTCTTTCTTTCTTTCTACATCTACTAGAAGACTGGATTCTCGCTGAGGGTGCAGCAGCCGTCGTGCCACTACATGCACTTCAGCTCGTTTGTGGTGACAGTGCCGCGGCCGCTTCAGATATTATTGCTAGTCCGGTCTTCTGGCCGAAGGGCGTCGTGTTTCGGCGGTTGTAAATGTCTTACTTTTTTTTCATTGTTTAATATGTATTAGTTCCATGACGCGTTATACTGAAATGTCGTATAAACTTTTGTTGGAATAAAATAAATAATTAATCCCAAACTTAGCAATGCCACTTGTTCTCTTTAATATATTTTTTATTGCCTTTGACTTTATTATTCCAATACCTACCTAGTCAAAAAAAAAATCACCCAAGAATAAAGTAACGAACTCGTGGTCAACTGAGCAGCATCTTTATACACTGCATCTCTCACTCTTAATACAAGCGAGTACATTGTGAGACGCAAGTGAAAACCATTTGGTAAGGGCCCTAAATTTATGATTTGCGGGCTACCTCCTTTTGCCTTTTGGTGTTACTTTACGAGTCGGTTTTTGTTTTATGGACGTAATTAAAAATACAAGCGGCGGTAGAATGGAGTGATCAAGCTTTTGTTTTAACATGTGAATGTGTGTCTCTAATTTGAAGGCGTAAATGAAATCTAAACCGATTACGGGTATAATTAAAGGTACACAAAAGTGGCTAAATTGTAGTTGCCGATTTTTAAGTAGGTATGAATATTTGACAGTGTAGAAATGAGCCTTACATGTATGAGGTTAAGACTATCGGGAAAATGGTAAGTCAAAAGGTGCATTGAGTTAGACCCAACGAGCATTCGCTCATTCTATTCCCCACTCTACGAAATCAACGAATTTCGACTTATCATGTTTTGTGTAACGAACGAATTTCGAAGAGGGGGATAGAATGAGCGAATTCTCGTTTGGTCTAAATGCGCCTTTCAAAATCGACTATAAAACACTAATCAATAAGATAACATTTTATTATAGAAGTGACAAATCGGACGAAAAGCTACCTATAGCAAGGCTCCCTAAAGTACATATATTCGTTGATAGTATGAAATGTCATTTTGGGTTCACCCTGTTGTGGCATAATTTTTTTATGAATAATTCTATATGGCATAATGTATGTAGTCATAATGGGCTTTGTGCAGAAACTGTTGTGGCATACTCAAGTTTGGCATACGTATAGTTCGTTATGGCAGATTTCGAATTGTCCGAATATTATCCTCCTGGATCCCCCATTCCTCGCTTGAGGACATAAGATTTAAAAAAATCTCCGGCTAAATGTCAAAGCAGAATAACAAGTTGGCATGTGTAGAAAGTATCCGAACGAAACTGTCATTCTAATAAAATAAACATGGAGTATCAGGCGGCCAATCACCGATCAGTACGGCTTAGACAGCTGACACTACTTGCAACACTATGTTCGGCGGTAAGTAAACATTAATTTTATATCAATGAAAGTGTAAGTAATTATATATTTTTGTTTACTGTTGATTAGTAAATATATGATGTAATTCATGCGTTAGTATTTAGGTTTCCTTTGTATAATTCCAAAACTTTAGTTTTATGAATCTTTGAAGTTTATGTACTCGTGCGAGTATGCAAGGACTTACACAAATAAATTATGTTCTCGTACGAGTAACATCGGTCTCAATAAAGTAAGTTTTTTATTCCATACTAATGTTATTTATTTTTTATTTCCAATTTTCAGCCTTAAAAAGACAGTGAAATTGAGGAATACCGGAACTTCGACGAATCCGACAGTTTTTCCGAAGGTGAAGATGTGTATATTACAAGTACTTCCTTCCAGAAATCTAGGAACCCTTTTGTCCGGTCAAACCTTTAGGCTCTCGGTTGCATTACGTCTGGGCTCAAGACTGTGTAGCCCCACATAAATGCCACTGCAACGCTAATGTGTCGTCGAAGGGGCTGCATGGTCTCTCGTGCAATAGAAGTGCTGGCCGTATAGCACGCCACGCTACCATAAATGATATCCTGCGCCGAGCGTTCACTTCCACGGGATTGCCTGCAGTCCTGGAGCCTACGGGTCTAGCGCGGGACGACGGGAAGCGGCCAGATGGCATGACTCTTGTTCCCTGGGAGCTGGGGCAGCCTTTAGTATGGGACGCCACATGTGTGGATACCCTGGCGCCGTCTCATCTCCCAGGAACTTTGAAAAAGGCCGGAGCGGCTGCGGAAGCAGCTGAACTCCTCAAGCGGCGCAAATATGCAGCTATAGATTCCAGCTGCATATTTGTGCCGCTTGGGGTAGAAACACTTGGCCCCTGGGGACCTGGAGCCCACGAGATTATTAAAGGGCTCAAAAAGCGGCTCGTATACGCCACCGGTGACCAAAGAGCTGGCTATTACCTCGCCCAGCGAATAGCAATTGCTATTCAGCGAGGTAATTCCGCCAGCCTTTTGGGCACCCTACCATCAGGCACGGAGCTCGAGCCAATTTTTTATTTGTAAATATTTGTTAACGTGTAGTATTTGTAGATATAGTTTTATTTCCTTAGAGTTAGTTTATTTTATTCTATTTTTTGTATATTTTAAATTATTAATGTGATATAATATATTTTTGTACCAATTAATGTGATTACCTAAAGTTATAAAATTTGTCTAACATGCAACTTGCATACCATTGTTAAGTATAGGTATGTGTTTGTAAGAAAATTAACTTTTCTAAACTGTGTACACCTACTCGTACAGTTAATTTTCTTACTAGCTTTTATTTGTAAGTCTGTGCTGCCTATTACAAATATAACTATATTTTGTAAGTTTATAATCATATTAATCATAATTATGTAGACGAAAAGATTTCGATCTGTTTGAGATTAAATTCATTTCATTGTTCTCTAATAAGTACAAATATGTGGTTTTTGTATTTTTATACGTAATTAAACGATTTTTATACCGTTTTGTTTCCTTTCATATAAGTACCTCGAGTGAGGACACAGTCCCCTTGTACTCGCATGAGACCATAAGGAAAAATCTGATGGAAAACCCCTGGATTTTTTTTATTATTTTTCCTACAATATGGGTTGCTTGCTTATTTGATTTATTGATAAAAATATCAGTTTTGCTTGATTTGACACCTCCAGGATCCAGGAGGTTATATGTGCATAATTTTGATGCTCCTATTAATAATGAGGCATAATCTGGATATGCATAAAAAGTATTGGCATAGTTTGTTTTAGCATACACTTCTGAGCGGAGTACTTTCTAGGTTGTTAAAAAAAAAATAACCTCGAAGACTAAGGCGGGAGCAAAGCTCCCGCCTTAGTCTTCTAACCTAACCTATCCGTGTCGGATCTGCCCCGGAAGGTTTTGTTCGCTCGCTTCGCTCGCTCACGCAGAAATTTTCACCCTCACAACAAATTCTGCCTGACGAAAAATGCAAGGTAAGTTTCGAACATGTGGCTATATGCCAAATAAAAAATATGCAAATCTAATTTCTGTCTTATAACATTCGGCGTAAATAATAATATGCCAAGATAATTTCGGGCCAAATAATGTTCGAAATATTGTTATTTATGCCAAGTGATGTTTCTACCTCATTAAGATTATGCCAAAATAAATTATGCCAAGTCTGTTATGTCCTAAGCGTTTCGGACAAAATAAATTATGCCAGATAGAGGGAACCCGTCATTTTGTCTTTACAATTGTGCAATGTAATTTTAATAATATCTCTACAAGTTTATTGACTTCATCAACCATGCAACTACATTTGGATCCAAGCGACTGATGACCAATGAAATTGGCCTTTTGTATGGAGAGATTTGCGAATAGTAACTAATAGGTAACTAAAAATTAGTTATTAGTTAAGGTAACAGTTAATAGTTAAGGTTAGTTTTATGGGTAATATTACACTTCTAAGGCGTGTTTTGTATATTTCTATTTTATTAAATAAGGTACTATCTATTGGGGCGTCTACGAGTTTGATAAGAAAAACTCAACAGTTCCAAGTAACGGATTATATTTCACTTCTACTTGATCAGAAAATAATAACAGTGCAGTGTACAACATAAATTAAGGTAGATTACGAAATTAAATAACAATTTCAAGATAGCGACTATTCGCATCGCTTGCCAGCAACAGAATGATCCTCCTGCCTAGCTCCGATCGCCCTCTTTGCCTGATTGCGGTAGTGGGGTTATAAACGTGGCGCGCGACAGTGGCGCCACCGGAACTAGTCAAGTTAACCATTGATTTATTTAGTATAATAGGTATATTTAGTAATATTTCAACATTAATTAGTTATTATTATCTAGACGTAAATGAATACTCCTTACAGCTCGGCCATCCTGTATAAGGCGGGACCTCTCGCAAATCAACAGTAATATTTAATTTTCATCATGCATTCCATATAAATTATTTTTAATATTGTCTTAATACAAATCACAATTACAGAGCAATATCTACTTACAACAAGAACACTCCTAACACAAGAAAGTGAATATTATAATTTTATAATATATATATAATTAAGTACCTATATATATATATATATATATATATATTATATCACAACTATTTCATTTTATTGTACACCTTCCATTCGATTATTTGTTTATTATATTTTAATAATATTATAAATATATATTTGTCACGAAATACACTTCAAAATTTCCAAACATATATTATTACTCGTACACGTATATGCTTAATCCTCTTTAACACTTGAATTACTATCCTCTTCGCTAGAATCAAAATCTCTAACAAACGTTAGCCACGGCTGTATTTTATCTATAGCGACTACGTTCTCGTAGCGCCTGCCTTGTTTTCTTGTTAGAGGAGTATCTTCAATTATGAAGCGATCGTTTGGGAGCACTTTTACTATTCTATAAGGACCCTGGTATTTATCAACTAGTTTTTGTGATTTACCATCATGAGGTACATGGCGTTGCACCCTTACTAAGTCCCCTTCCGAATATATTTTAGAGGGTTTCCTCTTTCTATTAAACCTATCAGCATCTTTCGCTTGTTGCTGCTTTATTTTATCACTTACGTCAGCTCTAATAGACTCTAACTTATCTGAGTTTGCAACGTCAGTAGTATCGTTGACTATTGGATTTAAAATACCTTGTGAACGAGTCGTGCGTTAAAACCGAATAAAACCTCTGATGGGCTTTTCCCAGTAGTTTTATGCGTCGAAGTATTGATTCCAAGTTGAATGTCTAAGATGTGCTCATCCCAGTTTTTCTCATTGTCACCGTGCGACGAAGTAGATAACGCATCGAGAATAGTGCGATTAAAGCGCTCTACTTGACCATTGGCTCTAGGAGTAGCGACGGCATTTTCGATGTGTTTGATGCCATATGTCCGAATAAATTCCTTAAATATCTTACTAGTAAAACTAGATCCTTTGTCTGTGATGAGTCGCGTAGGTACACCAAAATACTTAACATGTAATTTCATTACCTTCACTGTTGTTGTTGATTTTGTGTCTCGCACTGGTACTATATTGACGTATTTTGTGAATCCGTCAACGATGACAAGTAGGTAGCAATTTCCACTTTTGCTCTTAATGAAAGGACCTAGATGGTCAGCGTGAACTGTGTGAAAGGGCACACTAACCTTATCAATGGGATGCAACTCTCCTTCGCTTTTACCGCCGGCTGCCTTATGATGAGCACATTCTAAACAGGATAAGACGTATTTTTTTATAAAGCGACGCATTTTGGCAAACCAAAAGTGTTTCTTTATGCGCTGCAGAGTCTTTTCATACCCGCAGTGACCAACGTCGTCATGATTTTTCATGGCAATTTGCCAACGCACACCTTTAGGCACATACCACTTTAGCTCATCGCCGATAATCCTATATACCCGTTCGTTTTTCAATTTGTAATTTTGGTGATAGTCGCTGACACGAGCGGACTCGGGATCAGTTAATATGGCCTTTATTTTCCTTACCTCCTCATCTGCACTCTGCACGGTAGTTATCCAGTCTTGATCATCGGTAGTTTGAGTTTGGGTTGTAGTTTTAATAGACAAAACGTCTAAAATATGATCTTCTGGTTGAGCGGTACTTACCGGGTTGCGGCTCAGCGCATCGACGTGCGCCATTCGTACTCCTGGTCGGTATTCGACTGTAAAGTCGTACTCTTGCATTTGGACCCACCACCTAGCGACTCGCGGGATAACATCTCTTTTAGTAAGAGTGTATCTAAGAGCGTTGCAGTCCGTTATTAACTTAAATGGTTTCCCAATCAAATAAACTCTGAATCTATTGAGAGACGCAACAACAGCCAGAGTTTCCAGCTCGTATGAATGTAATTTACATTCATCTGGAGTTGTTTTGCGGCTAAAATAGGAAATTGGTTGGAAGACGCCACTTGCGTTACATTGAAGTAAAATGCCAGCCAGACCATCCTTACAAGCATCCGTATGCAATTGGGTTTCAGCATTGGGATCATAAAGAGCTAGACAAGGGCGTTCTGTGAGTACAGTCTTTATCTTATTGAAGGACTGATCTTGCGTTTCACCCCACTGCCATGTGTTGTTCTTTCTCAAGAGATTTGATAATGGTGAAGCAATAAGGGAGTAATCCTTAATAAACCGACGAAAGAATCCTGACAAACCTAGAAATTGCCTAAGTTCATGATGATTACTTGGCTTAGGAAATCTTGCAACGGCTTCCGTTTTACGCAAACCAGGACGTATGCCATTCGAACTTACTTCAAATCCAAGGAATTCAACATTTTCTTTAAAAAAAATTACATTTACTAAGCTTAAGCGTTAACCCGCCTTCTTTAAGCAATAGCAGCACTTCCTCCAGCCTTTGTAAACCCTGTTTAAAATCCTTTGCGGGGATAAGGATATCGTCCATGTAAACTATAGCGTATTTAATTTTTGCATCCTGTAAAATTTTATTTATAGTCCTTTGAAAGACGGACGGGGCGTTAACCAAACCGAAAGGCATGCGATTATACTCAAACTGTCCTTCAGGGGTTACAAATGCTGTTTTATGCCGCGATTCCTCAGCTATGGGTATCTGATAATAACCAGACGCTAGATCTAGTGGTGTAAACAGTCTATATCCCGATAGCTGGTCTAACTGATCCTCCACACGCGGGAGCGGGTAATGTTCCTTTTTAGTTTTGCGATTTAGCGCCCTATAATCAACACATAATCTCTTTTCACCAGTCTTCTTCTGAACAAGAACTATAAGGCTTGCGTAGGGAGACGATGATTCCCTAATTATACCATTCTCTAACATTTCCTGTGTCATGTCTCTAACTAATGCCTTTTCCGCGAAAGACATCCTGTATGGCCGGTAAACTACGGGTTGGGAATCTTCCAATTCTATTTTCATCTCGGTAGCATTGGTAAAGCCTAGATCCTTGAGACTTGAGGAGAAACATTCGCAATACCTGCTTAACACTTGTTGCAGCTGAAAGCGTTCATCCTCAGAGATGTTCTCACCACATTGTATAGATTCATCGATCTTAGTTTCACTAACTGTAACTCTATAAGTGGTAAGAGCAGCAGAGTCAAGATCATACCCGTCCCTTTTAAGTACTGCCCTAGTTAACAGAAAGCCTTCCGGAATCGTGATCGTATCTGAAGACGCGTTGTACACTAGCAGAGAGCCTGAACCCATTTTAATGTCATACTGCCCAGGTAGCAGATAATACTCCCCACCATTAGGACCCCGCAATCAACCCTTAACGTTGACACGACCAGTAACCGAACTATCTGAATTTACTTCGATATGGCTAAGAGTATTACTAGGTATAGTCGATTGTTTCCTAGTTGTCAAATGTGTTTTATCACACAATATTCTTCGGAATATCAATTTAGAAGGAGTCTTAGTGATCTCAATATCTGGTTTCTCGGTAAACGTGTGACCTACCAAGACCGGTTGGTGGATATAATTATCATCAACAACATACAAAACTACAGTCTCTTTGATACCTTGAATGTCTATTGTACCCATTGTTAAGCCTAAGGGTGTGATTGCATTAGGGCCCATTCCTCGTAATATGGGAAGACTGTCTGAATAGTTGACATTGAGCTTTAGTTCCTCCGTGACGCTTGACCTAACTAAACAAACCTCGCTACCCAAATCGACAAAACAAGTGACCGGTAGTGAATTAACTTTTATCCCAATGATATATTTATCAGTAGTTTTGTTTGATATTGTTACTGGTTTCACATTATTCGCGTTAATACTATGTGTAACATGTTGATGTACGTTTTCGGTATTCGCCACTTCATTAGTAAATGTCACTCTCGCTACCTGCTTTTCAATTTTCGCGCCCGTACTATCATTACCTACTCTACTTTCTTTTCGATCTTTGCCGAGTCTATTTCTGAAACAATAAACCAACTGATGTCCTATCTTATTACACGTGGAGCAGGTTATTGTTGGTTTGCTGCACTTAGTACTACGGTGTCCAACATCGCCACAATTGTAACATGTTATGTTATTTTTGTTGCCTAAGCCGTCTGTCAAGGTGCCAGACTTATTTTCCGCGGACTTAATTTCATTACTTCTTCGTTTGGGGAACGCATTCGATTCTCTATCTTTGACTGACCCTGATTTGACGGTTCGGAAATATCTCAAAATTTGTTCCGGCTCGGTAAACTCTGCAGCTTGCGCGCCTACTCTGGCAGCCCTATCCTCTACTCCATGTAAAATACAGTCAACTGCCTGCCTACCGTAAATTTTACACCTATTTAACAAGTTAACTTTAGCATAGTAATAATGCTCCAACGAGTCCCCGTAGCGCGCCTTCTTAGCAAGCATTTCTGTCAAGAGTTCTGCGAAGTCTTCACGACATGGGAATGATTCTACCAACTTTTTCTTCCATTCTGGCCACGTGAATCTTACCGAAGGTAATCCCTGATACCATGTCTTAGCAACGCCCGAAAGTTTTAAAAGTGCATAATGAGTAGTCTCTTTATCGTCCCACTCGTAAATTGATGCACATTCCTCGACTTTATCTAACCAATTAATTACAGTCTGTTCCTTAGACATTGGATCGAACTCAGGGATTACGTTCGCAATAGATGTGAGCTTAGGTTTGTTAGAGCCTTTGGCTTTAGTCAAAATAGACAAAACTTTTTTAAGTAAACTAGATTTGCGCTTCTTTCTGCGTATTTTTTTCGCATTACGATGAGTACGCTCACCAGAGTCTTCTGACGACGTGCCACGGTGTTGGGTAGGCGATGGACTGCGGTGCCTCTTGCGGCGATCTGTTGACAGACGGCGGCGTATCACACCAGAGTCCTCTGATGACGAACCACGGTACCTCTTGAGTCGTTCGGATGACGGACTACGATGCCTCCTGCGGCGACCCGATGCTGACCAGCGGCGTCTGTAACCAGAGTCTTCTGGCGACGAACCACGGCACCTCTTGCGTCGTTCGGATGGAGGGCTACGGTGCCTTCTGCGGCGTCCCGAAGATGACCTTCGGCGCTTTCTGCAAGCCGCCACTGATGGTGGGCGGTATCTTCTGCGGCGATCCGTCGACGAAGTACGGTAACTTCGACCCTCCGATGATAAACTTGGGTTTCGTCGGCGGTGTCTCATCAACCTCTGTCGACATTCTCTAATGGTCCGATCGCTATAGTCTCCACTGATGCTCGTGACCTCTCTCACGGGTTCCTGATTATTCAAAGATAAGCCCCGACCCTCTCGCGTGGGTACTCCTGGGCGTTCGTACTCACCACCCCGTCCCTCTCGCCTGGGCACTCCTGGGGGTTCGTACTCAACACCCTGGCCCTCTCGCCTGGGCACTCCTGGGCGTTCATAATTACCACCCCGGCCCTCTTGCCTGGGCGCTCCTGGGTGTCTGTATTCATTAACCATGGGCGTTGGGTGGTCATACTCGTCACCCCGGCCCTCTTGCCCGGGCGCTCCTGGGTGTTCGTATTCCTCGCCCTGTCGATTTAGGACGTCCTCCATATCTGAAACTTCATATGTTTCAGTAAATAGGAAAAAAAACTTATCGTCTTGCCTCGGACCCGACGAAACAAACACATCGAACGACCGGACAGGCCGGACAGACCGGACCGATTGGACAGACTGGACCGACCGGACAGACCAAAGCGACCGACCGGACCCATCGGAACAACCGGACCGACAAAACCGACCCACCGGACCAACCAACCCGTCAGACCGGACCGACTGGACCCATCGGACCTCGCTTATATATCAGGATTATTAGTTACAAGCCATAGGTATTTATCAGGTCTGATAGCTTAACTACAGATTTGGTTATACATACATCGCCCATTCCATTCAAATCTAACATGTGCATCTCCAAAGGGGTAGCCTCTGGCAAGATAAACATGTAAGATTTAACCGTATAAACCTCCGGACTTACTCCGTTACGGAATATACAGTTACCACTAATAATAAAGATAAAGATAAAGATAAAGATATTTTATTTGCTAAGGACACACAGATATACAAGTACAGATAGTAGGTACAACACGGTTTCGGAAGCAGGTATCCTGTCGTCATCCGACATGCAAATTATGTTCAGAAATACATTAATTACATTATGTTCAAACGACCTATATTTATCATTAAAATTAATACATTAATTTAAATTGGTAATTATTTGATATTACTATTATCATTAATCATTAAGGATTTCAATTAATTAATTATACATTTTGTTTCCTTTCTGGTATGCAGAAATTTGACAAGAAACTATCCAATTTATATAAACAATAGCCCAAAATTATTTTTAAAATTATTAAAATTCAAATTACACATTTATTATTACATATTTATTACATTTCTATTAATAGTAAGTCAATTTATAATTGCCTTCCATTCGTTCGTTCGTTCACGCGTTCCGCCATTTTCACTACATCTTTCATTTGATCAACGGCCATGGCGGCAATCGCACAAGCTTCAATAACATGGCACCCGCGTTTAACTAACGATTTAGTGAGCTAAAACAGCTAATCATTTTGCTCAAGACTATCAACGTGGATTCATCGAAACTACAAGGTAAGTTCTTTATGTTTGTTTTAAGCCTATATTTTTTACTCGGCTATATAATGTTATACAATTACCCAACAAACAATAATTATTAAAAAGAAATGCCGTTAGACGAGAACTTATTTGGGTTTTCCCTTTTGTTATAGGACGAGGGCGTCAGAGTGAAGAGCTTGCAAATTCTCCTGTCGGGCAAGAAGAGGTACAAGGTTGATTTGATTGTATTTTTCGATTATTATACTCTACATATTCTTTGGTACTATAAAAACAGTGCTCTAGCAGAAAACTATTTAACATCTGTTTATATTTCGTACCGTTTAACTGTTTTATGCTGTCCGGCAAATCGTTGTATAGAACTATGCACATATTATACGCATTCTTTTTGTAAATCGTTAAGTGGCATCGAGGTTGATGTAAAAGGTTCTTGTATTGTGTTCTCTGGCTCATATAGAATTCTGACCTCATTTTAAATAAGTCTGGTCGGTTTTTTACTAGTTCACATGCTTTTTTTATATACATGCAAGGTAGCGGCAATATATTTGTCTTCTTGAAAAACGGCTTGCAGCTATCGTCAAATCTAGCTTTCATTATTGCACGTATACAATTCTTTTGCAATTTGAAAGCTCTTTCAACATCAATTGAGTTTCCCCACAGAAGTAAACCGTAACTTAACACTGACGAGACAACGCCGTGGTAAGCTGTAACTGCTGCTTCAATGCTAACTGTATTTCTCAATTTTCTTAAGGCAAAAATAAATCTAGTTAATCTGCTGCAAACTGCATCAATATGACCTTTCCAGTTGAGATGCTGATCAATGTTTAACCCTAAAAATTTAATACTTTCACATTTTAAAACTGGTATATTGTTATAATCGATATTTAATTGAATTGGAAAACTATTATATGAATGGAATTGAATATAGAATGTCTTTGTCATATTAATATTTAGATTATTTTTACATGTCCAATTTTTTATGTCAGCCAGAGCATTATTAACTGTACTTTCATATGTATCAGGATTTTCAGCCTTAACTAGTAGAGTTGTATCATCTGCGAAAAGTATACATTTGTGAGGGATAGCTAGAGGGAGATCATTAATGTACACCAAAAATAAAAGAGGCCCTAGGATGCTCCCCTGAGGGACACCAGACTTAACTTCACGAAAATCTGAGCGGTATTTAACTTTAGTAAAACTCTTTTTTATCTTTTCTATTTTTAAAATTTCTGTGCATTGTTTTCTGTCTGACAAATAACTTTTAATCCAATTTTGCGCGACTCCTCGGATTCCGTAACGTTCAAGTTTGGCTAGTAGTCGACCATGATCAACGCAATCAAATGCCTTGCTTAAGTCGAGAAATATTGCCAAAATAGGTAATTTATTGTTTAGACATTCCGTTACAAATTTTACGAAATCGAAACAAGCAAGTTCAGTTGAAAGACCTTTTCTGAAACCATATTGTTCTGGTTGTAATAGCTCGTTTCTTTCAAGAAATCCCGTTAGCCTACGACACATTGATTTCTCTATTATTTTAGAAATAACAGGAACAATAGTTATGGGCCTATAATTGTTAGGATCTTTGCGGTCACCTTTTTTGTGTAAGGGTTTTACCACCGACAGTTTCAACTGTTCAGGAAAAATCCCTTGAACAAATGATAAATTTATAATGTGTGCTATAGGGTGACATATCCAAGGAGCACTCAGCTTAAGAATGTATGTTGTTACGTCATCATATCCGGAGGTTTTACTGTTATTAAGAGACATTATAATTTTAAAAGCTTCTTGAGCATCAGCAGGTGTTAAGAAAATTGTGGAGTGAAAGTTCTTAACATTATTCGATACATTATTATTAGAATGTTGGATTCCACTATTTGTACCCGAATTTGGTAGGGTTATGTCAATAAAAAAATTATTCATTAAATTACAAATGTCCTGCGGATTATTAAATGTCATATTATTAAAATTCAAATAGTCAATTTCATTATGCATGTTAATATTGGATAAACTGGAAGAAATAATGTCCCATGTAGCTTTACACTTATTTTTACTACGTGATATATGATTAACATTATTGATTTTTTGAGATTTCGCGATACATTTTCTTAATAATCTGCTGTAGTTTTTTAGTTTTGTTTTATTGTTAGATTTATTTGTTTTTGTAAGTGTGTATCTTAGGTACAATTTTCGTTTAGTGTGACAGGATTTTTTAATACCGTCGAATGCTGCAACTTTGCCAACCTGCTACAATTTTGCCCATTTTACAAAAACCCACTTTTCTACCAAATTGTTACATATTCTTTTCTTCTATAAATAGTAAAATTTGTAGAATTTATCTGGCAACCCATTTCAACATATTTTTTCCTGGCAGCACACCTACTTTTAAACTCAGTCGATGTTAACGCTTAGAAAGCAACCAAGTGTTTTTTCGATGTGTTCAAAACTTTTATTATAAGTGCGAAAATATCTGTTATAGCCACTTGTGGAGTACTCATATGGTAAGTAAATATGCTCTTTGCGATGTTTTATGAAGTTTTTCATGTAAATAAACTCTTTTAAGGCCAGAATGACGACGGGCAATGTTGGGAAAGGTTTCTTAGAATGTACATGTCCCAAAATTGCCTGGTCTAGGGTTGACACTATATTTATTTTATAAAAAAAAATATGAAAAAAAAATAGTTTTATTAATTAAGTCTTTAGCTACTATTAACTATTTGTTATTTCAACCCTTATAATACTGAAAATTAGCAAATTAATAAAAGAAATGCAATTTTTTTAAGTAGTAAAATTATTGGTGTCTATTTTGTTTGGCACAACCCTAGCTACGCTTGGGACAATGTATGGAAATGCTGTAGAACACGTCACAACTATGCCTATGTCGTAAAAAAAATACTTGCGTAGTATTTAGTGTATTCTACTGACACCTTGGCTTAGATATGACTGCTATAAAATTAAAAAGAGTTTCCATTTTTAAATTCTCCATATATTACCACAGATAATCCACTAGGCAAAGTTGCAGCTTTTGGCTACAACTTTGACTGTAACTTTAAATGTTTCTAGAAGCTAAACTATTAGTATTTGGCATACTTTGAACCCTGATACTAATGTATTTTGAACTAGATTAGCTTAGCAATGTAAAAAAGAGTACAGATAACACATACTTTAAGAGTTACTTGAAAAAAACATGAATTTCCGTGCAAAATTGTAGCAGTCGACGGTACCTTTTGTTAACCATGTGCATATTTTAAAGCGGTTGTTAAATTTGACCTTTATTATGGGAAAACATAGGTTGTATAACAAACACAGCATCTCATAAAATGACTTAAAGCTTCCGTCAGGTCATTGGAGGACATGACATCGTAAAACGATAGTGCTGATATGCACTGTAGGAATTTGTTAACATTTTCATTGTGATAGTCTCTCTTGTATTCAAACCAAGTATGACATATCTTCTTTTGCTTTACGTTAAAAGTGATTGTTTGAGCCCTATCATGATCTGATAAGCATATTTGATGTGTTTTTGCACTAACATTCTCAACGTTACTGGCAATTTGGTCGATACATGACTTTAACCTAGTCGGAGAATCTATGTGTAATGTGAAGTTATATTTGTGAAGTGTAGTTTTTAAATCTTTCACATAAGGGCTATCTTTTAGCACATCTATATTCCAGTCCCCACAGATTACTATTTTCTTTTTCTTGTATTTGCAGGACAGGTGGAATAGTAATTTATCCAGCTTGTGAATAAATATTCCAATATGGGATTTTTTTTGTACTGGTATTCTATATATTACTAGGATAATATAATATAGATTTTCTATTAATCATACCTTCTAACATGTGCATCTCCAAAGGGGTAGCCTCTGGCAAGATGACCATGTAAGATTCAACCGTATAAACCTCCGGACTTACTCCGTTACGGAATATACAGTCACCACTAATATAATTTAGATATTCTGTTAATCATACCATCTAACATGTGCATCTCCAAAGGGGTAGCCTCTGGCAAGATAAACATGTAAGATTCAAACGTATAAACCTCCGGACGTACTCCGTTACGGAATATACAGTTATCTAAATAGATCCTAACAGGCACTATTAACTTATAGAAATATAATAAAATACTAAGTAGAACAAAGATTTGGGAAAGGACTTACGTATTTGTGAGGCGTGGAAAAAAAAATCTTCTAAGAAAAAAGATTTCTTCTTTGATCCCCTCTTCTGAAGCTATTGGGGCGTCTACGAGTTTGATAAGAAAAACTCAACAGTTCCAAGTAACGGATTATATTTCACTTCTACTTGATCAGAAAATAATAACAGTGCAGTGTACAACATAAATTAAGGTAGATTACGAAATTAAATAACAATTTCAAGATAGCGACTATTCGCATCGCTTGCCAGCAACAGAATGATCCTCCTGCCTAGCTCCGATCGCCCTCTTTGCCTGATTGCGGTAGTGGGGTTATAAACGTGGCGCGTGACAGTGGCGCCACCGGAACTAGTCAAGTTAACCATTGATTTATTTAGTATAATAGGTATATTTAGTAATATTTCAACATTAATTAGTTATTATTATCTAGACGTAAATGAATACTCCTTACATATCATACATTTATACCTACGTATTCCAAATATATGAACCGGCACTACTGGCAGCATATGGCAAGAGTTGTTTTTAAAGCTTATTTTTTAATATTACATAAGGAAAAAAACAATGATAAACCATGATATTGATTAAGTAAAATCTGTGACAAAAACGCCAATTTCAATTAAAAGTATAAATCAAAACCCTAAAACAAGTTGATTCACCCTTGAACATCAGTAATATGCGATTTTTTATTCGCTTCGGTCAACTAACAAAACAATGCATCCATCAGATTGCACTTTTGATGTAAGCGTGCGTGTAAAGTAATTAAAAATGCAAATTAACATTTTGATCAAAATTTGTTCATGCCATGCTCTTCCGGCCTACCTGAGCTGGAGTTCCACGAATAAATCCTTTGTTATTACTTTTATTTGGATTTTTAATTGCCATTTCGTGATGTAAATGTCAGTCAAGTTGGATTTTGGTTCGTGTGTCTGTCTCAGTAAGATGTTATCTTTCTTGAAACAAATAAAATTTCCTTAAATACAATTATTTTATTGCGTTTCTTGTGTACTTATATCAGGGTTTTAAGCTATTTAGTTTCAACTGGAGCCCTGCAAGGCAACATACAACTTGATACTAATACAATTACAATACAATATCTCTTTAAATATTGCACACCTCACACGTACCTAAAAAAAAAAAAAACATAAAACAGGCGTCACCAAAAGCGGCTTTATCGATAAAAGCGATCTCTTCCACACAACTTTTGGGTAGAGGAGACTAATATTAATAGTTACAGGAACTAATTTATCACTTACTTTAAAATTATTGAGAACAATAATATCGTTATTAATCATTCACGAAAAGCGATTACTTAGATTACGCGAGACTAAAACTGACATGTACATTTTCATATTTTGCATACCTTCAGTTTGGATTTGCATTGCCATTTTCACTCAAAAAAGCGTTTAACTTTGCTTAGCGTTTAAAAAATATAAATTTCTTCCATGGATTCAAGAACTAAAGAATTTGTGAAAGTGGGTAATTTTAAGACGGCAATGTATTCTTGTCATTTTCCGCAACACGACTTCAAACGTGCCTATATTTTGTGTATAGTTATATACGGCAGTGTTACTCCCTTTTACCCTTAGGGCCTATATTACCCGAGTCCACGGCACTATTATTATCAATATTCAAGTGACCTGACCCAAAATTGACCTAAATAAACACTGCAATTCAACATGAAATTGCAAATAACAAACAATAATGAACAAACATGTCACAGAAATGTATGGAATCGCAAATATCGGGCCGTAAATAACACTAATGCAAGTAATGGGATATTGGGTTTTGGATTTGAACCATATCAAAGTAATGTTTTGAATTAGATTGTGAAACATCTCATACAATTTGTACTCGATTTTGACATGATTATAAAGTGGCTGTAGGGTTTTAATTGGTTAAGACTGTCCATCGCGATTCAGCGCGGAAACGCTGCGAGCGTGATGGGCACCGTTGCGTCGGGAACCAATCGGGGCGGTTTGGATGGGTAGCCCCTTTCAAGGGTTTTTTTTAGGTTTAGTTTTATTTAAGTTAATATTTTAATATTACTTTGAATAATTTATTTTTTAAGATTTAGTTTGTAGTTAATATTATTCCTAAGTAGTAGTTATTGCTTTTTAAATTGTAAGTTTTTTGAAATAAAACTATGAAAACGGATAAACTCGCGTATATTAACTAATTTTAACTTCATTCCGACGTTTCGAACACTTTACAGGGTTCGTGGTCTGCCACGTGTCGTGGTGTGGGTGCGGGGTCATCCGCAGACCACGAACCCTGTAAAGTGTTCGAAACGTCAGAATGAAGTTAAAATTAGTTAATATACGCGAGTTTATCCGTTTTCATAGTTTTATTTCATGAGTAATCCTCGCGGTAACCGAAGAAAATATTATGTAAGTTTTTTATTAATGTAAATGTATATCATCGTTACGACATCATCCGCAGGTCTCTTGCCACGATCAATGTACCTGCTCTTCTTGAGCCTACTGGTATTATTAGGGATGATGGTAAGAGACCTGATGGTGTGTCTTTGGTTCCTTGGAGCTTGGGACGGATGTTGGTATGGGATGCTACTTGCGTAGATACCCTGGCACCGTCCCATCTTCAACAAACTACGTTTAAGGCAGCCGCTGCGGCTGAAAATGTCGAATTTTTAAAACGTAATAAATATAAGGGCCTCGGCAAAGAGTACGATTTTGTACCGTTTGGCGTAGAAACTTTAGGTTCTTGGGGCCCCAGCGCACGCAAATTGTTTGCTGAGATCGCGAAACGTCTGGTTGATGTAACTAAAGACCGAAGAGCTGGCGACTTCCTCGCACAACGCATCAGTATTGCGATACAGCGAGGAAATGCCGCCAGCATCCTCGGTACAATGCCACAAGGGCCAATCTTAGATATAGGTTAGGTTAAGTAGATTAGTTAGATTTAATCTATGTACATAAATTGTAGTTTTGAAAATAAATATATTAAAAAAAAATGTATATCTATATAAATTATAAATATTGGATTAAAGGATTGTTTAAGTGTAGGTAATGTAGGTATATTATTATGCGTGCGAGAATGTTACAAAAATATCTTTTAGAAATAACATGTCACAATCCACAGAATTAGATTTGGTATATATGACATCATCTGTAGCACAATCTTATGGCAAAATCCAATTAGAATAACGACCTAAGTTTATTTTATGAATATACAAACGTAATACTATTTACAGGTATTGGAAAAAAACACAAATCATTCATTTTTTTAGTTTATTTTTCACTTTTAACTCGGTTGCCCTGAAAACCAGCGTCTGACACGACACATGCAGAGTGGCATCCTTTTTGGTATTCAAATCCTTACCGTTTATACTTGTATTTATTGTTCTCTATTACATATCATATTTATTGTTCTGTATTATCTACATAAACCATTCTTATTCTTATAAGTGTCAACCGAGTGATTCAAATCGACACGAGTTACGAATTTCCTTTACGTGTATCGTATGACGTTTTTCAGTACAAATACCCTTCCGAAATTTTGACCTGATTAGAAATTAACCACTTTTTGCACCAGTGCGTAAACAAGCACTATATGTCATCATCATCATATCAGCCGAAAGACGTCCACTGCTGAACATAGGCCTCCCCCAAAGATTGCCACATTGACCGGTCCTGCGCCACTTGCATCCAGCGGACTCCTGCGACCTTCACCAGGACATCAGTCCACCTTATGGGGGGCCTACCCACTTTACGCTTCCTCAGACTTTACACTCGAAGTTGTAGACGAATATATATACCTAGGACAAACTATCCAGTTAGGTAGGTCCAACTTCGAAAAAGAGGTCAATCGTCGAATCCGACTCGGTTGGACAGCGTTCGGGAAGCTATGACACATATTTTCGTCCAATATTCCGCAGTGTTTGAAGACGAAAGTCTTTGATCAGTGTGTGTTGCCAGTGATGACATACGGTACTTCAGTACATAGTGGCCGCTTACAATGGGCCTCATAAGAAAGCTCAAAGTCACCCAAAGGGCAATGGAGAGGGCTATGCTAGGAGTCTTTCTGCGTGATCGGATTAAAAATGAGACCATCCGCAGCAGAACCAAAGTAACCGAAATAGCTCTCCGAATCGCTAAACTGAAGTGGCAGAAGGCGGGGTACATTGCTCGTAGAACCGATGGCCACAATATGTAGGTACTGAAATATATTTTATTAGACGACATTGTTAGTGTGAGCGTGAAATGATACGTTTCGTTTGTAAAGCCACTTCATGATTTAATTATCATGTTCAAAGAAACCATACTTAATGAGCCCTGGTTGAGTTACAACGAAACATTATGTCACTAATATGCAGAGAATTCGCCTCTTCACCGTCCAATCTAATAATCACCATCAGCCAATGATAGTCCACTGCTGGACGTAGGCCTCTCCTATGCGTATAAACGCATTAGGAGGTAAATGCCCATAATCGCCACGCTGGGCAAGCGGATTGGTGATCGCAGTAATGTGTCCACTATGATGACGCTGCTGCCACTGCCACACGGCCGTAATCTAATAATACCTTAATTAAATAATAGAGAGGAGTCGTCGGAGCTATATGCGCCAGAAGTAGAAGTGTAAAGTCGAGTGCGAGTCGGTGCAGGGGATGTCAAGCCACTGCGCAGAAAGCGGTGTACATCTCTCTACACTCCTGAGCCGCCTACACTGGTGTCACTTCTGGCTGTCTCTTGTGACGGCATGTCACCGCCTGCCTCGATAGCATAAAGAAATGATAGTAATGGCAGGTGTCCGGACCTCTTTTCTATAGTTCCACCTCTTATCCACCCAACCTTCATCACCATAGCCCATTAGTCTTGTTGTTGTTGTTTTTCTGGCCATTTTTTTCCGCAACTCGACTCATACGTGCCTATTTTGCGTAGTCCCAACGCTGGCCCGGTACTTGTTGGGGACTTCAGATACACCCTTGAATTTCTTCGCAGGTGTATGCAGGTTTCCTCGCGATGTTTTCCTTCACCATAAAGCACTTGTGAATATTAAATAACCCATGAGTCTTTTCCATAACTCCAATAGCCTCTATATGCCTACTGGGACCGGTTCTCGGATACCTATATCTATTGTTGTGCCCGTGAATTGTGTGATTATGATTACATATTTCTTAGAACTTTCGAGAATTTTCGCTACGGATTTTTACATCTTTTCGTGCAATGAGTCAAATATTCAGCAAGCTTTAGGAATAACTGTGCCGAGAAAGAAATAGAATTTCCGTGACAAAGAAATTTAATTACTTGTACCTGGCAGACCTTTATTAAATTGTAGAAAGAGTTTTTATAAAGCTTTGTTAGAACAATAAAGACAACGGTTTGTGTGAAATAGTTGTAAGAATTGACAGTTATTTAGAGAGGATAGTTTGTGTGAAGATGGCATCTGGCGGTAAGGCGGGCTCATACATCTTAAGTGCCTTTACTTTCCGAACAGATTCTTAAAAAAAGATCAGGTTGTGAAATAGTAACTTTATTTTCATAACTTTTCTTTATTAACTAAAGACTATTGACTTAAATAATTTAATTCCACAAAATGAAATTCGCTAGGGGAGGTAAACTAAAAGTTTTTTTTTTATTTTACTTCTTTTTTGCGTGATTGATATGTATATTCGTACCTGAATGAGTTTTTTATCCAACATACCGTTTTCGAGCTTCTAACATAAAACCGAAAAATAACGATAATTTGAGTTACCTACTTGGATCTAAAAAAATAATTTCATTTCTTGGTAATGTGCAAACCGAGATTCCACACATTTTTCGACTAAAGAAAGATATTAAAACGATTTCAAA
This sequence comes from Thaumatotibia leucotreta, assembly GCA_025490895.1. NCBI lineage: Eukaryota > Metazoa > Arthropoda > Insecta > Lepidoptera > Tortricidae > Thaumatotibia > Thaumatotibia leucotreta. The sequence goes on along the minus strand of JALPQI010000173.1, from coordinate 459,701 downwards.
CCTGTTAGGAATTAATTCCTGGAAGTAATCTAATTATCTTGTTTTCTTTAAGATTGTTCCATGGAGGTGATTTCTAAAACTTTGTTCCTTAAATTTCCCTTCAACTTTATTTGACCGTCATAAAAAGTACAAAGCAGTAGGTATCTGTCTACGCAATTTGCGTGTTAATGGATTAAATTGGTCTTATTGTACTGTAAAGTGTTTTTTATTCGTTACATCTTATCTTATCTTATCTCACCGCCAAATTAACGACTTTCCAGTCAATAAAGCCATCGTTTTGCATTAAACACGAGATAGACCAGTCAAAGAGGAATTCTAGCTATAATTTTTAAAATTACATCTAGGGACACCTTGCACAAATCGACCGACATATTCAGGCCCACAATAAGCTCAATTAAGGCTGTGAAGTAGGTGTCAAATAACGATTTAAATAATAAATAGACAATGTGCTGGTCCAACGTGATAATAATTACACGAACTAATCGTTCGTCCTTCACATCGAATCTTGTCATTACAACTGGATGGTGTGACGTTAAAATGTGGTATTATATAGTCCACGTTAAAAAAGAAACGAATTCAATAATGTAAACATTAGATGTCATATACTAGTCTTCCAAAACAACCTGTGGCATAGGTCCAAAATTATATAATGCTATTCCGAATAGCATTAGTAACATTATAAATAATAATATTTTTTTCAAAAGATTGAAGAAATGGCTCGTGGACAATGCTTTTGACAGTGTAAATGAAATATTGGACATTTAAATTTTATTTAATTTATTTATTTTAATCTAACTTATTATAAATTTATTTTATTTATTATTATGCGCGATTTATTATTATAAATTTAGTATTCGGTAGTATTAAGTTAGCATGATCATTTTGAAATCTTGTAATTTGAATCCTGACTTGTAATATGTAATAGGTACTATTATCAATAAAGAATATGAATATGAATACTAAAGAAAAAATACCGAACTTTTTCAACGCCGTAGGTGGGATTTGAATCCATGTCATCCAGCTTTCGCGGCTGATGCCTAAACCAAGATCGTTCATCACGTTAAAGAAGAAATCAATAATGCTTAAAATAAATAGATTTATAACCAGTTCCGGGTCGTACCGGAAGGCGTAGCGTGGGTAGGCCCCCCACAAGGTGGACTGATGACCTGGTGAAGGTCACAGGAGGCTGCTAGATGCGGGTGGCACAGGACTGGTCATTTTGGCAATCTTTGGGGGAGGCCTATGTTCAGCAGTGGACGTCTTTCGGCTGATATGATGATGATGATGATTATAATCAGTAAAAAGGAAACTTGACCACGTAAAAAAGCACCATCTTTGTTGAAATAATATATTATGATACAAGTGCGAAAAAAATAAAGTTCGAAACGAGTGGCGATAAATTAAAACACGACCGAAGGAAATGCTTTAAATCGACACGAGTTACGAACTTCCTCTTTGTACGACGTTTTTCAGTACAGATGGCTCTCCAAAGTTTCGACCTGACAAAAAATTTACCACTTCTTGCACTAAAGCGTAAAAAATCACCATCTGTACTGACAATGATTATAACGCTCCTCGTTTACTGGACTAAGTCGTTGCGGTCTCTCTCGCACGTTATCACTAGTAATGAACACTGGTTTTAATTCTTCCGTCGCAAGCGCGGTTGTAAAAACCTAATTGGTCATTTAATGGCAAATTAAATGTTATCGAGAATCATTTGTATGGGTAGACTACATTGTAAGTGAAGTTCTCATTAGCAGTAGTTTATTAAGAGTGTGAATCTACCACTTAGACTGTTACGTTGCATTCTAATATTCTTAATCCAAATTGAAAAATATTGGTAATCCTTTTAAGGATTCATTTAGTGTCGTAGTCTGACGAAGACTACGAACACATAAAACATGGAAGCCGCCATACTAAATTGTCTTTCAAAAATGGGCCTGAATTTTATTTGACAACTGTCACCCTCTTTCTAATGCATCACGGGAATGAATTTCAATATCAACCTATAAAAACTTAAACCGCCATTTAAAAATAGTTGTGATTGGTCCATCAAAGTTTTGATTGGCTATTTTCTATAAACGTTTGTCAAAGATGTTGCGCCGAAATATGCGCGGTGTTAAGAAAAGCGCTATGCCCTGCCCATCTTGGCACAATTGAACAATTGGTTTTGGGGGCATTTTTGAGCTGGCGTTAGACGTCCATGTATATGGTCGCAGGACGAAGAAAACATCCGAGCAAGAGCATGTCGGGCCATGTTCAGTGTAAAGTTCAGTAGTTATTCAAAAACGGCTGAACCACTTATATTGACTTTAGAAAAAACGCGACCTTAGAAATAATCTGAACCGCGATGTGTCACTTTGGTTTAAAGAAACTTTATTGTCTAAGAAATTACAGAAATTTCACTTACAAGACAACTTATAAAATGATATCTTAAAAATAATTACAAGTTAGGTACGCAATAAACAAGCACGTGTGATTATGTTTAACAATAAACAGTTGCATTATTATAAATACTTCCATAGAATAAATGTCAAAAACTGACATACAGAACCTAAACTGAATTAAATTTCAAAGATCATGGTAATGATGGTAGCTCCCGTGGAACTATGTCAAAATGACGCTGTAAATAAAATTGTAAGAAATCGCTTGCTACTTGTCATTTTGACATGAAAATGAGTGGCCTAGGGTTTCAGTGTTTTTTTTTTTGTGGAATAGGAGTCAAGCGAGCTGACGTATCGCCTGATGGTAGGCGATCACCGTTGCCCATGGACACCCGCAACACCCGTGGTATTACAAGAGCATTGCTGCCCTTTTAGGTGGGAATACGCTCTTTTCTTGAAGGTTTGAAGATCGTAATGTTCCAAAAACACCGCAGGCGATAATCATTCCAGACTTTAGCTGTGTAGAGCAGGAAATTTCTAGAAAAATACCCGGCTAAGGACTGCCAAACATCTAAATGGTGAGGATGGAAATGCTGTCGCGTAGGACGATGGCGGAAAGACGCTGCAGGAACTGTACATACATATCAGCCTACACTGAAAAAAATATTTACCAAAGTGACTTAGGTTGGCTACATTACGAGGAAACTTTGATATATGTAACAAATCCTTGCTATCAAATTTACAAAACTAAAAAGTTTGAAGTCGATACCAGATTTCTGGTTAAATCAACAAAGAACACTGTACATTATACCGAACAACTGGTGAAATCAACAAAATTAATTTAGTAGAATGCCAACATAAAAAGTTTGGTACCTAAAATCAAAAAAAAAATTGTGATAGGACCCAATCAACCTTAATTTCCAGTTAGAATTACGCAAGATCTGATAAATCCAACTTAGCATTTTTTTCAGTGTATGATAGTCCACTGCTGGACGTAGGCCTCTCCTATTAACTACGCGTATAACCGCTTTAGGAGGTAAAGGTAAATACCCATAATCGCCGTGCTAGGCTAGCGGATTGGCGATCGCAGTAATGTGTCCACTATGATGACGCTGCCGCTCATTATCAATCTTTTATCAAATAATGGTCAGTGACACTTCAATCCCTTAGTCGACTCATACGACACCCGCAGGAGGAGTTGGGGTGGTGACAAATGTATTCTTACTGCCGTCACCACACGGCCGGAACTGTACATGACTATAATTTTATTGTCTCAAACAGGTGACCCCTGTACCCATGTTATCACGGTCGGCAGTAAAAAATCGCCCGTTATGCACTCTGGATGCGCGGCGACGCGTACCGATTTTCGGGAATCTTCGGTTCATTAGGCTGTATGCATATCGCTTTAATTACCTTGATTTGAATTTCATTGTTAGAATACATTAATGGGTCATTTATTTTTCAAAGGTATCCTCCTACTTTGTCTGTAACATAGGTATTTTTGTGATTTCTACTCAAAATCGTGAGCTCTTTCGATCCTAATACGAGAAAAAATGGTAACGGAATTGAAAAATACCATGTGACAAAAATTGTCTCCTGTCAGGATCAAAAAAGCTCGCGATTCTGAGTCGAAATCAAATTAAAAGTTCCACATCCAAACAAAGTTGTGGGGATAACTTTGAAAAATATAGCCCTATTATTAATTTGTAAATTATTCGTTATTATGAATTCACATACAATGTATATTGTTCCTTGAATAAATGAAATGAAATGTCAAAATACCCTACATGACGCTCTATTTGTAATTCCACTAATAAACACAACTCCAAGTTCTCTATTAATATAATATACATAAGTACTCAAAGTTCCCCCATACCGTGTACATAAGGTAAATATTTACCTTTAGTAGTTAACTAATAAGCGACCCATAACATGCATCTAAACACCACAAAGTAAACACACCTTTACTCTCCCGAACAATGCAGACGCTGCAATAAAGCGAAAAAGGCACGTTTGAACAAAAAGGGACCCCAACCGTGACCTGCCGGCCCATGTAAATTACACACCACGTTCTGATTTGTGCGCATACGCACATGAGGTAGATTGTTGCGAAAACCAGTGCAAATAGACCCCATGAGTTGAATTTCACGAAACAAATGCAACTCTGTTCTAATTGAATATCAAAAATATTTATTTTGTTCCTTGGTCGGGATTGTCTATGTATTTAAGTATCTGTGTGGAAGTATCTATCCATTATATTTAATTCTGCCATGAAGAACTTGGCTGCGTAGTGACGTCGGTAAGAATTAACTTACGTTTATATTATCCTGGCTTTTCGGGCATTACGTTACACACGTGGTTGCGGGCAGACTGGCGAGAAAATATATCAACACCTTATAGCTACGCGGGTTTTGCGAACTACCCGCACTTGGTCTTGATTATTCGCTTCTGGGCCAGGGTTGTCACTAGGCCTACACACAACACTCACAACATCCAATGGCTTCAAAAATAAATGTTTCAAAATTTCAATAGCTTCACGTACTTTTCATCAATGACGAATACGTTCGGTTGAGAGGACTTTTGAGTTAATGGAGCTCTACCCAGCTGTTTGGTCCGGATTTTAGAAAGAAAGAAAGACGAAAGAAAAGAAAGAAAAACGTTTATTCGAGACAAGTACACAGAACTAACAAAACAAAACAGTAAACACGAAATTTTGTCCCGAAATAGCCAAAACTCAATATTTAGCCAGCAGAGCCAGCGCTGGTCTTCCGTTTTGGCCATTTGAGTTAGCCACTGACGATAGGATAGACCTTTACACAACAAAAATACCAATTTTTTTTACGACAAGTCCCATTGTCTTTAACTTTTTAGTGATAAATGATACTAATGAAAGTTTAAATCAATTTATAAGGATGCATCTGTCACCGCCCTAACTCTTCTCGTGAGTGTCGTATGAGGCGACTAAAGGATTGAAGTGACACTCATTTATAGTGTGACGTCATTATTGTCATTACTGCGATCGCCAACCCGCTTGCCCAGAGTGTTGACTATTGACGTTGCCTCCTAACGCGTCCGCACTCATAACTAAAAGCCTAAGTCCAGCAGTGGACTGAAATCGGCTGATGATATTTATGTGTATGATACACTATTCAGAGCCACAGTCACTCTTATTCAAACTGCAACTGGAATAATACGCCACATAATTGACGACACCGCAGATCTCTGATAACGTACATCAAATCACACGATAAAACGGCATATACGCTATTTACATATTCTGACACTTACGTCCTTATATATATTAAATTTTGAGGATCAAAGTTGATGAGGGGCTTGTGTTATTTAGGTGTTGTAAACTGCAATTTGGATTTATTGAACTGTGATGCGCTTTTAGCCGATTTAGGGAGAGTAATTTGGGTCTTAAAGGTGGACATTAAACATTTCATGGGCATTAGGGTAAGTAATTTTATTTTCGCTTCAAATTTTATTTTCTTTTTTTTATACAGACTAACACTTTGGTTCTTTTTTTGAGTTTGTAAACTTTTGAAGATAATCGTAAAAGTTTCCATGTTGTTAAGTTACCGAATTACTGACGTTGATATTACTAGACATGTCGACAAAGTAGCTAGCTATAGGAATGCGTTTAAGACCTTCACAAAAAATATGTCTACCAGTTTTAATTTTTATAGCTAAAAGTCATCCAGTAAATAAGGGAAAGTGTCACTAAAAGTTAATTAACATCTGTGCCTTCTTTTACTACGGTAAGGTAAATTGCTAGTAACTGGCCACCCTCCAGTAAATGGCCACCTTATATAAAAATGAAATCTATGTACCTACTTATAATTAGGATTCTTTTGGAAGAGGTAGAGTGGTTGACGTTGACATAGACATGACACGTCGTTTTAAAATGAATTCTAACTATAAGCACATAGAGTTAATTTTTATATAAGATGTCCAGTTACTGTAGAGTGGCGAGTTACTAGCAATTTACCTTACAAAAAATAAGTTTTTTTCATTTTCAATCAGTGGTGTCTAAGAATGATCAAAAGCTGGTATTAACTACTTACTAACGAGAGAACCCTGATAATAGGTTAGGACCTAACCACTTAAAATCGCAGTTTACAGTAGTCGGAAGTTAGACAGGAGGTATTGTTTAACCACCTAAAACGACAGGCAACAGTAACCAGTAATTGGACAAAAGGTAAAGTCTAACCACATAAAATGACAGGTAACAATAACCAGTAATTGGAAAGAAGGTATAGTCTAACCACATAAAATGACAGGTAACAATAACCAGTAACTGGACAGAAGGTACAGTCTCACTATTTAAAACGGCAGCTAACTTTAACCAGTAATTGGATAGAATGTATAGTTTCACCACTTTAGTTAGATACCATCACATCATGTAATATGTACATCTTACATATCTAATAAATCATTAGATTTATACGAGTATGTCCTGTTCTGACTACTAGAGAATACATCTCTATTCTAAAATGTATTTATTTTAAATCAATTTTATGTTTAGTTTTTTAAATGCATGTTAGCTGTAATTGTATTGTTATTTTAAAAAATACGTCCCGCTTTCGTTTCGTCCCGTTAGTTTCTTACCGGATTTTTCTCGAGTCAGTGGGATAGCTTTAGAACCAGAAGTAGATTTTCTTTATTTGCTATGTAGTTTAACCATTCAAACGGGTTTGCTGGGCCTACTTGAATAAAGAATACTTTGACATGCTTTGACTAATGATAGATAACAGTAGCCAGTAATTGGAAAAAAGGTATAGTCTAACCACCTAAAATGGCAGGTGTCAGTGATCCAGACGCGTGGGGGCGACGGGGAAGCCTGCGGTTTGGATGCGTCTGCGCCGTTATAAGTACGAATTTTGGATGCTGTGATTCACAAACTATACATTATTTAGATTACATTGAATTTACTTCCTTTAAATAAATCATAATAATAAAGAAGGATACATCAACTCTTCCCTTGGTAGAAATTTTACGTAAAATTGACATACATACATCATCAGCTTATCTTAGTCCACTGCAGGACCCATAATCGCCACGCTGGGCAAGCGGGTAGGCGATTACGGGTATAATGTGTCTACTATGATGTTGATGACGCTGCTGCCCATCATCAATCTTCTATTAAATAATGTTCAGTGACACTTCGCTCTCTTAATCGATTACGACTTACGACACCCGCGGGAAGAGTTGAGGTGGTGACAAATGTATTTTCACAGTCACACGGCATACGTAAAAGCTACACAAAACTTAATATTTCAAAATTTGTCTTTAGAAATGCTCTTTTAACCCTTTAACGGGCAAGACTCAAAAAAATCGTGGGTTCAAGCCTCAACGCCACGCCACTATATAGTACTTACGAACAATTCTGTACAAGAAAAAATACAAAAAGACAGTGCTATGGGGTGGTCGTTTTTGAGACCGGTGCCCTATAATAAATATTCACTTGTCCTAAAAATATGACGGACCTTACGAAGTAAATACAAAGCATTCTAAAAATATCCAAGGCCAAATATCTACCATATCCAATGTCTGAAGTTATGAAGTGTCAATACCGTCAATCGTTTGGCGAAGTGCCAGTCGAGAACATTTACGATTTTATCATTTAGTATGCGAGACGAAGCTAAACGTGCTAAACAAACTAATGGGCTTATGCATTTTTATTAGACTATGGGTTTTATACGCGGATATGGGTGTTGGATAGTTGTTACTATGCTTCATAAATGCGTATGAAATAATGACGTTATTTTATTGTGTCACAAATTTATTTATTTTGACATCCTCCGTAGCCTAGTTGGTAATGACGTTCGGGTTCGAATCCCGGCGAGGGCATTGTTTGTGTATTTATTTGTCACTAACACTTTTCAAAAAGTGTACGCAGCACCTAAAGATGTTGCGCCGAAATATGCTCGATATTAAGTAAGGCGCTACGTCCTGCCCATCTTAGCTTAATCGAACAATTGTTTTTGGGGGCATTTTTGAGCTGGCGTTAGACGTCCATGTTACATAAGGTCGCAGCGTCCATACGATTACATCTCATCATCATCCTATCTAGGTTCAGGTTTTAGCCGTGTGGTCGCCGGTCAAAAATAGCACCAACCTATGTCTTCCTTAGGTGTCGTAAGAGCCGACTAAGGGATTCTACTGTGGCAGATCTAAAATAAGCCTGTGGTCAGTCACTGCATTCCTTGTCTCCATCAGTCGTATCGGTCTTCCGATCCACTGATGCCAGGAGGCAAGGGACGAGAGAGTGGGTTTGCAGTAGCGCAAGTGCTTATTCACTTTAATCTCTTCACGCGCAGATGACCCTTGCGAAGAATAATGGACACCGAGACTTAAAGTCCTGCGGCGATGGAGTGTTGGCGGTGGGGTTCTGGACTTCGATGTGTCCGGGCCTTAGTTGACACTCTGCACGTAGGCGGTCAGACGAGAGTGGTCGCTCCTTGGACTCGACAGAGGCGGGAGGACAGGTTCGGCAGCACGTCTGATGCCAAAGCAGCCCTATTTAGGATCGCTCTGCTTTCCCTAATCAAGGGAAGGGCCTAGAAAAGGTGGCCTAAAAATAGCCTGTCTCACCCCCAACCGAAACGTCAAACCGCGGGCGTTTGGGCATCGAACCTACGCGGTCGAAATAAGAAACACAAAGATAATTATAAAGATCTGTGCATTGGAGCATGGAATGTCCGAACACTCTTAGACGCTGATGCTAACTTGTGCCCTGAGAGAAAAACTGCTATTATAGCGAGGGAACTGGGCCGGTATAACATAGATATTGCGGCATTGAGCGAAACTCATCTCAGCGATAGTGGAGAGCTTTGTGAGCAACTAGGAGGATACACTTATTACTGGTATGGAAAGCCTGCTCATGAGAGGGCATCCAGTGGTGTGGGCTTTGCAATACGTAACCAAATAGCTAGATCACTCCAAGAACTACCTGTAGGTATCAATGATCGTTTGATGACACTTCGTATTCCCATTTTGCCAACGAAATATCTCCACATCATTAGTATATATGCTCCAACACTGCCCTCTCCAGACGAAGACAAGTGCAGGTTTTACCAAGATCTTCGTGATGTCCTCACTAAAATCCCCCCAGATGACAAGATCGTATTGTTGGGAGACTTTAATGCTCGGGTGGGTGCTGAGTTTGAGGTTTGGAAGGGTATTCTCGGACGTCATGGTGGGGAGGTGTAATTCTAACGGATTGGACCTTCTAACACTATGTGTAGAGTTTAACCTGTGCATTACAAATACTTACTTTCGCCTACCCGAAAAATATAAGACCTCATGGATGCATCCAAGATCAAAACACTGGCATCTTTTGGATTACATCATAGTTCGCAAGAGGGACATCAAAGACGTCCTGATCACGAGATCTATGAGAGGTGCCCAGGGCTGGACCGACCACCGCTTGATCCGTTCGAAGTTAAGGATGACTTTCAAAGCCCCACATAGATCAGGCCTGAACATTCCAGGAAGACTCGACATCGCTAAACTTGTGCACAACAAGCAACTCGGGGAAACTCTTGATGCAGCCTTTGGCAGTCAACCTTTCGTGTTTTCAATGGAACCGATTGACATGCAGTGGAGTGATTATGCCAACAAATTGTATGAGGTCTCATTCAATACCATCGGTAGACCTGCCAAAAAGAACCAAGACTGGTTTGACAACTCGGATCCAGAAATAATGAAACTCATTGAGGAATATAGACACCTACTCAAAACTAGACCGAACGTTGATGATGTCAGGGTTGCTCAAAGGCTTCTAAAAGTAAAAGTGCGCGATCAAAAGGATAAATGGTGGACTGATCGGGCTGAGGAGTTGCAGCTACTTGCTGACACAAATCAGATGGGCAAATTCTTTCAGAACATACAGGCTGCTTTCGGGCCGAAGTGTAGGAAAATTGCACCGATCTATTCGCGTGATAAGGACAGACGTCTCACAAATAAGCACGAAGTACTGGCTCGGTGGGCGGAACATTTCAAAGACGTATTAAACCCTGAAACGCACCGTGCTGATATTTCCTTTATGCAATCTCTGGAAAACCGGCCCCCTGTTGATAATCTTGCGGATCCACCAGATTTTGTTGAGTATATGTCGGCGGCGAAGAAGCTTAAAAATAATAAGACACCAGGATCAGATAGCCTACCATCCGAAATTTATAAGTACAGTGGACCGAATGTTAATAACAAGCTATTTGAACTGATACTGCGGATATGGGATTCGGAAAATGTTCCTCAAGACTGGAAGGATGCTGCAATTTGCAAACTGTACAAAGGTAAGGGACAGATTTCTGACTGCAGTTCATATAGAGGGATCTCGCTTCTTTCCACCGCTGGTAAGGTCCTAGCTCATATACTGAACAAACGTCTAAGCAGTCTGGCAGAGCCCATTTTACCAGAAAGTCAGTGTGGTTTTCGACCTTATAGGGGCACTGTTGACGCTATATTTGTTGTGAAACAAATCCAAGAAAAATGCCTAGAACAGAATCGGCCCCTATATATGTGCTTCGTGGATCTCGAAAAAGCTTTTGACCGCGTGCCACGCGAAGCACTCTGGCTCGTTCTGCGAAAAACTGGATGTCCTGAGAAATTCATTAATTTAATAAAACAGTTTCACGATAACATGATGGCCAAAGTTCAGCATGACAATGAATTCTCAGTGGAGTTTCCAGTTACCAGTGGCGTAAAGCAAGGCTGCGTAATGGCTCCAGCTCTCTTTGCTCTGTATTTCTCTGCCATTCTTGAAGATGCGCGTCAAGAATGCTGCGGACAAATAGAACTAAATGTCCGGACTGACAAAAGTGTATTTGACTTATCGCGCTTTAAATCAAGAACGAAAGTGAAAAAGCTCTCAGTGCTCGAGATTCTCTATGCCGACGACGTGTGCCTAATGGCCGATAGCATGGAAAGGCTCCAGTCCTACATGTATGCTCTGCAACAGTCGTGCCTTAAATTTGGAATGGTGATTAGCATCACTAAGACTCAAGTGCTCAAGCAACCAGCTCGCAATTGCGAAGAAGACTCCACTAACTTGAGTATCCAAGGAAGGCCACTTACGGAAGTGTCCTCTTTTGAGTACCTTGGAAGCCAGATAAGGAAAGACAACAGACTGACTTCGGAGGTCCCATCTAGGATAGCTAAAGCTGCTGCTACCTTTGGTCGATTGGCACATCGTGTTTGGGGATCGCACGATATAAAGCTGCATACAAAACTGGCGGTGTACAAAGCCATGGTTCTCCCTATACTTCTGTATGCTTCGGAAACCTGGTGCTTGTACAAGAATGACATTCGCCTACTAGACAAATTTCACTTGCGCTGTTTACGGTCCATCCTGCAAATAAAGTGGCAGGACCGTATCCCCAATACGGAAATACTACGTCGTTGTAAGATGACTGGCATGGAGGCTCTGCTGATGAAGAGCCAATTAAGGTGGTGTGGGCATGTCTGGCGTATGGATGACTGTAGACTACCGAAGGCCGTTCTGTATTCTGAGTTATCTCATGGCAAGCGGAATCGAGGTGGGCAGCATCTGCGTTATAAAGACGTGCTTAAGCGCCACTTAACTGCCAGTAGCATTGCTACGCACAGGTGGGAGGAGTATGCGTCTCTGCGTCCCGAATGGCGTTCGCTTGTCAAGACGCGAGTCAATCATTTTGAGGAGACCCGTCTTACTGAACTGGACGCTAAACGTCTAGCTCAAAAATCTCGCCCCAAGCCCACATATAACTACACCTATAATAGCTCTGGTGAACTTTACTGTGTTCCATGTGATCGGGTGTTTAAGAGTAAGTTCGGCTTCGCAAGCCACATTAGGGCTCACGCTCGCAAGTAGGGTCGCCGTCGCCGATTACGGCGTGGATAACTATATATATATATCTAGGTTCACTGCTGGACGTAGGTCTCTCATATCAACTATGCGTATAGACGCATTAGGAGGTAAATGCCCATAAACTCCACGCTGGCCAAGCGGATTGACGATCGCGGTAATGTGTCCACTATGATGACGTTGCTGCCCATCATCAATCTACTATCAAGAATGGTCACTGACACTCCAATCCATCTTACGACACCCGCGGGAAGAGTTCACATCACATCATCAACCTATAAGCAGTCCACTGCTGGAACAAGGCTTCTCCTAAGCGTTTGGACGCAGTAGGAGGTGAATGCCCATAATCGCCACGCTGGTCAAACGGGTTGGCGATCGCAGTAGTGTTTTCACTCCACTATGATGATATTGATGATGCTGCAGCCCATCATCAATCTTCAATAAATAAATGGTCAATGACACTTCAAATCCCTTAGTGAACTCTTTCGACACCCGCGGGAAGAATTTGGATGGTGAGAAATGTATTCATACTGCCGTTACCACACGGTCCATACGATACGTACAGATAATCCTAGGAAGGGCCTATGCCCAGTTTTGGACTAATATAAGGTACTGATAATGCTCAGACTTGTCAAGAAAATAGCAGCAATATCGCAATTTCAAATCGACAAGAATATCCTAACTTATAACTCTGTCTCTGTAACTTAGCGCCCTAGAGAGTGTCTTTGAGAGGACTCCTAGACCCCTCCGGGGACCTAGGATATGAAACAAAGGCATCCAGGAATAAACCGTAGTTTGAGAGTTATATTTACTTTGGAAATCTGCTTTGTCTTAAACTTATTCGTAAACATATTCTACTAGCAAGCCGCTAAGTATTATTTGTCCCTTTCGGTCTTATCAATTTGTATATAAGAGCAAAAGGGATAACCAATACTTAGCTTGCTAAGTTTGGAGACGTTTATGAATAAGGGGGTAAAATAATAAATATAATATTTTTTAATTATTAGATGTTTTAAATCAGATATAAAGACTTATTTCACCACGGGCTCAGAGACTATCGTGAACACTATGTATAATCGAAATCTCGAAGATTTTTCTCTGTCACTCTAATGACGACTTCGTTGGAGTAACAGAGACAAATCCCTGTAATTTTTGGTTTTTATAGTTCGCGGGAGGGCCACAGCGGCCCAACCGCGAAAAACGAAATTCGTAAATTTCGAGGATTTGTCTCTCTTACTCTGATGATGCCTTCGTTTGAGTGACAAAAAAAATCCTCGAAATTTACAAATTTCGATTTTCGTAGTAGGCCAGGTTTCACGGCTGATGCCTACGCCTCACGGCGGCGTCTTAAAAATATTTTATATATTTATTTAATTTGTTAAAAGAATCTTGTAGGTAGGTACAGTATTTATTTTCATAACCGGTTTAAAAATATCTTCTTATTAACTCATTGTGTTTTTTTCTGTTTAATGTTTATATTGTTATGTGAGCGCTTTCCATAAAATGTCGCACTTAATTACGAATTATTTGGACCCTATTATGGTAAGCACGAAAGTGGAATGTTTTGCTAAAAATACTCATAATATCATCGCTTCGTGCTCAAAATACATATATAATATATAACTCTTAAATGGGGCTTTAATGTCTCATGATTTAAATTGATTCGAAATTTTATGAAATAGTAGTATTACTAATACTAGATTCATACATGAAATGCCTCTCAAAAACGAAATAAATCAGATCTAGTATCAAATAGCAAGCTAGTAAAAAATCACTAAAATGTATCTTGCACGTGCACATGCATTCAAAATTACGAGCAAATTTGAATACAACTATATTTGCCTTATAAGGTATAGTTCACACTAGAACTAGCCGGATTATTTTGGCGGCCATTACAATAATTATTATTTTTGTTTCATATTATGATCCTTTATTGATTTCTCTTTTCATAAAAATGTCTATAAAAATCATTTTTTTATGTAATAAATTCTTCAATGCATGTTATTTTAATAAGATGTATTATTATACTGTTTTGAAAAAATAAGTCCACCTGAGTTTCTTACTAGTTCTTTTCAGGAACGGTGTAGGGTTTGAACCAGTAGTAGATTTTTTCTCTCTCTTGGTAATGTCAGACGATTTGAAAATGCTTATTAATAAGCTTACTTGAATAAAGAATAGTTTGACTTGACTTTGATTAAATAGTGATAAAATAAGATAGAATTAGAAACTAAATATAAAACAAAATACAACATAAATCAGTTAATTACGTAACGCCAACTAAAGAGATAGGTATTTATTACAACACCATATGCCATTTTTTTCATTTTGTGTTAAGAGTCGATTGTAAAAAATATAATATAGCTAAAGCCTTAATCAAAATAAAAATCACGACCGCATCAATGGTGTTTCGAAAGCTAGTAATACATCTATCTATATGGTATATTCTGTCCAACAACCGTTAGCAGCAGAATGGCATAGAAAATTCGAATTTGTTGCTATTTTTTACTTGTTTTTCTCATTTGGTGCTCTCTTAAACGTTGTTACTAGGGAAATGCTAACCGGTTTTGGATAGTAAATAAAAGGTTAATAACCGGTTAGTCGTAATCCCATTCAAATAAAAACCGGTTTACAACGCCCTAGTTGTTACACAAAATTTAACTTTTTTAACTCGATAAGTATGATGTTAAATTTAGTTTTCATTAAAGGTCTTTATCTAGTTTAGTTCAGAACATAACTGAATGTGTGAATTATAAAGTTGCAGTATAATTTACGGTAACTGCTTACTAGGCGGGTCGTATGCTTGTTTGCCGCCGACGTAATATAAACACTCTTGTTCTTTTTTAATAAGCCTTTTAATCTTCGATGCCAGGGCATAATTATGCTGAGTTGCCACTCCTACAGTAACACGTTTATTTTTCTCTTTTGTTTTTATCTCCCGTATTTTTTTATTTTATGTTCATATCTCTCTGTAAATGTAAAAATGTATCTTAATGTTTTGTGCCTATTTTTAGTTGTCTATTTTCATTCTTTCAAAAGAATTGCCCCGTACCCTTCAGTGTGAACGATCCTTTACCCGGCCATAACTCGAGGTGTTGCCAGCTATCGATTTTCTGAGTCAAATTTAACGCGCTATAATTTTTACGACGGCAACACTTGCCTGCCTACAAAGATGTGGGGAGGCTGGCCTTATGAAATGTAAGGGGATTTTGTCAGAGCCATGGAAATAATATTTTTCTACACCGTTCGCTTTTTAGCACAGAAATAGGGGATTTGTTAGTCGTGTGTTTCATCATCATCATCATCATGTCAGCCGAAAGACGTCCACTGCTGAACATAGGCCTCCCCCAAAGATTGCCACAATGACCGGTCCTGTGCCATCCGCATCCAGCGGACTCCTGCGACCTTCACCAGGTCATCAGTCCACCTTGTGGGGGGCCTACCCACGCTGCGCCTTCCGGTACGTGTCGTGTGTTCAAGCCTTAATAATTCTAGTTCGATAAAAAACAATAAAACCGGCCAAGAGCATGTTGGGCTATGTTTAGTGTAGGATTCTGTAGTTATACAGAAACGGCTAGGCCGATTATGTTCGAATTTGTTTTATTGTAAAGTACACCGAGTAAATTTGTAATTGTAATGTAACGCCATGTAACGGTTAAACACTCGTTGATAGCTAATTTTAAAAGCCTATGACATAACTGCCATATCAATATAAAAAAATGTTCGTACCTATTGTTCCTACAAAAATCTTTAAAAATTCTGTGGGGTCATAATTAAGTTTAACTTTAAAAAACCTCGTGATCTATGATTACAATTCCATGTTTTACCGATAAACATGGGGCCTACCATGACGTACTAATGCCGTTCAGTTTAGGTCGAGAGAAAAGGACAAGGCTATACGATACGTATATCACTGTCCTTTTTCCTGAACCAAAACTGAATCGCATTAGTACGTCATGGTAACTCCTCTGCTCTTAATCGCGTAAACAAACTCGCGTTTACGTGAATAAAACCCGTTTGTTTTAAAGTTTAAATAAAAATATAATTCCATGTCAGGTTTAACCCATTAAAGGGCAAGACTCAAAAAAATGGGTTCAAGCCTCAACGCCATCATATAGTACGAAAAATTCTGTTCTAGAAAAAAAATACAAAAAGATAGTGCTTTAGGGTGGTCGTTTTAGAAACCGGTGCCCTATAAAGGGTTAATTTATCGCCTGTATTAGACTTGCACACTGTAGGAAAACGCATTTTTAATTTCCTGATAATGTCATTATACCTCTCAAGGACAGTTCACAAATACTCTCAATGAAATGTGGAGAAGCCGACGTAAATAATACATGGATTCATCAATGCACTCACCCAAACATTGTATCGGGAAGCAAACAAAACCTACGTAATAACTACAGAGTATTGAAAGTAAGATTGTTTGATATAAAAATAAGAATGCCTTAATTAAAATATGGCTGTGTGGTGACGGCAGTAAGAATACATAGTCACTGCGACCATATACCTATAACATGGCTCAAAAATGCCCCCAAAAACAATTGTTCAATTGTGCCAAGATAGGCAGAACATACCTAGTACTTTTCTTAATACCACGCATATTTTAGTACAACATCTTTGACAAATGTTTTTAGAATCTAGCCAATCAAAACTTTTATGGACCCATTACAACTACAGGGTGTCTGGCGGCGGATTTATATTTTCAGTATCAAATAAAAAACGTATAATTCAGTATATATCTTTATGAATTATATCTACAGTTAAAGAAATAATGCGGATTTCATTTTTTAAAAACAATGTTATCTAAATGTTTTCCATCGAGTTGCCGACATTGATCAAAGCGAAGCCTCGCGTTTCTCGCCACACTCTGAAGCAAATTTAGTTGAATGCTGCGGATTTCATGACGAATATTTTCTTTTAGGGCCTCAACAGTACGCGGATTGTTATTGTAAACTCTTTCTTTGAGGTAGCCCCATAAGAAAAAATCCATAGGGGTCAAATCAGGCGACCGCGGTGGCCATGGGATGTCCCTAAACCGACTGATTAGCTTTCCAGGAAAAGCTTGTCGCAATAAATTAATTGAAGCTCTAGCCGTATGTGGGGTTGCCCCATCCTGTTGGAACTACGTGTGCGATGAGAACGATGGGTGAGCTCGCAAATTCGGCAAGAAAAAATCCTTAACACGTTCACGGACAGTACGTCGACAGGCGTAAGTAATGACCCTTATGATATGGCACCACGGCTGTAGACGATGATTTTAATTTCACCAAAAACGGAACAACGTGTACAGCGGGCTATTTTTTATAACATTTATAGGAAAATAAAGTATCTGTGCCGTTTTAGGAAAAAACTCATGCCGCTAGTGCCACGGCAAATATGATATTTACCCAGACTAATATTTTGTCACATGCACACAATGCGATACCTCGTGATATGGCACCTCGTCTGTGAGCGTTCAACTTACATACATTTTCGGCCACTTAGTTGTTGTGTGCCACAGCGGGAGGAAGTACGTGCGTCAAGGTGCAACGAGGTGTGGAATGCAATTTTTTGATAAATGGTAAGTATTATTTTATTGATTATTTGTCAAAACATATACTTAAAAATGTATTTGCTGGTTAATTCAATGTTCCCTTTGTAGATTATTCTTGACTGTGAAGTTAAAAAATGATAATAAATCAGAAATATTTGTCTTTTAAACTGTAGGTATGCTGTCCTTAATAAATGTTTTAGTAACATATGACGTGTCTTAAATTGTTTTTATTACTCTTGAAGTTATTGTTCTTAATTAAATTATATATTTTATTTGCAGATGGCGTCGGGTAGACGAAAGATTACCAATATAATCGACCTAGTCTGTTTGACGGTGACATTGACACGGATGCCAATAATCAGGACCCGTAAAGTGATGCAGAAGGAGAGTATGGCTCTGATGGGAACTACGAGCCTGAAAATGGGGATACCTTAAGCAGTGACTCTGAGGATTACGAAATATTTAGTCACTCAAGAAAATTCTCCAGACAGGTGACCGTCTCTGAATCTGACAGATCAAAGACCAAGAGTGTAAATGAAACATAATTATGAGGAGCAAGGTAATCAATCAACAAGTAATATTAACATAAGTGTCAACACAGAGCTGCTGGTTGCGGTTCAAGAGGGGGTAGATGAGAGCCATGACACGTCGCAGGTCATGGACTTCATGGAGAATTTAAGCCAGTTAGATGCTCCATTGCAGTCTCAAGACCTCGATTTCTTTCGTAGAAGGGAGCGTGATGAAACTGTAACTGGCGAGGCTGCAACTGTACCGCCCGACGTTCAAAACAAATCTCCCCCTACTAGCCCTGGAAGAAATGATGGACACCCTGAACCAAATAGCTCATTACCGGTAAATAAAGAAAACGTTATATCAATAATTTAGATTTTTTTTCGTTACCCGTCTGTGAACATTATTACTCCAGTAAATATATGAAAGTACGCTTGATGTGGTAGTCCGGCTCTACAGCAGGCCCGTATAGTCGTCTATATGACGACGGCTGCAGGCGTGCTGCCCCAACACGCGTCTCATAGCTGGCTTCACACGGCACTCCGTCGGTGGACGATTTCGTCTGTCGACGTTACTGCCGCAACACAAGACTACGAACACGTTTGATATGGCATACTGTCTATAGGCGGTAACGTTTCTGGGCGTGACTGTCGCAACACACATGTTCAAAACAAAGTAGTATGGCAATCCGTCCACAGACGTGTTACCAATTTGTATGAGAAATTTCTGTGCCGTATCACGCATCGTTCGAAGTGGCTGTGTGTCCGTGAACGTGTTAATCATTCCTGCATAATTTTCGCTGTTGACATTTGTCGCTTGTCCCCGAGCATTTTCAAAAAAATGGCCCGATAATCCCGTTCGTTGATAAAGAACACCACACAGTTACTCTGGGGCAATGCAGCGGTTTCTGATGTTTGATTCGTGGATTACATTTTCTTGCAGACCAGTAACGACAGTTTTGTTTATTAACATGACCGTTTAAGTGGAAATGAGCCTCGTCACTCCAGAAAATCGAATTTCCGCTGCGAAATCTTTGCAACATTGTTTTGCTAAGCTGTTTGCGTAGCACAAAGTCATTTTCCTTCAATTCTTGGACGATTTGGATTTTAAAGGCATGGAACTTTAAGTCTTTTTTCAAAATTTCATGGACAGTTGCTCTAACAAGTCCTAATGAGGCTGCCCTTTTGCGTATCGAAAGTCGGGGGTTTTCACGTGAACTTCTTTCAACGAGTTCAATGTTTGCTGGGGTCCTTGAAGTCCGTACATGCCCTGCTCGAGGTCTGTTCATAGCAGAACCAGTTGCACGGAACTTGTTAACCCAAGAACGAATTAAATTGACGCTTGGTCCATCACTTAATCTTCGAATATTGAAGTGTGCACAAAACTGTCAACGAGCGATAACGTAGGAATCGCCGCCCTTAAAAAACGACTCGATAATGAACGCACGATGCATTTCTAACCATCGAGACATTGTAGCTAACAAATCCGCACAATCGGTGGTTCGAATGACGTAACAGTCATTTCGCGCGGTTTTTTACTTTTAAAAATAATTGAATTAAAAAAAAAAAATTTCAGCCAGACACCCTGTATTTTTATAGGTTGATTGCCGACTGAGAAACTTTTAATAGAGAAAATATTAATCGGCATTGAATGTAAAATGTAGGGCGGAAAGAAATTGACATATAAATAAAATAAAGCTAGAAGCTAGAGTACGCTGTGACAGAAAAAAAATGCGTTATATATCTACTGCCATTCACAGCAGAACCAGAGGAATCGATATAGCACTCCGAATCGCTAAACTGAAGTGGCACAGGGCGGGACACATTGCGCGTAAAACCGATGGCCGTTGGGGCGGAAAGGTTCTCGAGTGGCGACCACGTACCGGAAGGTGCAGCATGAATAGGCCTCCCACAGGGTGGACTGATGACCTGGTAAAGGTCGTAGGAGTCCACTGGATACGGGTATCGCAGGACCGGTCAATAATTGGGTCAAATTTTTCTTCGTTGTCTTGTTTTATATCACTCTGTCACGCTTCTAGTTGCTGTCTCGACTCAGTATATTAAAAAATCCGGTGCAATTGTATTTCTTTTTCACGCTAGATTTTAATCCATATATCAAAAATTGGAAACAAAACATCATCTCATACAAAAATCACAACTGTGTCACGTTGTTTAGGGACACAAAATAAGACAACGAAAAGAATTTTGACCAAATTGTGGCAATCTTTGATGGAGGCCCATGTTCAGCAGTCGACGTTTCGGCTGATATGATGATGATTTAGTGTCCCTGCTGTTTTGATTCGTTGTGCAGAAGTCAGTCACAGCGTTTATAAATACGAACAGCACTCTCACCTTCAGTTGTTGTCCGAAATTATAACGTCTCCGCATGTGGCGCAAGTCATAGGTTGGAGCGATCTGCCAAGGTTACATAAATCAAGAATAAGAAATTTATTGTAACATCTTAAAATAACAACTATGAATTTATACAAACCAACATTAAAAATAGAATAAACAAAATAGTACTCAACTATACAAGAGCGACAAAAATAAAGTTCAAAACGAGTGGCTATGAATTAAAACACGATCGAAGGGAGTAATTTACATCGACACGATTTACGAAAAAATTGCCACAATGACTGGTCCTGCGCCACCCGTATCCAGCGGACTCCTGCGATCTTCACCAGGTTACGAATTCCCTATGAATTTGCACGTATTTCCTACGGCGTTTTTCAGTACAGGATGCCCCTCCGATGTTTTGCCCTGACAAGAAATGAACCACCATACTCGTATGTAAAAATAACCTTCATGGCTTTGTCTGTTAGTATTTAATTTTATTTACAGGTAAGAACCAAAAAGTAAAAAAAATAGTTTTTCTTGCTACCGCTAGTAATTCAATCCACATTTGTCTTAGAGTGCAATACGGTTTTGCGTAGGTACGGTCATGACTGCGTGGACACTCTTGCCGCTCTTCTCCCGCTTCCGCTATCGCTACCGCTAATATCTTAAGCCACACTTAGAGTGCAACACACTACGAGCACGACCCTGACTGCGTGGATACTCATAAATAAATAAATATCTCGGGACATCTTACACAAATCGACCTAGTCCCACGGTAAGCTCAATTAAGGCTTGTGATGTGGGTACCAAGCGACGATATATTATATTAGGTAGATACTTAAATTCATAGACAGCCACGACCAAGTAACAAATATTTGTGATAAATAAATACACAAATAATGCTCTCTCCGGGATTCACCCGGAACCTCCAGCTTCGTATGCAGGGTCACTACCAACTAGGCTACGGGGCTTACCTCCCGCTTCCGCTATCGCTACAGCTAGTGTTTTAAGCCACACTTAGAGTGCAACACACTACGACCACGACCCTGACTGCGCGGACACTCACATTAAGCCTACACCAGACACAGTCAGGAAATGTATATTTTAGTACTCATTCAGAATACATTCATCATCTATTCGTTCATAAATAATACTACTAAATACTACTACTTATCTTCTTCTTCGTCGTTCCCTCATGACTGTGGATCGTGACCAACAACTGTGTCCTTCCATTTTTCGCGATCAAGGGCTATGTGGGCTGCCTTCTACATGGTACCACAGGCTTGTCTAATAGGGTCCGACCATCTTGCAGGGGCTCTCCTACTACTACTTATATCTACATATAAACTTCCTCTTGAATTACTCTACCTATTAAAAAAAACTCATCAAAATCCGTTGCGTAGTTTGAAAGATTTAGGAAAATAAAGGCACATAGGGACAGAAAAAGTGAATTTATTTTATACTATGTAGTGATAGTGACGTTACATACATAGTTTAATTTAAGCTTTTGTGAGACATAATAACTATAAATAAATATATAAATCTTATTGCACATCTTTACACAAAGCTAGGTACCTAGTTTCACAGTAAGCTCAATTAAGGCTTGTGATGTGGGTACCAAGCGACAATATATATTATAGATAGGTACTTAAATACATTTACAGCCATGACCAAGTAACACATATTAGTGATAAATAAATACACAAATAATGCCCTCGCCGGGTTTCGAACCCGGAACCTCCAGCTTCGTAGGCAGGGTCACTACCAACTACGCTACGGAGGCTGACAAATATAATTAAATGTTTAATCACACAATTATGTTGAAATCATAGTAAATCTAAGCATTTTTACAACAATTTAAAATCGAGTGTTTGGCTCTTGAGTGTAAATTACAAATCAATCAGACATTTCAAAAGTTACAACATATATTTAGGTATAATCAGCCTTCGTAATTTAGTTGGTAGTGACCCTGCCTACGAAGCTGGAGGTAGGTTCAGGATTCAAATCCTGGCGATGGCATTATTTATGTATTTATTATCATACATATTTGTTCTTGGTCTTGTCTGTTTATGTATTTAAGTATCTATACATGTATCTTTTGTTTTATAAATATCGTCGCTTGGTACACTCATCACAAGCCTTAATTGCTAGGTCGATTTGTGTAAGTTGTTCCAAGATATTTATTTGTTTATTTATTAATACTATAGGTACTTTAAGTAGATACGTAGGTACCTAATGACTTATATTGTACAAGTGTACAGTCATCACAATAAAACCAAGGCCGCTTCATTAGCATTTTCAGTATAACCAGAGAGCATCGTTCGCCCTTCACTCAGCCGATAAACTTTTAAACACCTCTCTACAGTCAGGAGCATAAATATATTAACAATTTTAGACTTTATGCTCTAGACATAAGTAAGAAAGTGTCTACATAATTTTGCTCTTGACGAAACAAGTAAGCTTACATAGTAAATCGTCCACAGCATAGTCAATACAGTATATTAACTGAATTTTAAATAAAATACTGCGCCGAAACGTGGTCAAACGCTTCCCTATCGATCTTATCTTTTCTAAAACTGAAAGTTGCTCAATAAGCTATAGAGGGGCTTACGGTTTCTTCTCTCTACGGGATCGACTTAGAAATGAGGAGAACCAGGAATCGGACCCGTTTTTTTAGAAAAGCCTCGAAATAGCTCAATATTTTAAAATGTTTTTCACTACTTATGTAAATAGTACCGTAAAACCACCCAACTATGGTCCAATACTGCAACTATGGTTACTTTATATATTCTGTGCTATGGTCCACAATTTTGACTAAATAAGTATCGGGCCCAATCTTCTGTTTGGCATTGTACAAGTTTTTTTATTAATAATGAGGAGGTTTTAAATAGCCTATGAATAGCATGATTAATAGGTATAACAATTACACCTAACGTAAGATATTCGATTAAGTTTTGGACTATAGGGACTCGTAGTTAGGTGGTTTTACGGTACTCAACATTTTATGTAATTACCAACATCGTATTTTTAAAGAAAACGAAGAACGAAAAAGGACGGAATTCGATCCGTTCTTTTGCATGGAGAAAAAACCGGTAACCGATCCCTGAGGAGAACTGTAAGCAAACTAAAATCACGGACAGGTAGATGCTGGTCTAAGATATTATACAACGTGTTTTCTAACCCACTGAAAACCTTAAACAGGATTTGACGACGTTTACTATGGAACTTACCCAGAAACCTCCAAAAAAATTTTGGTTTGTATATTTTTTTTCATGTCGTTATCGATTTTTAGATTTCGTGATTGGCCCCATAGTAAACGTTATTCAGTATAGCGTACTAAATCACCACGTTCAATAAGTAAGTAAGGGTGCGTTCAAACTAAAAGAGCATTCGCTGTTCTAACCTCCCACTCTACGAAATTCGATCGTACACAAAACGTGATGGTTGATTTCGTAGAACGGGCGCTAGAACAGCGAATGCTCTTCTGGTTTAAACGCACCTTAAGCAAGCATAATTTATTGCAAACCATTCTAAATACATAACTTACTATTATTACATAAAGCTAAGTATAACATTATTTTTCTTAACGAAATTGTGTGTTCATTCAGAGTTTTCCTGAGTCAGAAACATTATGTGATAAATACGTGGGTACACAAAATGCCCTCACCAAGATTCGAACCTGTGAATCGGGAGTTTCGCAAGGATGGTCCAATATTCCCAATTACACATCAGGTTTTATAAACCAACCTTAAAACACTCGAAACAAAAATGTAAAACGGCGATTTAAGTAAATTTATTCTTGCTGTACAAATTAATTGCCTAAATAAACGCTCCCAGCAAAATTAGGCGAAAACAACTCATTTCCCAGACATCGTTTAAGAAAAAAAAGGAAAACAGAAAAAAAGTTTCAATGGATATTTCGTCTCCTTATTCTCCTATACAGTATGTCGCTGAAGATTACCATGAATACTGATAAAAACGGGACCCCAACACTTAAATAACTATAAGATAGTGTTGCTGGGATTTATTTTAATACTAGGTGCCCTATACTCATAAGCGTAATTCCCAAAAAATTGTAGCTTGAAAATCATTTGGGTGAATTAACTTTTTTCTCTCTGTTATTGCAATGATTCCGGTCGCCTGAGTCACGCTGGTTTTATGCAATATTATGCTACTTAAATTAGGCAACTATGCAAGTAGTGCATGTCTGTAGGTGGCCCATTAAGGAAAGGGCTTATTCACACCAGAAAAATGCATGTTTGCATAGTTTAATTAGCATAATTTTGCATTAAACCAGCGTGACTCAGGCGACCGTAACCATGGCAATAACAGACAGAAAAAAGTTAATTCACCCATCTGATATTCACAAGTGCTTTACGGTGAAGGAAAACATCGTGAGGTAACCTGCATACACCTATGAAGAAAATCAAGGTTGTGTGTTAAGTAACAAGTACTGGGCCAGCGTTGGAATCACGTAAAATAGGCATTTTTGATGTCGAGTTGCAGAAAGAATGGCCAGAATTCAACAACAAGAACAAATTCTAGCTTCCGCGTATTGGATTAGTTGATCATAATATAATAGTCTCATAGGTCGTCGTTTTGTAAAACCTACCTTTTTTACAATTTCATGACTTCCAGACTCGAAGATCGACGCAGTCTGGCGCGAATTTGACGGTATTTTGTAATATAGTTAACCCATTATAGACTGAGTTTTTTTGAGGTCTCCGATTTTTGTAATTTTTTTATATGTTGATTATAGTCGTATCTTTAACGATATTTCGATACTAAAAAAATTGTCTGACCATTGGTTTTTTAAAAAAATGCTGGTACCATATGGGACCGCTATAGGCTCTTACATAGGTAAACATTGGAAATTACCAATGGAATCATTAAGTACTTATTAAATGTTTAATCTCATTTATTTCATAAATCTTAATCTATATTTTGCATTAAAAAGTAAGTAATATCAATTGGGATATCCTATTTAAAAAAAATATCGTTTCAGTTATGGTTTCATGGTCTGTCAACATGACCACTGCATTTTATAATCTAAATTCCTGAGTCCCATTGTCTGCAATTCGAATTGTTTATAAATAATTTTGTCAGAATCTTCATGGGAAGCTATGGCGGGATCTAAAAGCACAATTAAAGGCTCAAGTTTTTGATAGTGTTTCAAAATGACCACTTGCCCTTATAATTTAAAGTACATAAACTGCATCAAAAATTCTATAAATACGAAAAAATACGTTTATATGATAAAGACACAATTGAAACATTTAATAAATGTTAAATTAGCATGCTTAATGTACACATAAATTAACTTAAAATATTTTATACAATAAAATAATAACGCACAGGGAACAGCTAGCGAACCCATTTGGTACCAGTAATTTTAACAAACAATATTTATAATATTTATATGTACCATGATTATTCTGAATAATTTATTTAAAAGCAATATCATTACACTACATGGTTTTTCAATAATATTGATAATGAGTTCATCAGTAAATAAAATATTAGAAAAAACTTAAAGCGCGTGTCCAACTTTCTTTGAAAATTTGCAATGCACTAAGTTTAACCTTCTATCACACCTAACTTCGGTCAATAGGGTATGATTCTGGAACGTTATATGTAGCACCGTGTCCTTATTAACAATATCTAATCAATGAAATATCGTTAAAAGCGTCATAAGTTAGAAAAAGTTGCAAATTTTAAACTCACAAAAAAGTGGTCCCGTATGGTACCACTAGTCTAAAATGGGTTAAGACAGGATTTACTGACAAAAAGAGACAGCAATATATACCACAATTTCAAAAGCGACTCAATCCGCCTCATCAAACTCGACCTCCTACGTTGCACAAAACAATGATTATGACAATGACTGTAAACGAGCGAAAAAATCCCTTCCCTCTAGTACTTTAATTTCCTCTCCATTTAGTTTAATTACATTGCATAAAACTCTATTGTTTGACATTTTACCCCATTAGAATCTGTTCGGAAATTGAAGGCGTGTAGCTGTAAGGCGCGATCATAAATCTTACGTGCCTTCGGTTTCCGAACATTCCCTAGCGTTGCCAGATCATTTGAGCTTTTGAGGGAATCACGTTTTTAATCTAGCTTCGTTCAAAATGGCGGTGTTTGGGGTAACTAGGTGCTTGGGGATGTGCTTTCTAGCAGATTAGAGGTAAAATAGTAGAATGAAGATCAAAATCGTATCTTAGTAAAATGGATTACTAGAAAAACTCGTATTACTAACTGAAAGAGACTATATTTTTGTGGACATCCCTTATTAGCTTTGTTTATGATAGGTACTCGAACTTATGTTATATTTATTATTTACTACTTGACGTAGGCCTCTCTTGTTAACTATGCGTATAGACGCATTAGGAGGTAAATGCCCACAAACCCCACGCTGGGCAAGCGGATTGGGTATCTCAGTAATGTCCATTATGATGACGCTTCTGCCCATCAATCTTTTATCAAATAATGGTCAGTGACACTTCAATCCCCTAGTCGACTCTTACGACACTCGCAGGAGGAATGGGGTGGTGACTAAATATGTATTATCACTGCCGTCACCATACGTCAAAATCTTTCTCTTATATCAATGAATATATTTTTAATGCAAATGATGCTTTTTTACGCGCTAGTGCGAGAAGTGGTTCATTTTATGTCAGATCCAAAACTTCGGAGGGCCATTAGTACTTAAAAACGTCGTACGAGACACGTGTAAAAAGGAAATTCGTAAGTCGTTTCGATTTAAACCACTCCCTTCGGCCTTTTTTTAATTTATCGCCACTCGTTTCGAATTTCATGTTTTTCACACTTGTATCGTAATGTACTATTTTAGCAGTTCTAGCCCCCAAAGCGTTACTGTCATCAGTCCATGTTGTGGGGGGCCTACTCATGCTGCACCTTCCGGTACGTGACCGCCACTCGAGAACCTTCCCGCCCCAACGCCCATCGGTTCTACGCGCAATGTGCCCCGCCCACTGCCACACCCAGGAGTCCGCTGGGTGCGGGTGGCAGAGGACCGGTCATTGTGGCAATCTTTGGGGGAGGTCTATATTCAGCAGTGGACATCTTTCGGCTAGTATGATGATGATGATGATGACGATGAAGCGTTACTGTGTACATTTTCTACTATAATATCTTTCAAAGTATAAAATCCAAGCTTTTTTCTAGCTGGAATAGCACCTTAAACATGAACCTGCAAAGTGCAGTTTATGTGCTAATATTTTATTTAAGGAACTGACGTGCACGCCACTGTGCTATGTTATAGGGCCTTTATACACTGAGGTTGGTGGTAAACAAGCAAACTGGCATCGGTAAGGCTGTAATCACGTCAAAGGCACACAAAGGCGGCGGTCACGTAAAGGCTGTAATCGTGTACAGACGTATACTTCATTTTTGTTGAAGTTGCAAGCAATTTAAACAAACCTTTTTTTCAATCCCAATCTAAAACAGCATCTTAATCATGTTCACATCTACGTTATTCTTTTTTTTTGTTACAAAGGCAACTGAGCTCTCAGCCCAGCTGATGGAAAGCAAGAACTGAGGCCCATGGACATAACAAAATATTGCCTATGCGCTGCTTACGGTAAAGACTTAGATGGATTGCCTCTATCTATGCCAATAATTACACCGGCTATCTTACCCCCAAACCGGAACACAGCAGTGCAAACACTGCTATTTAGAGGCAGATTAATGGGTAAGACGGTGGTAGCTATCTGGGCGGACCCTGGATACTTCTAAATATAGGTGTGGTAATATTTTGTTGCCCTTTCTCAAAAAATGTCTTAATTCATATCGCTGTCTCAATGAACTTCAGTATTCATTGTACTGAAGCTAATTGAAACGGAAAGATAAATTCGGGCGTTCCTGTAAAAAGATACAAAAGGTGGTACTATTCGGTTCCAGATAATTCTCTTGGACAACGAGTGAAATGACGTATTCTAAACGTCGGAGGTCATTTTCGAAGCATATTTTATACTTGATTGCGTACCTCTTTCTTTAAAATAATAAAAATGGTGAAGGTTTAAGTCAGTATAACTGCTAGTACTTCTCCCTTATGTAAATAAAGAAAAGAAAATGGGTAAAAATACCCATCGCGCAAGTGTATTCGCGCCTTTACAATGACTGTTACGCGAAAATTGCATGTTTTACAAAAATATTACTTTATTTTTCAGTAATAAGTGGATAGTTTTATGACTTACCTTAGCTTTCATGTTATGTTCGGAAACATAAATTTGATAATCTCCTTAATACATGTAACTACGGGTGTGTTAGAGCTGATAAGTGTAATCATTCTCATTTTGAAAGTTTTGCATAAGTTGCGTTTTTTTATGTGCGATGTCACGAAAAGCAGAAGCAAACTCTACCAATTTTCGTGCACTACTTTATTTTGTGCTGATAAAAACGAATAATAGTTTCATAACTTTCTATTTTGTTCTTAAAGTGGATTTAGACCAAACGTCCCAAACGAGCATTCGCTCATTCTATCCCCCAATCTACGAAATCAACGAATTTTGACGAATCACGGTTTGTGTAACACAAATGCCGTAGAGTGCGGGATAGAATGAGCGAATACTCGTTTCTTTTTTATATACCACGTCGGTGGCAAACAAGCATACGGCCCACCTGATGGAAAGCAGTCACCGTAGCCTATGGGCGCCTGCAACCCCAGGGTTGTCACATGCACGTTGCCGACCCAATAAGAACTTGTACACTCCTCTTTTGAAGAACCCCATACTGCAGTCCATCGGGAAAACCTCGGCAGGGAGCTCATTCCAAAGACGGACCGTCGGCGGGAGGAAGTTCCTCTGAAACCGCACGGTGCGCGACCATTTTCGTTGGGTCTAAATCCACCTCATCATCAAATCATCATAGGCTGGTGAGGATCCACATCATCATCAGCCTATGATAGTCCACTGCTGGACGTCGGCCTCTCCTATTAACTATGCGTATTAGGCGCATTAGGAGGTAAAAGCCCATAATCGCCACGCTGGGCAAGCGGATTGGCGATCGCAGTAATGTGTCCACTATGATGACGCTGCTGCCCATCACCAATCTTTTATTAAATAATGGTGACACTTCAATTCCTTAGTCGACTCTTACGACACCCGCAGGAGGAGTTGGGGTGGTGACAAATGTATTCTTACTGCCGTCACCACACGGCAATCGGCATCCACTTGGCAGTAATAGCCCACCTTTCTGGATTTCTGGCTAAAAAGGGATTCAGCCACCGTTCTGGATGCATGCGGTAGACGTGACTCTTTAGCCTGGCAGTTTTTTCACCCACATCAGCTATGCGTGTTTTGGAGCGCAGCGTAGTGTTCCAGGGTGCTTAGCCAAGTTGACAATCGCTAACGCTTAATTGGCAATCGTAAACGAAAGGCTAACTGTCTCTGTCGCACTAAAGAGTGACAGAGAGGAAAAACTACGATACGCTACAAAGCGTTAGCTATTGGCAACTTGGTTGAGCACCCAGGTGCGATTCATCGTCGTTACACCTCAAATTCTGCGCTTCTTTGCTTTCAAATTATTGACTAGTTAAATGTGACAAAAATGTTGTAGTTCTTAGATAGCGGAGTTTACACTCCGTTTCATCTAAAGCCGCGTTTTCAGTTAGTGCTCTGAGCAAGAGCATTCACTTGTTCGTGGGCTGACGAATGAACATTTTGCTATGTGAAATCCTGTTTTCATCTGCCCAAGACCGACCGAAAGTTCGCTCAGGTCTAAAACACGAACAAAAGATGCGCACTCCCGTGTAAAAAAAGAGACACGGCGTAACTTACCCAGCGGTATAGCTGATAGCCGATGGGCGAGTATCGCTGTGCCTCTTTTATTTACACACTCTTTTGTTTGTTCGTTTGTATAGCCGATTGTAGCCGAACGTCTCTTTCTTGGACCCTAAGCGTTTTCTAAGTTCAAACGGAGTGGACGCTTGTTTAAATAAATAAATAAATTTCTTAAGACATCTTACACAAATCGACCTAGTCCCACGGTAAGCTTAATTTAGGCTTGTGATGTGGGCACCAGGCGACGATATATATAATAGATAGATACATATAGATACGTAAATACTATACACAGCCATGACCGAGGAACAAATATTTGTCATAAATAATGCCCTCGCCGGGATTCGAACCCGGAACCTCCAGCTTCGTAGGCAGGGTCACTACCAAATAGGCTACGGCGGTTGACATGTTTAGAAATCGGTAAAATTTTCCCGTTACAACTTACAATGTTCACATACTAATAGATAAGTATCGTAGTAAAAAATCTAAAAGCGTATGTAAAAATTTGAATACAAAGAGTGAGTTAAGAGCTTGTTGGGTTGTTTAGTTCCGCATCGAGTGTTCTAGCAATTTCCATGAAAGTTTGCATATATAATAACGACGTTGTTTTAACACGACTTCCTACTTAAACAAGAGATTCTTATTATACTACAATGCTGACAAACACAGCTCATACTGCGACCATATTTATAACATGGACGTCTAACGCCAGCTCAAAAATGCCCCCAAAACCAATTGTTCAATTGTGCCAAGATGGGCAGGACGTAGCGCTTATACCGCGCATATCTCGGCGCAACATCTTTGACAAATGTTTATAGAATACAGCGAATCAAAACTTTGATGGACCAATCACAACTTTTTTAAAATGGCGGTTTAAATTTTTATAGGCTGATATTGACATTCATTACCGTGATGCATTGAAGAGGGGGTGACAGTTGTCAACTAAAATTCAGGACCGTTTTTGCAAGGCAATATAATATGGCGTGCGGCTTCCATGTTTCATTTGTTCGTAGAGCTCATATGATGAAAAGCAACCACCATAGTCTATACATACATCAGAGTTGGGCAAAAAGTAATATGATTACTTCTATAAATTACATTTGTATGTGTACTTTGTAATAAATATTACAAAGTACACATACAAAAGTAATCTGAAGGAGTAATCATATTACTTTTTGCCCAACTCTGACATACATACATCAACAGCCTATGATAGTCCATTGCTGGACGTAGGCCTCTCCTTTTAACTATGCGTATGGACGCATTAGGAGGTAAATAATCGTCACGCTGGGCAAGCACATTGGCGATCGCAGTAACATGTCCACTATGTCACGCTGCTGCCCATCATCAATCTTTTATCAAATAATGGTCAGTGACACTTCAATCCCTTAGTCGACTCTTACGACACCAGCAGGAGGAGTTGGCAAATCGACGGTAGAAAGGCTAATTGACTTAACCGACATTTTATGAACTTTACAGGAGAGCCGTTTAAAGTTTTATTTTTTAGAAAAAAAATCGCTACAAAAAAAGTAACAGGTATATTGTAACGCAACTGCCATCAAATATTCAAGATATAAAGGCGCATACTTTGGTTCCTACCTTGATAAAATTAGTTTATTATGTCTCGAAATAAAGGTCGTGTTAGCGACACGACGTCGCGATCGATGAACGCCTAGGAATAAGATAAATCCTGTAAATAAATGACCCTCACGTAATTAAGTTAGATATAAGTAATCAGTAACGTATAAGTAATTTCATGAACGCAAAATGTATGAACAGAACCTAAAGGTATAAGCTCGTCGCCTATTGGCTAATATTGTTTGCCTGAACTTAGCGTATAAGATTTAGAACGTTGCATTTTGTACTATGTATGAACCATTTGATACCTCGCCAGAACCTAATTAATGTAAGAAATGTAAATATATAACCCGTTAAATATAGGTCATATACCTATCCAAACGATGCAATGAACCCTTGGGCCAGTAACCCAACGTAATGTTTAAAATAAAGGTTTTAACCCAAAACATTGCAGGTAAACTGAGAACAATAGAGAGAGCCGAACGTCTATTGTTTAGAATGTAAACAATACCGCATGTGTTTTTGTTGTGAACGATGGATAACCACGTGTAGGATTTATTTACAAACAATGAATGTAAACATTACGGCATGGATTGATTAAAATTAGGTAAATGTATTTAGATCATAGCGAAAGTAGGCTAGTATAAATCGAACAATGTGAAGTCCACCAATCAGCACGCAGCATTTTCGGACCAGTAAAATTAGTGAGCGGAACAGACTTAGATTTCATGAAACAGAAATAAGCTGCTTTGTGATTGGTCGACATGTTTTGACGATTGGCTGAAAATCACGGCCAGTGATGTATATATACGCGACGCATTTTGTATGGAGCAGTGTCAAGCTGACCTCCACCAAGAGAGGAACAATAAAAGGAAGAAAAATGGATCCTGCCTATTAATCAGAAAAAGCCCTCCTGCCGTTCCAGCCCTCCTCATCAGTAGACCGGCCCACGTGTATCCGAGCTCTGCCAACTGGAGCTGCCGACAGGCAATGCTGGGTACGCTGTACTCAACATTTTTGGTCCTTCGAGCCGGATAGCGAACCAGTCCGAACCTTCGCGAGCAACGTCAACCACTTCGGACCGAACTACGGATGGTTGACCCAGCGGATACACGCCGCGACCGATCTACTGAAACTCCGCATCGTGTTCCCGGACCCCTCAGACTGAACCTGAGACATCGACTGCGTGCACGAACCCGGAACCTTAGCACCGCAGCGATGACGGGAAGAAGAGGAATCACGACGAGATCAATGTCGTCGATTCACGACGATGAAGAACGAAGACGCTTTCTGGCGGCCGGAGCGGAGGCCGCCGAAATGAAGCGAGCCAGAGCCGCGCGCACCGAGGACGAACTCAGTACTGACGGCAGTGAGGGCGGTGACGCACGTGGGCATATGGAGGGGAGCGAGCCATTAGCCCCGCCCACATCGCAACCGGCCGACGGGGGAACGCTTACACTCGAGCGAGCGCTAGATCATGCGAGCACAGTTAGTCGCTCGGCGCCCACGGCGCCGGACACACGTGCCGCAAGCGCTATAGCGCCAACGAGCGCGCCGAACGACGACTCCGTACGAACTTATACGGAGCGGGAACTTCGCGAGGATGATCGAACAAGACAAGTATCCTTCGCACCACACCGAACAATAGAACCATGGAACAAAGGCATTGAACTTATGCAACAATTACGAGGAAAACAAAGAAGACTTCTAATCGAAGCGGAAGCATTGAACAAAAAACTCGAAGCGTTGCGGCTGGGGATCGAGGCCGCGGAACCTGAGGCGCTTACGAGGAATTATGAACCAGAGGATTGGGCGTACGAGACACGCGAGCCGGCATCGAAACGTCGAGCACCGAACCCTGAACCACGCTCGATGTTCGAGACTCCGAGAACGAGGAGGCCTGCTGAGCGATCGCCGAGCCCCGAACTAGAGAGGACCCGCGAACGGAAAAGGTCACTCTCGCCTGAACCCGAGCGAGCCTATGAACGTGAAAGGCCGTTCACCCCCGAACCGAAGACCTCCGCGAGAAGGAGGCAACAGTACTCGCGTTCGCCGAGTCCGGATGCGAGAACTCCAAGAACGCACATCTCGACACAGGAGAGCATCGCCGCCAGTATGTTCGAGATATTCGAAAAAATGCAGAGGGCTGCGAGACCTGCACCGAAAGAAATATACGAATTACCTGCTTTCTATGGTAATGTCAGCGAGTGGCGCAGTTTTTATAACACATACAACGAGACAGCAACGAGATACAAGTTTACCGAGTACGAGAACGTGGCGAGACTACGAGTGGCGCTGAAAGGAGAAGCCAAGGCTTGCGTCCAGCACGTCCTGGCTACAGCTACTCGTCCAGACCTCATCATGCGCATTCTGAAGAAACAGTACGGACGGAGCGAAGTACTACTCGACCAAGCACTAGAAGACCTACGTCGGCTGCCTACCGTCGGGCCGACAGCGCATGATTTAAATAACTTCGCTATCAAGATCGCAAACATAGTATCTACAGTGATGGATATCGACCGCCGCCACTACGCTGATAATCCCATGTTAATAAGGGAAATCACCGACCGCCTGAGCCCCCATCTACGAAGCCGATGGTGTGACTACGCCCGTGCACACCGCTACTCAGACGAAGCTGAAATAGTCCAGCTGTCGGACTTCCTGATGTACGAGAGCGAGCAGGAAATGAAATACTCGCACGCCAGAGCCCCTCTAACATCGCGACGGACTGCTACCGCGACATCGAACGCCGTGTCAGCGCAGGCGCGGTATGAGCGCAACACGAACCGACCGGTTGCCCGCCCTGCTCTGTCCCAGTCGCGCTCGTCGCAGCCGTTGCCTTCGAAAGTGGTATACACCACGAACGCCACCACGAAGAACCCGCGTGCAATCTGCTTATATTGCGGAGGAACCCACGGAACGACAGATTGCCGCAAACTAGCTGTCCAACCCGTCGGAGCGAGATGGGACTGGGCGCGACTGAACAGGGTGTGTTTTCGCTGCCTCAACGACAAACATCAGCGCCAGTACTGCCGAGCGAAGAGATGCGACGTACCAGGCTGTCCGCATCCCCACCATCGCTTGCTACACGCGGATAAGCAAGAAATACAGACCGAAGCCGCAGTACATCTCACTACGACCGCGCCGGTGTACTCTATAGGAGAGAGGACAGGCCACGCCCCCACCACGCGCGCGCCGCGCGCCACGCAGGCCGAGATAACACATGCACCAAACGAGCAGGATGATCCAGATACCGCTCGCATATACGTTACCTCGGAGATCGAACCTGCTAATGTGCTACTTAAAGTACTGCCCGTCACCGTGAGCGGCCCGGGCGGAGAAGCACATATATTCGCGACGTTGGACGACGCCTCGACACTGAGCCTTATCGAGGAGGACATCGCCGAACAGATCGGATTGTCTGGCCCTGTTTCACCGCTATGCGTGCGCGGTATAGGCGATATCGCGCACACCGAACGAACACAGCTACCGTTAAGGCGAAGATACGGTCAGCACGAGGCGGGACAGGCTACGACATCACGCTGCGAACAGTACGCGGAATCGGACTACGCAGCCAGATCATAAATAAAGCTGATATGATCAAGTATGAACATCTCAAGGACCTCGCCGATGAATGCTACACTACGGGAGTACCGCAAATGCTCATCGGAGGCGACCACTGGCAGCTATGCATACCGCACGAGATAAGGATGGCAGGCGAACTCGATCCCGCCGCCATACGCTGCCGCTTGGGATGGTGTTTCTTCGGATTCCGGCCGAAGATAATTAGAACGAACGAGCAAGTTGTACTGCATTGTCGCGTAGAACAAGATCAGGAACTCGATGAACAATTAAAGAAACACTGGGCGATAGAAGCTTTGGGAGTTTCGAGCAAAGACAACGTCAAGCCCGCGGATCAACGAGCTGTCGACCTTTTCAATTCGAGCGTCGTGAAACATGAAGATCATTATGAAGTTGGACAGCTGTGGGCTACAGATGACGTCAAACTACCGGCCAGCTACACTACGGCGCATTCGCGGTTATTGAACCTTGAATCGCGAATGAGACGCGACCCGAAGTTCGCCGAAGATTACTGCAAGCAAATAAGAGCTTTAATCGAAAAGGGTTACGCCGTACGTTTGAACGAGCCGCCGGTCAGCGATCTTACCTTTTATCTACCGCATTTTCCTGTAGTTAACCTACAGAAGCAAAAAATGCGTGCTGTCTTCGATGCTGCGGCAAAATGTCAAGGGTTCTGTCTCAACGACTTCATTCTCTGCGGTCCAGACCTTCTTCAGAGCCTGCTGGGAATATTGCTGCGCTTCAGAGAGAATCCATTCGCCGTGACAGCGGACATTCAAGATATGTTCATGCGAATACATCTGAAGCATGAAGATCAAGCCAGCCAGCTATTCCTATGGAGGAATAACGAACGAGACCGCACGCCGCACATCTACAAGTTAACACGAGTGCTATTCGGATGCGTGAGCAGCCCATGTTTAGCGCATCTTGTACGCAACAAGAACGCCGAAGATAACCGAACGAGATACCCCGAGGCAGTCTATGATATCAAGAACAACCACTACATGGACGACTACGTGGCTAGCTATGAAACCGAGGAGGACTTGCATCGAATCGTCAAGCAAGTTCGCGAGTCACACGCCGAGGGAGGATTTAACCTGCGAGGCTTCGCTAGCAACAATCGTCAATTGATCGAAGAACTACCGAACGAACTGCGATCAAGCGAACCTACGACGATGCTAGGCGAAAAATCTCAGAAGGTGCTAGGCATGGTGTGGGACCCTAGCACAGACACGCTTAGCTTTAACACGAAGCTACTACGCGTGCCAGAGAACATCAAGAACTGCGATCGAGCGCCAACGAAGAGACAAGTCCTATCTACAGTTATGTCTGTCTACGACCCGCTAGGACTCATCGCGCAGTATGTGATCAGCGCTAAGATCTTGCTACAGCGTGTCTGGGCGAAGGGCACGCACTGGGATCAAGAGTTAGAACGAGAAGACACCGAAGCATTTTTTCAGTGGCTGAAAGCCCTGAAATACATCGCCGAACTAAGAATACCTCGTCAGTACGACTCGCCGAGGGATCCGACACGTCGAACGCTGCACGTTTTCTCCGACGCAAGTACCGAAGCCTACTGCGCCGTGGCCTACTGGCGCACTGAAGTCGGAAACGACGTGCACGTCAGCCTAGCCGCAAGTCGAACGCGAGTCGCACCATTAAAGATCTTATCGGTGCCACGGATGGAGCTGAGCGCTGCTTTGATCGCCGCGCGCCTCACTCAAACTATCCTGAAAGAACAGCGCTACACTGCAGATGACATCACATACTGGACGGATTCAAAAACTACGTTGTCATGGCTACGGGATGACGCACGACAATATCGACCGTTTGTCAGCCACCGTATAGCCGAGATCGCCGAACTTACAAGCCGACAATCGTGGAGATGGTTGCCG
Organism: Thaumatotibia leucotreta; assembly: GCA_025490895.1. Lineage (NCBI taxonomy): Eukaryota > Metazoa > Arthropoda > Insecta > Lepidoptera > Tortricidae > Thaumatotibia > Thaumatotibia leucotreta. The sequence goes on along the minus strand of JALPQI010000173.1, from coordinate 422,230 downwards.
ACTAATTTCAACGTGGCGGACGATGGAACGCGCTGTAAACCGAGCCAGCGCATCACCAACGACGATCGGTGGTACCAAGGACCGGCATTTCTGCGGTTACCCGAACGAGATTGGCCACAGAACCCGAACGACGTCACCGCTACTGAAAAAGAGAACTTACCGGAACGCAAGAACATCAAGACCGCAATGACTCATGCTACACGAACAGAACGAGACCCAGCATCAGTATTACCAGATATCAACCGCTTCAGCAGTTACGAACGCCTCATTAATAGCACAGCCTATGTGTTGCTATTCATAGAAAAGCTGCGGAGTCGCGACCGAACGAAGAAATTAGAACTTGCACACATACATCGAGCGGAACATATGTGGCAACAAAATAGTCAACGTCGAAGCTTTCCTGACGAACTACGAGCACTTAGCCGCGGCGAAGAAATTGATAAAAGATCGAGGTTATATCAATTAGCACCTGAAATCGACCGCGATGGTTTAATGAAAATGAAGACTCGTCTAGGAAACGCTCCAGTTCAATACACTGCATCAAGCCCCGTTATACTTGACGGACGGGATGTGTATACACGCTTACTGATCGCACATACACACAGGAAATCAGCGCACATACACAACGAAGCGATCGTGAACGAGCTGAGACAGAAGTACTGGATTCTGCACCTGCGACCCGTCGTAAAGTCCATCGCCCGAACTTGCGCACTTTGTATATTACGCCGAGCGACGCCACGCGTACAGCCGCATGGAGATTTACCGCCTGAACGAACTACGGCATACGAACGACCGTTTACCTGCGCAGCCGTGGACTATGCGGGCCCTGTATATGTCACCATCGGACGCAGAAGAGAGAAGAGATGGATCGCTCTCTATACCTGTCTCACAACACGAGCGGTGCACCTGGAATCCGTGCACAGCCTCTCCGCCGACAGCGCGCTACTCGCGTTACGCCGATTCGCGGCGCGACGTGGGTGGCCCCGCGTTATGTATTCAGATAACGCAACGAACTTCAGAGCGTCGGCCATTGAACTCCAAGAAGCCCATAAGGAGTGGCTACCTATACTTCGAGCCTACGGTCTACAACAACGGATGGAGTGGAAGTTCATCCCGCCTGGTAACCCATCTGCCGGAGGAGCGTGGGAGAGGATGGTACGCACCATCAAATCAGCAATGGCGTACACTCTACACACCAAGGCGCCACGAGAGGAGATATTTAACACCGTATTGGCCGAAGTAGAATACATAGTGAACCAACGACCACTTACACACGTCTCAGTGGACCCGAACGCGCCTGAGACTCTAACACCGAACCACTTCTTGTTACTGCGAGCTGCCAATCTTCCTATACTGGGACCCTGTGAAGAAGATGACAACAAGAAGTGGAGAACAGCCCAAGCCCTCGCCGACCACTTCTGGTCGCGATGGGTCAAAGAAGTCTACCCGCTACTAGCACCCCGCGGTTCTTCAGCCAGCGGCGGGCGTCAGATCCAGCCGGGAGACATCGTAATCATCGCGGACCCTAACGGCCCTCGCAACACGTGGCCGAAGGGGATCGTCGTGGCTACGCACCGTGGACCGGACGGCAGAACACGCTCCGCTGACGTCAAGACCCTGCATGGCGTAATGCGGCGCCCCACCTGCAAAATAGCCGTCGTGGTACCAGCCGGCGAGACGCAGAGCTGCGCTGCCCCCCAGAGCCCGACGACCGCATCAACGACGACTCCGTGATCGTGTCGCTACCCTTGCAACATGGCGTCTTGCGACGGAGGAGGACAAATGTTAGCGACACGACGTCGCGATCGATGAACGCCTAGGAATAAGATAAATCCTGTAAATAAATGATCCTCACGTAATTAAGTTAGATATAAGTAATCAGTAACGTATAAGTAATTTCATGAACGCAAAATGTATGAACAGAACCTAAAGGTATAAGCTCGTCGCCTATTGGCTAATATTGTTTGCCTGAACTTAGCGTATAAGATTTAGAACGTTGCATTTTGTACTATGTATGAACCATTTGATACCTCGCCAGAACCTAATTAATGTAAGAAATGTAAATATATAACCCGTTAAATATAGGTCATATACCTATCCAAACGATGCAATGAACCCTTGGGCCAGTAACCCAACGTAATGTTTAAAATAAAGGTTTTACCCCAAAACATTGCAGGTAAACTGAGAAAAATAGAGAGAGCCGAACGTCTATTGTTTAGAATGTAAACAATACCGCATGTGTTTTTGTTGTGAACGATGGATAACCACGTGTAGGATTTATTTACAAACAATGAATGTAAACATTACGGCATGGATTGATTAAAATTAGGTAAATGTATTTAGATCATAGCGAAAGTAGGCTAGTATAAATCGAACAATGTGAAGTCCACCAATCAGCACGCAGCATTTTCGGACCAGTAAAATTAGTGAGCGGAACAGACTTAGATTTCATGAAACAGAAATAAGCTGCTTTGTGATTGGTCGACATGTTTTGACGATTGGCTGAAAATCACGGCCAGTGATGTATATATACGCGACGCATTTTGTATGGAGCAGTGTCAAGCTGACCTCCACCAAGAGAGGAACAATAAAAGGAAGAAAAATGGATCCTGCCTATTAATCAGAAAAAGCCCTCCTGCCGTTCCAGCCCTCCTCATCAGTAGACCGGCCCACGTGTATCCGAGCTCTGTCAACTGGAGCTGCCGACAGGCAATGCTGGGTACGCTGTACTCAACAGGTCGCTTAAGACAAATCTGCTAAAAATTAGAGAAAGGCTAATTGGTTCAAATACCAACAGCGTCTGCCGCCGGAGGCAAGTCAAATGACTGTAGTGTACAAGTGCACTTTTTTAAAAAGAAGGCTAAATGAGCTAAGCGCTATTTTTACTATACAACGGGGTAAGGCTAAACAGTTTAAGCGATTCTTTAATGGAAATAAGTGGCGATTCTAATTGACTTTATGAAAAACGGATTGCTTAAATCTCAGGAATTATATGAATATGATTAAACATGGTGGTTGAAGCTCGGGTATTTAGAGACAAAGGTATAATTACTCTGCAGGTCTAAAGAAAACAATGAATGAAAATCGTTTTTCTCAATTTTTATTGCTATATAAAGAAAAATATTTGCTACTAATAACATAATTAGATAGTTATTTGGCAGAATCAGTCTTAGAAAAATTGCGGATATTGATTACAGCGTTTCATCCGCAATAACCTTTCTGTCGCTTTTATTGGAAAAAAATGCTCTTTTTGCCTAACATCTTTAATTAATTTATTACTACGCTTGATAGTTACGTTACATTTTTTAATCTTAATTTTTATTCTATCTGTAAGTAGTTAGTTTTTTTTTTACAATATAAGCGGCAGAAATACGTAAGTAAGTATTTAGACTTAAACTTTAATTATTATTAAATAATCAAGAAATAACAATGAAAATAATTAAATTATTTCATAATGTGAAATACACGATTTCAGTATCACACACAAATCACTACGGCACATGCGCCTACCGGCACAGACTACAAGTGATTGACGCACCCGCGCGGGGGGCGGCGGTAGTTATAGGCGAGCGGCTCAAAAAGCACCGACGGCGGCAAGAGTGTGATTGTACCGCCGAGTCAAAAGTTTTTCATAGAAATTTTTGATGATTTAAGCTACACTGATATGATGCATTATGATTTTATTATAAGGATTTAAATGACACAGGTCAAACAAATATTCTATTTCAACCGACATTATCATCTATAAAAAGAGGTTCAAAATGCTTAAGTAACATACATTTTATGGTGTAGGGTTTTACGTATTTGGTTGAAGCGACCCATGCCCTAAAAAATTGGGAAGAGCTAAATGGTTCAAGCGACATGCTTCTTTTATTTTAAATGGAGGCTAAATGCTTCAAACGCCTATGGGGGCACTTTTTTGTTGAAGTTCAATTGACTTAAACGACTATGCTCGTGTGTGATGGAGTAAAGCCAAAAGGTTCAAATCAAAACGAATGGCAAAGTTGGGAAAGTAAAAACCGCTTAAGCGGGAACCAACCAAACATGTTTGTGGGTCAAGTCACGTTTCATTCAAAAATGCAATTTTTTGTGTTGTTTCATGCCTTGATTTTTTTAACGCTGTACCAAATTTCAGAAGTGTTAACCGCCATCAAAATCGTCTGATCGCTATGAAACCGAGCTCAATCGACGGAGAAAAATCTGCCGATTCCGATGATATAAATAACTCAATATCGGCCAAAGTGTCGCTTAAGCCAATTAGCCTTTCTACCGTCGATTAATGTATTCTTACTGCCGTCACCACACGGCCATAGTCTATGTACGCTTGCAACTCCAGGCTTTATTAAAATTACAAACAAGCACATGGACTATCCGAAAGTAAGTAGTAGCTGGAGCCTACGGAGGTTAGTAACAGATACACTTTAGAATAAAATTGCCGCACATGTCATCATGGTGAAATAAGCCCGAGTTTTTAGGCTCTTAAATTAAACCCTTAATAAAAAAAATTGAAGACAGAATACTCTGATATAAAACTATGAAAAAGGATAAACTCGCGTATATTAATTACTTAACTTTAACTTCATTCCGACGAAACGTTCATGTGTAATCCTCGCGGTAACCGAAGAAAATTTTACAGTATATTCTGCTAGGAGGCTAGAACGCACGTTTTTTTTTTACCAATTTATGGGTGTACCGTAATCAGACTACCCTAAAACAAGCCGTTTTGGTATTGTACTAAAGATGGCTATTATTCTTCATTTTATCGCAATTCTAAAGATTCTTTTTACTAAAATACATACGAAATAGCGGCTCCGTAATTTCCTACATTACTCCCTGATATATGACCGCAGCTTATTATTTTTGCCCATTAAAATTACAGATGGCGTTTTTTGTCCGCATTTTTGGCATCACGCCGATTCCCCGATTTTATTTGTTCAACTGCAATAAATCAAATTTAGCATTAAGTATACGAGTATATGGGCTGTTTATTGTTTTGGGAAATTGTAGTTAAGCGACTATTATTTTGGTAGACTGTTATACGATGTGTGGCCTACAACCGGGGTGAAAATTTAAACGGTGCATTAATAAGCTGATCAACAATCATTTCCACATATTGTAATTTAAAAAAAAAACTTTTTTTGAATTTTTTTGTCCATGTATGTTTCATTATTATGGGTTCATTTACTTAAAAGTTATCAATAACTTATCATTTTTGAATCATTGAAAAATGTACAATTGTTTTTTTAAAACCGTAACTTTTTAGTGTAAAAATAAAAACAAAATTATTGTTATGACTTTGTACCTGGTATAACTATCAAGATGTCTTGCGACGGACAAGCTACGGCATCGTGATGCCAAGGTCCAGTACTAACGGTCCATAGCTTTGAATGACAATATATATCTCCGAACTTAACCACTTTGAAACACCGGAACCTTTACAGGATTATTGGCGATAGTCTAAGGAGTCACTCATTTCATTTTTCTCCTGTGTTAAATGCCACACACTGTATAATATTTTTTTCGGTTACCGCGAGGTACCGAAAAGGTTTTTTTGAGGGGGTAAGACAGAAACTCGTCGTTAATACTGTGCCAGAAGGACGATTTTTTGTCTAACCCCTTTTAAAAAACCCTTTTCATCTTACCCCACCTTACCTTACTTATTAAATAAAATTATGGAAAACGGATAAACTCGCGTATATTGATAAAATTTAACTGCATCTCGACGTTTCGAACACTTTAAGGGTTCGTGGCCTGAGACTGTTATATTTTGACTTATGTAATCCTTAGTGTGGCTTTTCATGGATTTATTTATCGCTGTAGTTTTTTTTATAACAGCGTTAGCTTTTTGATTTTTAATTTTTATCGAGAAGCTTCCTAAGAAAATGACTGATGCAGTATTAAAAAATAGTACATTACGACACAAGTGCGAAAAACATGAAATTCGGTACGAGTGGCTATGTTTTAAAACACGACCGATAGGGAGTGTTTTAAATCGACACGAGTTACGAATTTCGTGTTTGCACGTGTCTCGTACGACGTTTTTTAGTGCAGATGGCCCTCCGAAGTTTTGGACCTGACGTAAAATTACACACTTCTCGCACTAGAGCCTAAAAAAGACACCATCTGTACTAAAAAAAATATTTTTTTATTAATGAATTATTAATACCGCTAAGCGATAGTCTTACAAACATCTTGTTTTCTGTTTCACTTATGTTATTCAGCTAACGTAGAAATAGTACATTCTGTATCAAGGGGGGTAAGTACGGAATTACTAACGAGAGTATTAGAAGCCCGACGCCGTCAGGCGGAGGGCTTTTATGACTCGAGTTAGTATTCCGCTTACCGACCGTGATGCATACAATGTTTTTCATCATACTTGCCAACCAAAAAATAAGTTGTAAGACATAATATTATTAAATGACGTACTGACATTTCTATTACTCCCTAGGGAATTTCACTTTTCTATTACTCCCGCTACGCGCGCAAGCAATGGCGCGCTTAGACAGCAAGTGTGATGAAAACATAATATTATGTGTAACAGATCACACTTCGACTGCTCTGCGCATAAATGCGAATTATCAAAACAGTTACTCTAAAGGAGAAATAGAAAATGGAAATACTTTCAAGGCCTACCTATTACATCTCTTAGATTAGAACAGACACTCAATTTTATAAAATTTCAAATGCCACCCACTAGGTATAAGTACTGATATCGCAATAATTTAAAAACTGCAAAAACTAAATCAATCTCTAGCGAGATCGTTATTCACAAATATTTAACAAATGATTTTATTCTGTCAAAACAAAGAATTTTCATCGCACGGCGGTGCAATAACAGTCCGCGGGTTGAAATGACGCCATCCATCATTTTATTTCAGTGCATAGGCCCACCGCATCGCGATATTTATGACTGTTCGTCCTAATTTCGGGACAGTATTTTTATTTTTTTTTATGCATGTATTGTTAGAATATTTTTCTCAAACTTGCAGTGACATGTTGACATTACGTACGTCAAATTGGACCAGGGGGGTTACCATGACGTGCTAATGGCGAGATATACGACTCGTAAAGTCTTGTCCCTTTTTCTCGACCTAAACTGAATCGCATTAGTATGTCATGGTAACCCCCCTGGAATTATGTAGCTGGTTAGATGACAGCATATCAACTTTCAAGATTATTGACGTTAAACCCATGTTCACAGGCAGACTGGCGAGAAAATGTATCAACATGTTTACCTCAGGGGCCTATTTCTCGAAAGCCTGTAACTTGTAATAGAAGCGGAAGTCCTTATCTAATTAATAGTGTTAAAAAGAGACTTCCACTTGTATTACAAGTTACAAGCGTTCGAGAAACGGGCCCCAGGTCGTGGGTTCAAATCCCACCTCCAGCGTTGGTAAACTTTGGTCTTTTTTCTTTGGTATATGACATCTAATATTTAAATATATATGTTTAAAATAAAAAGACGGATTACATACCCTAAATTCAAAAATGTAGAGTATTTTATGGTTTTATAATTTTAAACTAGATAAAAAATAAATGTTTCCAGTTTCATGGGTCGACATTTCATGGGTTGTTTGGCTATTTACTCGTATGTAAGTCAAACAAATAATTACAAAATGAAAATACTTTTTCGTCGCCTCCGGCCATACCAAACAGGCGTAGCATGCGTACGTACAAACTCACGCGCCCTACGGCCTTGTACTGTGGGGTAAATAAACCACTACCCTTACTATGAGCTGCGCATCAAAAACCTTAACTTGTGCGTAATTTACTTTCAGTACATTATATTCGTACTCGCGTTTTAGTATAAGACGGATGGAAAGTAATTCACGCCGTGGATATATTCACAATTAGAAAAACATTAAAAAAATATCACGGTTAGATAAAGTAACTAACGAAGAGGTGATAAATAGAATGAACAAGAAAATTAAATTAGTCCTGACGATAAAAAGAAGAAAAAAAGCATATTTTGGCCAAATTTACAGAAATAACAAGTATGACTTAATAACAAACATAATAGAAGGAAATATAGAGGGTAGAAGAGGAAGAGGAAAACCTAGAACTACATGGAGTCAAAATATTAGGGACTGGACCGATGCTGCTGACGCTGCCACTCTTTCAAGATCAGCATAAAGTAGAAAAAAATTTCGCTAGATGATCGCCGACATCAGTAAGGATATGGCACCAAAAGAAGAAGAATATACATTCATTTTTGCTGGTGAACCTCGTGCAGGGTCCGCACGGATAGCTACCACCGTCTTACCCGTTAACCTGCCGCTAAACAGCAGTGTTTGCACTGCTGTGTTTCGGTTTGGGGGTAAGATAGCCGGTGTAATTACTGGCATAGATAGAGGCAATCCATCTAAGTCCTCAGGGTAAGCAGCGCACAGGCGATTTTTAGTCACTATGTCCATGGGCCTCAGTTCCTGCTTTCCATCAGGTGGGCTGAGAGCTCAGTTGTCACATTAAAAAAACCCCACGCCGTCACGTGATGGTAAGGACACAGGACAGGACGTTTCCACCTGCTATTGTTTTCATTTATCCCGCGTCCACGTCCGCAAAAAAGGACGCTGATTGCGAAATTTGTGGACAGCGAGGGCCAATTTGCTTTGAGGGGACCCGCATGTGGTGCACGTACCTGACGGAATGTGTGCGTAAAACTTTCTGAGGGCATTGTTACACTTAGATACTCAACAATGTAATTTTACGTAATATTCACCAAATATTCTCCAAGAACGCATCATCACGGGTGTCCAAGTATCTGGTCGCATCAACTAGTGTTATATTTTTAAATGTCATAATACTTTTCGCATAAGATTGTTCGTCATATTTTTTTAACTTAGAATAATTCCCTATTTTTTTTGTAATAAATGATAAATGTTATTAATATTATTATAGTCATGTTTTTAATACGCATCAAATCAAGGCTTAAGATGTGGGTACCCAGCAAGGAGTGTGTAAGTAATAAATCCCATATATCAGTAATTGAATCGAAAATAAACCTTAAAAATAAAAAACCGGCCAAGTGCAAGTCGTCCTAGCGCGCGAAGGGTTCCGTACCATTATCAAATTATCATTAAAAAAATACAGTTAAATCAACCTACCTCAAACACTATAAGAGATAATTTATTCAAACCAAAAATCTTTGATAGAATTTATTAATGTGCGTAACTTATATTTTTTTTAGAATTTTATATCGCGTACTTTAAAAAATAGAGGGGAGGGGCACATTTTTCAGACTGATGGACAGACAGAGAGCTGATATCTCGAAAACGATTTGCTTAAATAAAAATGAGATTGATAAACCTTGATATCATTTTCAATTACCTTTCTATTAATACCCCACACGCTTATATATAACTAAAAAATGTTTTCTATCCCTCAGTTACATGTATGGAGGGCCCCCACCCCAATCGTTTTTTTACAATATAGTATCATAATCCTGTAGCGGTTCATACAACACATATCCTGACCAAATTTCATTACTGTAGCTTTTATAGTTTCCGAGTAAATCGGCTGTGACAGACGGACAGACGGACAGACGGACATGACGAATCTATAAGGGTTCCGTTTTCGCCATTTTGGCTACGGAACCCTAAAAACCAACATTTGTTCGTTTTCCCTGGCTTACTATACTACCTTCCGTGATTGCTAAATTGGTCATCCGCGAAAAAAAAAATTCAGTACTCTGAGTTTCTGTCACTCCAATGAAGGCGTCATTTATGTAACAGAGACAGAAGTGATGCAGTAGGCCCTCAAAATACACAGTTGTTCTTCTTGAGTGAACCAAACACACCAATACGTTCTTTAGTTAGTATTCTAATAATATCCGAAATAAAATGTATAGATAATATGAACCTGTTTACTAAAAGGCTTGACACTAAGTCACTTACTTATTAGAAAATTGTTACTGTACACTACAAGAATATCTAGACGATAAGTAATAATAAAGGAATTTCAAAATTATCTTAGTTTTTAAGTAAATTGTGAATAAATATGTTATGTTAGTTTTAAAGTGCATATTATAATATGTATGTATTATTACTGTTGTAATATGTGGGCAATAAACAATTTGATTTGATTTGATATCATAATATATACTCGGAATACAGCAAAATACACGAGGTATTTTCTACGAGAAACAGATTCAAATAATTAAAAGAAACACTTACAAAACCCTAGAAAATGTCACCCAAAAATCCCCAATTCGGCCAAATTATTTTTCACTAATTGGCAAGAACCCATTCTCCCCTCGACACCTCCTTTGATATTTCCAGTATAACACTGTCGCGGCAATCACCGAAATTAGTGTGAAATTGATTAAGTGTTAACAATTTTTCGACATCGACTTTGATATGTTAAAGTGTGTGCGTGTCAAACGGACGTTGACAAAAGGGATTTGTACCGAATTAAGGACGCCAATTATGTTTAAATATAAATACATTGATATTTAAAGCCGGTGTTTTGCAGGATTTAACAAGTTTCCTGACATTTAAATATTTTTGTTTGTATTACATTTTTAGAATATTTTTTTCGTCAATGTTAAATGTACAATTGTTGCTTTTTAACCGACTTCAAAAAAGGAGGAAGTTCTTAATTCAACTGATTATTTAATAACGTATATCACTCGGTACCTCCTAGAATCGTGAACCGATTTTTTTTAATCGTTTCCGTACAATCCCGTCCCTTTTAAATCTCGCTGATCATTCTACAAGATTGATGATAGGCAGCAGCGTCATCATAGTGGACACATTACTGCGATCGCCAATCCGCTTGCCCAGCGTGGCGATTATGGGCACTTACCTCCTAATGTCCTCCTAATACGCATAGTTAATAGGAGAGGCCTACGTCCAGCAGTGGACTAACATAGAGGCTGATGATGATGATGATGATGTACAATCCCGAGTTAGTCCCGTTGGCACCAAGCCGGGGTCTGGTGTTGGTATCTTGCAGAAAATAGGTAAAAATAGTTTTTTTTGTTAAGTAATTATTAGAGCATATTTTCGACTCAAATTACAGTCCATATTTTAATGATAAACCGGATTTAATCCTTCATATGTGTTTGGTAAGTATGCTTACAATATGAGTATTAAACTTAAATCTGTTCATAATTCGAAATTCGAAATTCATTGTACTGATTCTAAGCATTTTCAGACGACGGGTTAGTTGCGTAAACTTACGTAAAATATTATTATCCTAATGTTTCGGGTATGACGTTACACTCGTGATAAGTACATTCTTGGTTTTCTAACTATTATTTTCAATCAATGTCATTAGTACTAAAAGCTGTAGCTTGCAGTGCCTGTGTCTGTGAAACTGGACTTTTGTTAGGTTTTTTTTAACCTAAGTAAGATGAAACTTCTGTGGAAGTAAAAAAAATGTTTTATAAATTACTTCCTTTAAATCCGAATCCTGCAAGGATCGTAGTTTGTGGCGTTCCGTAGATTCTGCCTATCTCAATAGGATACAGGCTTAAGTATATGTATGTATGTATGTACCATATCATCATCATCAGCCTATGTTAGTCCACAACTGGACGTAGGCCTCTCCTATTAATGATGGGTATAAACGCATTAGGAGGTAAATGCCCATAATCGCCACGCTGGGCAAGCAGATTGGCGATCGCAGTTATGTGTCCACTATGATGACTCTGCTGCCCATCATCAATCTTGTAAAATGGTCAGTGACACTTCAATCCCTTAGTCGACTCTTACGACAGCCGCAGGATTAGGTTGGGGTGGTGACAAATGTATTCTTACTGCCGTCACCACACGGCAAGTCCATATCACAATGTATTATATTCCGATTTATTGTTAAATGTGAAAAATAAAATAAGTTGTTTCAGTAAAAAGGATTAGTAAAGCCACGTAAAGAAAGCACACATTTTAGAACATGTTCAAAACAACCAAAAACATAACATAATTTTAAGCACGACCATACAATACGTATAATTTCCACGAACATGTCACATACTACCGATAAACTATGAAAACGAATCCTTGTAATTTCCAAGAAAATGTTATGCCATAACAAAGGCACAGGTTTCCGACAAAACCATAGACAGGGTTTTGTGAAACCCTTTTGATCAAGAGATATTTACATTTACAATACGAACATTTATTTTTATTTTTATTTTATTGCTATTAAGGATAACAACAGCCGTAAATAATACTAAACATATTACTTCTTAAGAATTAAAACTTAGGCCAATAACAGTCATCCATCGGTTAACATTATCTTATAATTACACACAATTTAACCCTTCATAAGGCTGACATTTCTATAAAGTGAATGGAATGTCAGTCTTACTCATTGAAAATAGAACACTTATTTGAAGTGCCATAAGTGGTTTCCAGATCGTCTCTGCCTTATAAAGGGTAAAAAAGAATAATAACCTATTGAGTAATGTTCAACTATACAAATGCTCGTACAAAATGAGTTAAACAAGATAAGAAATAGTACTGGTAATATAATGGACTAAGAATTATTGCAAACACACATCGCAATCAAGAAACTGCATTATATGCAGAGTCAGACACCAACAAATTTAAGCAACATTTAAGTTATCTAAAATGTTTATACGTCAATATTAATTATTTAAACTAACCTAACGCACAAAAACACATATTAAAAAATTTAAAAATTTAAAGCCACCGTCAATTTATAATAATATTTTTTTATATTAATTTATATTAATATTCAACCACCTTAATAATTTGAAATCTGGTCAAGAAAAAAAAAAAAACACAAGCAACAACAATTCATATCTACGTGTTAATTTTTGTTTTGTCTGTTCAAGACAGAGTACACTTCATGTCTAAATTTATGCTTTGAACCCACAAATGGATCAGTTGTAAAAAAGTCAGTATTGTACAAAAAAGGAATCCGTGATAAGATGGCGTTAGAGCCATAGTTAGTTGAGTGAAGGGGAACATGAAATAGTGGTGTGTGCCGGGTCCGTCGTCTAGGGACTCGAAACGTAAGGCCGGATAGTAACTCAGGACAGTCTAATCGATTCCCAACAATATCATATAATAGGCACATGTCAGCAAGTTTGCGTCTGTCGTCAAGCGAAAGGAGATTATATATACGGCAGTGATCCTTATATCCAATAGAGGGTTTCTTAAATTTGTAGTTCAAGTATACCAAAAACTTTATTTGGATTTTTTCTATGCGGTCTTTATGAACTGCATAACAAACTGACCAAACCGGTGATGCATACTCAAGAGTACTTCTCACATATGCATAATATACAACTTTTAGGCTTAACAAGCTTTGGAATGGTTTACATGTCCTCATGACAAAGCCCAGACTACGATATGATCTATTTACGATGGAGTCGACATGATTTCTCATAGTCATTTTGGCATCCAGTAATACACCCAAATCTCGCACAACATCGACTCTGTTCAACCTCACGCCGCCCAAGTTATATGAGAAATTGATTGATTTAGTAGTGCGAGTAAAACTTATGCACTGACATTTATTTATACTAATCGATATCATATTACGCGCATAATATTCGGCTAAGTTATTAAGATCGTTCTGAAGGAGCTCACAGTCGGCTATAGAATTAACACGCATGAATACTTTTTTGTCATCTGCATATAATAAGTGACGAGCAGTGGTAAAACAAGAGCCGATGTCGTATATATACGCATTATAGAAAAGGGGACCCAAATGGGAGCCCTGCGGCACGCCCGAGGGAACTCTGATATAGTCAGACCTGAATCCACCAAGAACCACGGCCTGAGAACGGTTAGTAAGGTATGATTTTACCCATCTGAGTAAATCTCCATGAATTCCAAGCGCCTGAAGTTTTTTGAGTAGTATGGCGTGGTTGACTTTATCAAACGCCTTTTCAAAGTCCGTATAGATTACGTCAACCTGACCACCTCCTTCCATCTGCGTTAAAACATAATTAGAGAAGCAGGCTAGATTTGATACTGTGGAACGACCTTTTAAGAAACCGTGCTGTGTATCCGAGATTCCTCGGGCTACAATGGGATAAATTTGTTTAAAAATTATAGACTCGAAAAGCTTTGCGATTGTATTGAGAATGGATATTGGCCGATAGTTATCAATATTGGACTTTGAGCCTTTTTTATGTATAGGAATAATGTTTGCTTTCTTCCAGATGGAAGGAAAAACACAATCTCTTAACGAATGCTTAAAGATAATGGTTAAAGGATATGACAGACTTTCAGCACAAGAAGCCAAAAAAATAGGCGGAATACCGTCACAGCCAGATCCTTTAGATTTATCTAAGCCCTTTAAAAACTTCATGACTGTGTCACGATTCACATCTATACCTGACAGTACGTCGTTCTGATTACTAGACGTAAAAATAGTGTTGGGGTTGTAAGATGAATTTGTACAGTCGAACACACTTTCAAAAAATGTATTAAACGCATTACAGATATCTTCTCCACTGCAGAAGTTATTGTTACCAAGACTAAAACAATTAGGATAGTTCGAGCCTCCCCTCTTAGACTTTACATATTTCCAAAAGAATTTAGGAGATCTTCGAATATAAGATTCGGTGTTATCATTATAACGTTGAAAGCATTCCCCCTGTACACGTTTTTGTCTAGCTCTGAGCATAGAAAACTCATCATAATCACGTGGGTTTGAAAATTTTTTCCACCTTCTATGTACTTTAGATTTTTCTCGTATTATCTTTATGAGCGAAGTGCTAAACCAAATCGGGTATGAATCATTTTTTGGATAAGAAAGAGGTACATATTTCACAAAACATTCATTTAGCTTATTATAAAAAATATCAACCGATTTATTTATATCTCCGGTGTATAAGATGTTTTTCCAGTCTATATTATTTAAGTGTGCATTAATTGTATCATAGTCGCACTTAAAAAAGTTATATCGAGGAGTTGGTTTAGACTTTAAGGGTTTTATATAAAGGTCTAATATGTCAATTTCGAATGGTGGATGATAAACATCAATCTTTGTAATTGGTTGACATTGGGACACAAGCATAGGCAAATTACCAAAACATAAATCTAAAATATTGCCGCAAGAATTCTTTATAAAATTATTCTGGGTTAGACCCAAAAGCTGCATATCCTCGACGAAGGATAACGCTGCGTTTTGAAAATCCAGTCTACCCTGACTCAACAAAGTGTAACCTATATCATTGTCACTACACCATGATATACATGGTAAGTTAAAGTCACCCAATAATAAATAATTACACGTAGGCAGGTTATTAATCATGCGCGTAAAACTATTTTTTAGTTCCTCTAAGTTACTTGGCAATTTTTCCTCATCTGGCGGGAGATATGCTAACGCAGCAAATAGATCGGCCGGGGCGCCAAGCGCTCGCGCCGGTATACCTACACACAGCGATTCGAATCCCGCGCATGACCAGTCACGGTACACCGCAGCGCAAAGATTGCGACGAGCACACACCATTACACCGCCGCCCGTACACTTATTTGTGATATTAAGATTTCTGTCACATCGAAATACATCGTATCGAAAATCACAAATTTCGGAATCCAAAATGTCACTCTGCAACCAAGTTTCAGTCAAGAATATTAGATCATAATCATTATGTAGTATATTATTATATATATCTAGACACTTAGTTCGGAGACCGCGGACATTTTGGTAATAAATATTTAGTTTATTATGTGTGTCGGTAATTATGTTATTCACTTAGGAAAAGACAAATAAAATTTAAGATTAGCCTTAATATTTCTATAAATATATTGACACCTTGTGCACAGTGTATCGAGAAAGTTCGGTATAATCCAAATATATTTATTAAGTCAGGTAATACCTCAAATAAAATATTTGTCATCATTATTATAAAAGTAAGGCATAACCGTTTTAAGGATTGATAATTCCACATAGTTATTTTACTGTGTGATAAATTGTCGACAGAGTAAAATAATATGAACCTTATACTAAGCGAATTAAGGATAATTTGTTCCCGTGATACATAAACAGATGATCGATAAGGTGGTACGGTACAATACCTAAGTATAAAACAACAGATGTGGCTATTCTGGATATTAATTACATACTGGTGAATTTGTGGCGTTAGATTAGTAAATAATATAGATTTAGGTTTGGTATCGAGTATTTCGAGCATAAAAATAACTATATATCGTGGTGTCTGGCGTTCTACAACAAAATAAATAATTATTATTTCTATAAGGTACGTTACCATACAACGCAGAGTCACGTTTAGACCTAGAAAAAATATATTATTTATAAACATGCGAATTAACGTCAGTAACATTTTTCGCAATAAATTCAAGAGATGCACTTTAATACCTAATAGAAGTCATTTTATCTTTTTTAAATCTTTCGTATCTTTAATGTGAATGATAGCAGACTTGTCTTGCTTCCTGGCGAAAATTTTGCAGTTGCGTACCCACACGTACTTGTAGTTCGCTGCCTCCGCCGCATCCTTTGTTTCTTTGCGTAGTTGTTTGTAGAATGGAATCAGGTGTTCATTTACGAAAATCTTCAGTGGCACACCTGGCATGCCAATGTCCATAGTAGTTATACCTTTGTGTTTACGTATACCGGAAAGTATGCTGTCCTTGATATGTAAGGAGTTAAATTGCACGACGATGTTACGTGGCCGGCCAGCTACCACCACCCGCGGCTGCACGCGGTTCACATGTGGAATATTCGCGATGGTTATCTCCACTCCGGCAATACTTGCGATTTTGATGATGATGACGGCGAGATCTTCTGCTTTGTTTTCCGGGACACCAGAAATTTCTAGGTTATGTAAGCGCTCACGTTGCTGCTGTGCATAGTGTTCTAGCAGTAAATTATCATAAGACTTCATCAAACTAGACACATCCTGCTCCAGGGGCTCAATGCGGTTAACGCTAACTTCTAAAGAGTCGACACGTGTACACAAAGTGTCCTGACGTTGCGAGTGAAAATCGAGTGATTGCTTGAAGTCCGCTATATCGGCCTTTAATTGGGTGTGTTCAATTATCAAGTTTTCAGTCTTGGCCTGGATATTTGATAGCTGGTCCTTTATATCAGAGACATCTAACTTCATACCCGCGATATCATCCTTCTGCGACTTGCAAATAACCATCAAATCTTTCAGATCCTGGCGAAATTCTGAAATATCTTTTTTGATTTCGCTCTCGAAATCAGGCTGCTTACGTTTTCGTAATGTAATTTGCGGGTCACTTTGATAGGTATCCTTTAACTTATTCAGATCAGGCTGGGAGCCTGTGCTTCGAGCGAGGTTACCCGTATTCGTAGTGTCCATCTTATTATTTGAATTTTCACCCATGTTCATAGGTGCGAGCGTCGCTAATTGCTTGACGTCGATACGACTCAACTTGTTTACCACTGCCACTGCAGACAAGATGCACATGCGGTAACGACTTATGTGTAACACTGAGAACTGAGAAATTGAGCTTTACTCCACGGGCATTAAGATTAATTATAGATTAATAACTATTTAATAAAGAATATTTATTTGACGAGCGATTTGTATGATTTTGCGACGCGTCCACTGTGTGAGAACGCCGCGAGCGAGACTCAACATGTTAAGGGAAAGCTGTTTTTATGACTTAAAGCTTATTTTTTTGTATGTAGGTACATGTTACTTGGCATCTAGTCAGCCTCTCTTGTCTCTTGTCTCTTTTGTCAGCCTCTGTAGCCTAGTAGTAGTAACCCTGCCTACGAAGCTGGAGGTTCCGGGTTCGAATCCCGGCGAGAGCATTATTTGTGTATTTATTTATCACAAATATTTGTTCCTTGGTCATGGCTGTCTATGTATTTAAGTATCTGTACGTATCTATCTATTATATATATCGTCGCTCGCTACCCACATCACAAGCCTTAATTGAGCTTACCACGGGACTAGGTCGATTTGTGTAAGATGTCCTAAGATATTTATTTATTTATTTATTTATCTCTAAGAATCGTGGTCCAATTTTTTTTTCGAATGGATATATTATACCCCGAGATGATCCCGCTGGCATCCAGTCCCGGTCTGATGATGGGATCTTTGAAAAATCTTTTTTTTTATTTATAAGTACTCAATATATAATTTCATAGGTGAAAGCATTTTTACATTAAAAAAAGGAACCATTTTATCCATGATTTAAGCTTCCAAACGAGCAGTATTTTTATAATTTATTTTATTGGAAAAGAACAATACTTACAAATTTATGAAGTTATATTAGTTTTTAACGAATACAAGTAGAGAGGTTTTTATAAGCCACAAACAAGAGTAGCATTATAAAAAAAAAACATCTGAATTGGTAGGATTGTTTTTAAAGAGTACACCTCACAAGTGAGTAAATATGATAATGTCTTGTTAATTTTTTATATAAATATTGATACAGTTAAAAATTCAATAAAATAGTAAAAAAAACCGGCCAAGTGCGAGTCGAACTCGCGCGCGAAGGGTTCCGTACCGTTATCAATTTATTATTAAAAAATACAGTTAAATCTATCTACCTCAAAAACTATAAAACATAATTTAATCAAACTAAAAATTGTTGATAGAGTTTATAAATGTGCATAACATACATTTTTTTTAGCGTAGTTTAAAAAATAGAGGGGGGGGGACACATTTTTCAGACTTTGAGAGCTGATATCTCGAAAACGATTTACTTTAATAAAAATGAGATTTATAAACCTTTATATCATTTTCAAAGACCTTTCTATTAATACCCCACACGCTTATATACAACTAAAAAATTTTTTCTATTTCTCAATTACATGTATAGAAGGCCCCCACCCCAATGGTTTTTTTTACAATTTAGTATCATAATCCTGTACTAGCGGTTCATACAACACATATCCCTACCAAATTTCGTTACTGTAGCATTTATAGTTCCGAGTAAATCGGCTGTGACAGACGGACAGACGGACAGACGGACATGACGAATCTATAAGGGTTCCGTTTTAGCCATTTTGGCTACGGAACCCTAAAAAAAGTAAATTAAATTTGTTTCTACGCTTCTTAAAATTGCGAGTAAATAATATGAAAATATTGGTCCTATTCGGTGACTATTCTTAAAATAATTGTATGATTTATTCGGGCTAAAATAAGATTGATTAAACGACAAAAATAAATTGTACTCGCATTTATTAATTTTATAAGCACTTTGATTAAGTATTATTGACTCTTTCATTATTGATATTAACTAAGTCCACTGCTGGACAACTATCCGTTGCCTATGGGTATCAACGCATTAGGAGGTAAATGCCCATAAGTGCTACGCTGGGCAAGCGGTCCACTAGGATGATGCTGCTGCCCATCATAAATCTTAGATAAAAAAAGTTAGTTAACTTAGTAGACTCTTACGACACCTACGGGAAGAGTTGAGGTGGTAACAAAATGTATTCTTACTGCCGTCACCAATTAATGTATTTTTATGAACTAACTTGTCCTTAATAAATATTAATGAACTGCAGTACTAGGAAAAACTAATGAGATTTAATCAAATATAAACTTTTCATACATATTCGTTTCAATAAGCACTTCCATGAAACTCAATATTGCGTAGAATTAATTTAAAATGGTATTCTGATTAAACGGGAAAAAGTAGCTATTTATTTAATTTCAATTTGCCTCTATCAGCAGTATGAATATTGTATTTACAAATGGAGCGCGCCATGCTCGGCATCAAGCTACAAGACCGTAGTGTGAGGAATACCGAGATTCGACGTCGCACGAAAGTGCAAGACGTCGGAGACGTTATTACCAAACTGAAGTGGAATTGGGCAGGACACATTGCCAGGCAGCGTGATGGCAGGTGGACCAAAATGTTAACGGATTGGTGGCCGCTTTCAGATTTGAGAAGCGCAGGGCGTCCGACCTTTCGATGGGTGGACGATATTCGGAAGAATACGGGTCACTTTTGGATAAGGTTAGCTCAGGACCGGGACCAGTGGCGTACAAGAAGAGAGGCCTATGCTCAGCAGTGGGCGAATAACGGTTGAATATGATGATTTACAAATGAACATAAAAACTAACGAATTCTTATAAATACTTAAAGTGGATTTAGACCAAACGAGCGAATGCTCATTCTGTCCCCTACTCTACGAAATCAACGAATTTGGACGAATCACGTTTTGTGCAACGGACGAATTTGTGACGCGGTTGGCGATTACAGAGTAGTGTGTCCACTATGAGAACGCTGCTGCTCATCACCAATCTTCGATAAATAAATGGTTAATGACACTTCAATCTCTTAGTCGACTCTTACGACACCCACGGGAAGAGTTGGGGCGGTGACAAAATGTATTCTTACTGCTGTCACCAAGAAAAACATTTATTTGTGTCACAACATAATATACTCATTAAATACAAAAGGAACACGAATATCATCAGCCTATGATCATCAGTCTACGATAGTCCACTGCTGGACGTAGGCCTCTCCTATTAACTATGCGTATAGAGATGGATCCATTTTCCGAAATAAACACTTTGATTTCATTTCATTTCATTTCATTAGGAGGTAAATGCCCATAATCGCCACGCTGGGCAAGCGGATTGGCGATCGCAGTAATGTGTCCACTATGATGACGCTGCTGCCCATCATCAATATTTTATGAAATAATGATTAACGACACTTCAATCCCTTAGTCGACTCTTACGACACCCACAGGAGGAGTTGGGGAACACGAATATAAAAATAATAAAAAATAGTGCCACAAAATGGCCTCCAATTCAGCATATTGCTGGCCTTTAAAAAGTCCATCGCTGGTCTTCCATTGAAGCCTGCACCCCTCGGCCACTCGAACTTAAGCTATAGTAGTTGTCAAATATGAAGCCTTTTATGCTACCGTAAAACTACCCAACTATTATAGTCCAAAAGCTCCCAACTCTGGTCCATAATTAAGTCAAATATCTTCGGTTTAGTATAATTATTATATTATTGACGCAGTTGTTACACAAAGAGTCCTTATTAATGATTAAAAAACTTAGAGAAAACCAAAATAAAAGATTTCCATTACTTGATTACGAGTTGAACTTGTGGACCATAGTTGTAGTAGTGGACTATTAGTTGTATGGTTTTACGGTACCGTCTAAAGCAGTCTCATATTTTTCCCAATTTGTTGAGTTACCCGTTTTGAAGCGGTACCTATTCTCGAATTCTTGGCAACAATAACTCGTAAATCTAAATTATGCTTTCGTTACGTCCTACTTGTTTGGCGAAGGACCTTTGTCTTACTTCCGCGAATAAAGTGACAGAGAGATGAAACTGAGGCTAATTAAGGGCGTGGGGACACACGGGTGTTTATACTGGACGAGTATGCGTGTCATTATTATCATCATCATCATATCATCCGAAAAACGTTCACAGCTGGCCTACTACCGCGAAAATCGAAATTCGGAAATTTCGAGGGTTTTTCTCAGTCACTCAAACGAAGGCGTCATTAGAGTGAGAGAGATAAATCTTCGACATTTACGATTTTCGTTTTTTGCGGTAGGCCCGCTGAACATAGGCCTCCCCCAAAGATTGCCACAATGACCGGTCCTGTGCTATCCGCATCCAGCGGTGTAAATATAATTAATGTAAAATAAACACCAAATTATAGCGCGTAGAATCGGTGGCTGTTGAGGGAAGGTTCTCGAGTGGCCGCCACGTACTGGAAGACGCAGCGTAGCTGGAGTCTGCTGGATGCGGGTGGCACAGGACCGGTCATTGTGGCAATCTTTCGGAGAGGCCTATGTTCAGCAGTAGACGTCTTTCGGCTGATATGATGATGATGATGAAACACCAAATTTAAAAAAAAACGCCTTTAGCTGATTTCTCCAAGATCCCATCATCACATCCCGACTTGTTGCCAAAGGGACCATCTCGGTTTGTTTTAAATCAGTTATTTTTTTCTTATCAAAATCGGTTGGCGCGATATTGAGTTATTCATTCATTTATCGTTCACATTCTTGATGCAAATTTATGACTTATGGTTTTCATCATGAGACCAATCGATAAGCATCCGTTTTTAAATAAAAAAGGAATCCCCACCTCGGACGTTAGGTGATCTTGGTCGTTTTTCTTTGCTATATGACATCTAATAATAATAAAAAAAGAATCATCAAAATCGGTTCACTCAGTCAGAAGTTCTGAGGTAACATAAAACAAAAGATGCAGTCAATTTGAGAACCTCCTCCTTTTTATTTGAAGTCGATTAAAAAATAGACAGTCTCTTAAAAACTCGTACAAATCATTTAGCGAAACTCAAACGGTATGAGTGAAATCCATACAAAGTGCTATAAAGACTAAGTTCCATCAGAGTCGCTTGCCTCAAGTACTTAGTAGATTTTTTTCTCTCTTGATAGTGTTAGACGAGTCGAAATATGCTTATTAATAAGCTTATTTGAATAAAAAATAGTTTGACTTTGACTCCTTGTACCTATTGTCTGGATTTACATTATATACGAAACCGCAGCGCGCTCGTTCGTAACGCCAACCCGTATATTTTAAATGCAATGCAATATGCAGAATATGACAATGCAGTTTCGAGAAGTGACGCGTTTGACAGAAGTGGGTTGACATTCGTCTCACTGTCATTGTTTTTGTATTTTCACATTTTAATTATGTATCTTTTGAGTTCATAACGTGTCCTGGATACGACAAAGTGTAAATTATGTATGTGGTGCAGTAACATAATATGAAGTGTCACGTAGGTGGCAAAGAAGCAGACGCGTGAAGCAAACAAGCACAAAAAAGTGGGGAGCATAACTTCAATAAAAATGGCTTTCATATTTTTTTGGAATTTGGAACTTTTAATTTACTTTGCACTGAGAATCGCGAGCTCTTTCGATCTTGATAGGAGAAAATTGTTGACCCAAGATTTTTTTCTATTCGGTTACCATTTTTCCATACATTTTGTATAGCAGTAACGGTATGGATAGTTCGAAAAATGAATGTAAATTTTGGGAATTCTCCTATAACAATCGAAAGATCTCACGAATCTGAGTTGAACTCTTACGAAAAAAGGTGGAGAGAACTTTGGAAAAAATAATCCATGATTATAAGTATGTGGTTATTATTGTAGCTTATAGATTTCTGCAACGTCTAAGGTAACAATTATTGACTCCTAAAACGGTATGCTATTGGTATAATCCTAAATCGACCTATTTTTACATCAGTTTTGTAAAATAGCTCTAAATCAAACGGCAGGCGCAGCCAGTCTACTCTTAAAGTTTAATGACTGAACATATCTAGGCATGTGCCGTCAGTAAACCTGAGATCAACTTTTATGTTCTCTCACTCTTAGCATTTCACTTATTATGAATGAAATCGAAAAAAAAATCTAGAATTTAGCCTAAGCCGATATACCCAGCAACCTGCCTATATCAAAAAGTACTTTGAATTAAATAACCGTAATTAATATACTTTAACCTCCTGCCTACAAGGTTCCTAACCAAAGTACATATTAAGCCTCAGTAGTCTTTTAACTCTATGTCAACTAGACTTTCCATTTCATTTGCAAATTTTGACATATGGAATACAGTGTGTAAATCTAATACGGGCGATCAATGAAACCAGGCATGGGATTCATTAGCGTAATCATGGATTACAAGGTTTTTTTAAAGTTACACTTAATTATGACCCCACAGATTTTTTTAAGATTATCGGAGCAGCAATGTAGGTACGAACATTTGTTATTGTTGACATGTCAGTTATGTCATCTGCTTTTGAAATTAGCTGTCAACGAGTGTTTAACTCGCGTATGTTGCTCTACATTGCGCGCCGAATTATTTAATATGGAAAATTTTGTTGCTCTAATTCTAAGTAAAAGTTATTTGAATGTACTTATTATGTCGTAAACTAACACCCGTTAAGAGTTTCGCCCGTATTAGACTTACACCTTGTATAGTACAGGTATAATATTTATAGAATAATAAATCATTAAAAAGAAAAAAATACAAAACATTCTTAAAACTAAAATAAACTAAAGTACCACATCCCCCAAATCGCTCCCCTGTGGGAGAGTAGAGAGCCCATAACACTGGCCACATTTCCTCGCTCGATGGCAATGCCTAACCTCTGACCGAGAAATAAGCCAGCCCTGTGGTCACCCTGGCTTCAGCCGGCCTTTTCCTCAACTCCTAGAAAATCTTGACATAATAGTATAATAGGTACGAGGCTAAATAGGTCACTCATATTTAGAACACAATTATCATTGTTCTATATGAATCTATTACGGAGCATATTACATGCATGACAAAAGGTAGTAAGTATACTAAATAAAGGCCGATTTAAACTAGTCAAGCGTTTTTTTTGAAAGGATTAAAGGCCAAGCCACGCCAAATGCATGTGCAGCATGTACCAGTACGCGCATGCGTGGCATGCGTGTTATATGTATGTAAGGCCATCTCTCACGAGGCTATTCAAATGCGACGCGACTGAGACGCAAACCATGGTCACCTACCGGAATACTACTCGTTTGCGCACACGGTGCTACGCTAATGAGACTATTTTGCATCAGTTGCGGAACACATTCGTGCGACAATGTCTAGTAAGTAAATCGAGTGAAGAGAATATTTTGCCTTAATTATATTTATTACAAAAACAAGCGAATATTTAAAAAAACTATTCTGGGTGCATCCGTATAGCTTTGAATAATTAAAGTTTTTTTTTCAATCTCAATCCTCGCCTTTTCTGTTACCTGCATACTATTTCCTGACATACTCTGCCAGCTTATAAATGTACAAACATGCATATTTTTCCACCTCCTGTACGAAATGAACATTAAAAAGTTCCGCCGCCGCCATTTCGTCTGCAACGCGTATGCGACTCGAGTAGCGTGCGACGCACGACAGTAGCGAGCGACTGATATCAAACGCGTCGTCGACGCGTCTCGTCGTGTACGCAAGGTCGAGAATCAATATGGAGGCTACTCACAAGCGACGCGTAGGATACGGGTATGAAACGTGGTGTCACATTAGATGGCACACCGCTTGCATGTCATACACGCTCGCGTGGCCAGCAAATGCTATGACATTTACATACGCTACAACACGCATGACACGCACACGCGCACGAACTCGTCCACACGCATTTGGTGTGGCTCAGCCTTAACACGGCTCTATTCCATTACTAGGCATTTTTTTATTGTTGTAAATGAAAGCTATTTTGTTACTATTCATACGACACGTGATAGGTATACTCAAAGACAAAATAAGGTGTAAAAAATGTCCAAAAATGTTCAAAAATATGTCCCAGTGCGCTCTAATTCTGTGTAATAAGAACGTCATAACATGTTTATGAGCGGATTCTTTCGATCCTTATTTTGGTATAATTACCTGACTGTACGATATTGTACATATTGTTCAGTACAACACCACCCACCTCTTCTCGTGGGTGTCGTAGGAGTCGACTAAGGGACTAGGATTAAATTATTAATTTACGTTGGCGAAAGAACTATGCGTCAAAATGGACAAAAATCCAACAGCGGTAAAAAGATCTGCTTATTATATGTACTTTATTTCATTCTATAGGTGCGAAGTTGGATTCCACTATAATTATAATGGAGATAATTCAATAACCCTAATACATAAGGATTGGTAAAAGTATTCCAGTCACGAGTACATACTTTACGAAATCGCTAATATCGACGCCAAAAGTCACCATAATGTAAATCATATTGAAGAAAGATCCCAATGAAACCTCCGAATATTATTTAACCCTTAACCAGGTTGTGATCTCATAGCGACCACTTAGCAAATGATTTTTTTCTGGCGAGCAATATGCTTGTATCGGCCACTAAATGTCACTGACGTATAGTCTATTAACTGACAGATTTCTGAACGCACCCAAAATCGATGTGTCAGAATAAATTTCTTTGACGATTTAGTTGTCAAATTCAAAAACAGAAAAAGTGGCAGATTTTGTGTGTTGCTCCAGATAAATACTATTATTGTGTCGAAAAAAATTACGGTAAGTGCTATGTGTCGATTTATTTTGGTAGTGTATAAGGTAATGTAAGTGTAGTATGTCAAAAATGGTCACGGTAATAGTTTTTTCCTAAAAATTTTTGCTCTTGAAGTTTGTGGGCCCTATATGACCTCTGCCCGTTTCGGTTTGGCACAAGTGGTTTGTATGTGACCACTGCCCGGCTGGGCATTTATGTGAAATTTAAGGGTAAGTTTATTTCTGTACACCATGTAGGTCCACCCACTAAACATCTCAAGACTTACTACAAGTATATAATTATAAGTTAGTTTTGAAGCGGATTTTGCTAAATGGCGTTTGAATGTAAAAATAAATATCCTTTTTTCTTACTTTTTATTGTGGTATTATTTTGTCCATAATTACATTTAAACATAACAACTACCCCTTAAAACTTCAATGTATCGCCAGCCGGACAGTGGCCACATACGGAACACGTGGGCCTCCTGGTGACGAGCACAGGGCGTATATGGACCACCGGGTTTTTTTTTTGGAAATAATGTTTCTAAAAAAAAAACAAGAAATTAGTTTTTTATTGACGCTATTATCTACCGAAATCAGGAGACGAAAGTGAAAAAATCGCCAGGCCTGTTAAGGGTTAAGATTTTCTATAAGTAGGTAGTGACACTTCAATCCTTTAGTCGACTTTAAGGACACCCGCAGGAGGAGTTGGAGTGGTGACAAATGTATTCTTACTGCCGTCACCACACGGCACAAAAAAATAATAATGGCACAACTTTCAGCTCTGTTGGTTTTTCGTCCACTTTGCATACGCTGCCCATCCTATCGAGAAATTTTGGGTGCCAAATACTTTCTTGATATTGGCCCAGTGTAAACGAACCTTTCATTTACTACGTGTCCTAAAATAGTAACGCATTTCAAGGATGCAACCATGAACTGTTTGACCTGCCTATGAATAGAATAGTCATTACAATTTCAATAACTGACTCATTATTTTATGTTAATGAGCCGATAATTAAGCTTCAACTGTATTTATTATTTTCAACAACCTTTACAGACATGGGAATATTAGCAGTATGCTTAGCACATGATTGGTATGTCAGTATGTCGCCGTGAGATAGATTTTCCATCTTTTACTAACTACAGGGTGGCCCATTCAAATCAGTAGGTATGGGAAAGTCTGAAACTATAAGACATAAGAAAATTTGTTCTTAGGAACCATGTCATCGATTTTGATAAAAATGAAAACTGCGTTGATAAATGTGATAAAAAAAAATCTTAAAATTTAACACCTAGTAAAATAAATGTAAGTACGTGAAAACAATGAATTCCATTAATTTTAGACATCATGTTTCTTAGAGACATTTACTGCTTAAGACCTACACAAACGATATCTGAATAGAAATAGTGTAAGTTCATTAGATATAAATATTTTGTCGGCCTCCGTAGCCTAGTTGGTAGTGACCCTGCCTACGAAGCTGGAGGTTCCGGGTTCGAATCCCGGCGAGGGCAATCTTTGTGTATTTATTTATCACAAATATTTATTCCTTGGTCATGGCTGTCTATGTATTTAAGTATCTATATGTACCTATTATCTATATCGTCGCTTGGTACCTACATCACAAGCCTTAATTGAGCTTACCGTGGGACTAGGTCAATTTGTGTAAGATGTCCAAAGATATTTATTTTATTATTATTTATTTATTTTTTCAAAACAACCGGGTTCGATTCCCTAGCTGGGTACAGTGTTTTTTCAAATGTATGAATGCAGTTTTTCTTTTTATCGAAATCGGTGACATGGTTCCTGAGAACAAAATCTTCGTAGGTATGTCTTATAGTTTCAGATTTTTCCATACTCACCGATTTAAATGGGCCACCTTTTATATCAATAAAAGAGGGATGCATAGTCTATCTCGCGGCGACATATTTTCGCACTAATCCTGTGCTAAGCCTACAGGACTAGCTAATGCCATTCTGCAATCGTATACGATAAACGATAACATAAGTAGTAAAATGTACGAGAATTCGACTTATCGTTTATCGTATATACGATTGCAGAATGGGATCTTGGCTAAGCCTGCTGAGAAACAAGTTTTATCCATATCCATAACACACTTTTGATACAAGCTTCAATTGCCAAAGGTTCTTTCTTTAGTTTATATACTAGAATAGTTATTTTTAGTACAGATGGTGCCTTTTTTAGGCTCTAGTGCGAGAAGTGGTTCATTTTACGTCAGATCCAAAACTTCGGAGGGCCATCTGTACTAAAAAACATCGTACGAGACACGTGCAAAAACGAAATTCGTAGCTCGTGTCGATCGTGTTTTAAAACATCGCCACTCATTTCGAATTTCATCTTTTTCGCACTCGTGTCGTAATGTACTATTATGATTCAAGTGTGGAAAGTAGGCTTTTTTTAGAAGAAAGCGGATAAGAGGAGGATAGTATTATTATTTGTCCCTTAGTGTATGGTCTAAGGTAGTCTAAGGCGCCTAGCCTTATAACATATTGCACCCGAGAATTAGAGTGGCCGAGTGGCTTAGGCATCAGCCGCGAAAGCTAGGACCTGGATTCGAATCCCACCTTCGACATTTGTAAACTTCAGTATTTTTTCTTTGGTCTAATATTTAAACACATTCTTTCATTATAAGTATCCAATTTTATTAGAAACCTCAGAAACGCAAATTATTACAGCTTGTACCTTAGTTATTTCTTTATATGTCTCCTTCTTTACAAATTGGGTAATAAATAAAATATGTAACTCCCTAGCAGAAACAGGTCATTTCGAAGTAACTTTCTGAAAAATTCTCAATGTATTTCGAAGCAAAAACGTCTGCGAATTCTAGTTACATTTATTTTCTGATTATTTACCAAAACGATTCTTTTGAACTGTAATATCTATTAAATCCTAAAAGTCCCTCCAAAGGAACCTAATATCTTAATAATAGTACAATATTGCTTATTTCAATCGGGTAAGGCGCCTATACATAAAACATTGGGGGCTGTCTGGTAGATAAACGATGTTGGTTTGGTCCGTGTTTGGTGCGCTTACCCTGATAAAAGAAAACATTGAAATGTTGATGAAGAGTTGTTGGTATAGGATTTGGAAAAGGGTAATATAGGATAAATGTGGTAAGGGATGATAAGCGGCAAAAGAATTTAAATACTCGTCCTGCCGAGTGTAATTCGTCAATCACATTTTATTTGTTATATTATTATTCTGTCTAGTCACTCAGGAGGCAATTGTTGCACAGTTTGCAAATAAAATATCCTACAAGCTCTCATTTATCATCATCATCATTTCAGCCATAGGACGTACACTGCTGTACATAGGCCTCCTCAATAGACTTCCACTTTGGCCGGATGGATGCGACCTGCATCCACCTAGTCCCCGCAACTCTAACCAGTAGGCTTAGCATCACAGATGTCATATATACCATAGAACAAGCAAACGTATCTACTTAGCGTGTCAAATGAACTCAGTGAAATCCACTGAGTTGTCTGTCTTTAATCGCAGCTTGCAGCTTTTGGGCGTCAAATTTTGTAAGTTAAAGTGAACAAAAACATTAATAATGCCTCTTTAAGTAATATTAATTGCAACAACACAAAAAAATATGAATACTCAAGGGCCTGAGACATATTTAAAATCATAGGCAAGTAACAACTTCAGTACAAAATCTGACACGCTCGGTCGCCATACAAATGAATGAACTTGTTTCTTCTATCCAAATCTAATTCTGTGCTTAGCATGGCTTAGCACATGATTGGTGCGACAGTTTGTCACCGCGAGATTGACTTCCCGTCTTTTACAAACAAAACTCCCTTTTGCTCTTATGGACACATTGTTAAGATCGAAAGGGATAAACAATTATTAGCGGCTTGTTAAGTTGACAAATGTTTATGAATAAGGGGGTTAATCTATAAAAGAGAAACTATCTATCTCGGAGCGACGTATTGTCGCAACAAACATGTGCTAAGCCTACAGGTCGTCTGACCACCTTGCGGATGGACGACCCACGCTGCATTTGCCAGTACGCGGTCTCCACTAGAGCACCATCTTGCCCCAATGGCCATCGGTTCTTCGAGATATATTATGTGCCCTGCCCATTGCCACTTCAGCTTGCTTACTGTTATGTCGGCCTACAAGCTCTACTATCATTATTAGTGTGTGACACACCTTGAAAAGGCCACAAATATGTCAAAAATTCAAAGTTTTGTATATTTTAATGCTACTAAAGTACGAGTTTATGGGTGACCCAAAATAATGTAAACATAGCAACGAGTGATGTAAAAAAGTGATTGACTCAATTTTTAAAGGATATGTTGCACCAATTCGTAATAAAATTGGAAACATTAAGGTTAGGTACATCGAGATTTCTACTGTTTTTTGTACAGTGTGAAACAAAAGAAAATCGACTATGTTTAAAAAAATTGTTTCTATTCGGATGGCCTTAACTGACGGACAAAAACATGTGATGTTTTTTTAGTCTGTGCCGTTACGTACCTTAATGTACTGACTGCGTAAATTATTTTGTCTACCTCTCGCTCGCACTAATACGCGAGTGCGAGCGGGATGGACAAAATTACGCTCTCGATACAGCGTTGTCCACTATAATAATATATTGGTGTTGTATTGAAGATCTTTTTACTGGAAAACCCATTATATTCTGTAAGTGAATTTTTTGATATTGTTACGTTATAGTCATTTTATTTTTTATATTATTAATTTATTTTAAACTGTAATCCTTATTACTTTTGACATTGCTTTATAAGGTTAATTTATTTTTAATTATTTCATTTAATTCGTATCAGTTCAGACGATCCGCTTTAGGTGAATAATTATAATGTATTTGCCGCTTTATTTCTTATTTCTTACTAGTATTTTGTCATTTTATTTAATTTGTATTGACGAGCACGCTGTGAATTCTTATGGATTGACTACAATGTAATTTATATAGTAATCAAATGTTGTGCAAATAAATAAATCTAAATCTAAATCTAAATCTATGATGACGCTGCTGGAGCATACTAACGAGAGATGTGTTAGAAATAAAAATCAATATTCAATAAAAATAAAATAAAACAAATTCAAAATTAATGTTGAACTTTTTTCATCACACTTGATGTCTAAGCGCGCCATTGCTTGCTTGCATAGCGGGAGTGATAGAAAAGTGAAATTCTAACACTCGCGTTAGTAATTCCGTACTTACCTCCCTTGATGCACAATGTGCTATTGAGCTTCCATAGGCTACTAACGCTACGATACCTTCTAAGTAGGTATACCTATGTTCGTTTAGGCCAAAAAGCTTGTTTGTACAAAGAAATACTCTGTATTCGTTTGTTGTTGTAGTTTTAAATCAATATGGCCATATTGCGCCTTTTAAATAAAAATATTTCGGGCAAAGGCTGACACAAAATATTTGACATGCATCCAGCCTGCATATTTTTTATTAATAAAATTGATGCAATCGACGCCGCGTGGTAAGCGGTCGTAACAATGAAACTATATTTTTTTGATTTTGTTTATTTTCTTGGTTAGTTGTGTAGTTTAGATTCTTATAGTTTGTGTGATTTTTTTGGATTAACAGTGGTTGAAAAGTTAACTGATAAGGTGCGGCTAAGTCCGGCATATTTTATTTTGAAGAACATTCCGTCTTAAGCGTCTTTTACTATTCAATTAGGGTCGGAAATCAGTTGGTAGACGGACTTTTCTGATAGACGGTCTTACCTCCAAACATCTTACTTCCAAACATAGACATAAAAAGCTCATATTACAGCTATAAAACCATGTATATTTATACACGTACACTCCGTTTGATCTTAGAAAAGCCTTTGGAACATACGAAGGTAATACTGCTGTCCTGCTTTATCTTGTGTCTCCTGTGATTGTAAGCCGGACGTCTATTTCTCGGACCCCAAGGGTATTCTAAATTCAAACGCAGTGTAATGAAAATTCAGGATTCCAAATACTAATTTGCCAAAGAAATTTAATTTTCTCGATTATTAAAACTATCTTTAAAAAAAAACCTTTTAAAATTTTGCACAAAGATAAATCTGACACAGACTTCTTTTGGAACACAATTTTCAAAAAGATCACATAATCGTTAATTATCTTAAAAATATGTTGCGCAAATGCTTTTGACACATACTTAAATGTGATACATATTAGTCTACAGTCTCAGAGCTTTGCAAGTGGTAAAAAACATAGTGGTGATTAATAGCACAAAAGCTTAATGTTCTAATTTAAAAAAAAGTAAGAGAAAATGTTATACACGGTAATAATAATTGTTTAAATCCTGTGGTTACGGGCAGAGCAGCGCAGGGATTCAGCAATAGGTCGCATTGTATAAATAACTAAACACCAAATAAAAAATTTAAAAAACCGACTTCAAAAGGTTTCTCCAAGACTCTCGATTTGTTTCCATCATTGGTTTCCTCAAATCCTACTTTCTGAATGCAAATTCTTGTAAATGAATGAAAATTACCAAAAGCGCCATACATATACCTATAACAATTGAAGAGATCCCTCGATTTCTCTAAGATCCCATCATCAGACCGCAACTTGGTGCCAACGGGACCATTTCGGGGTAATACACGTTCGATCGCAAAAAGAAATTTTAAAATCGGTTCACTATTCTCGGAGATATCGGGTAACATACCTCCTCCTTTTTTGAAGTCGGTTAAAAATATACTCAGAATTCTATAATAAAACAAACAAGCTTTTGTTACAACGTCAACGTGAGTGATAAGAACATTTAAAAGAACACATCACTACATATGGTAAAACGGACAGCAATGAGCATTGCTTTTGATATGAAGCCTTAAACCTCAATATCCTGTATAACTGGATCCTATAAAATTGTTGTTTTCTCGTTAAATATTAATATTTAAAAAGATATACAGATTTTTTTTTCATAAAATATTATTGCTAATTTAGAGCATTTTTGTGACTTTTTTTCTATTTTGTCCGTACCCAAAATAAATTTATAAGCTCTTTCGATTAAGTCTCCCCAAATCTATCGACGAGGAATCAGCTTGAACCGGGCGGAAACAGTTTTTTGTCGACCGCATAAAAGACATCAATCGGCATCGCCTCGACTGACGCGGCGTCGGATTTTTTTATTTTTCGGCATAATGGTTTTGTCGCCCAGCATATGCCGATGCAGCGTCGATTGATGTGGGCAAACCATAAACATATATATTTTACGAAAACTGATTTTCAATGAATCTCAGATACATCACTTCACCACAGGCGACCGCAATGTTAGTACACCGTCTATTTCACTAGCAAATTTATATGTTTCATATTGCACACAAAAACAACATGCATATTTTGCTTTTAGCGGGACCGGGTTTTAAAACAACATGCGAGGTTGAATGGTCTGAAGATTAAAAAAGGTTTTAGTTCATTACAATTTGACGGATAGTGTTGCTACGGTCATTTTTCCATACGAGTACCTAAGCGCTAGTATTTACGAAGAGCCACATGGGGTAGGTATACATTATCATCATCATCATCTCAGCCATAAGACGTCCACTGCTGAACATAGGCCTCCCCTCTGGACCTCTATATGTACCGGTTAGATACGAACTGCATCCAGCGTGTCCCGGCGACCTTCATAAGGTCGTCTGTCCATATTGTGGGTGGACGTCCTACGCTGCGTTTGCCTAGCCGTGGTCTCCACTCGAGCACTTTTCGACCCCATCGACCATCTACTCTGCGTGCAATGTGGCCTGCCCACTTCAGCTTGCTGATCCGGAGGGCTATGTCAGTAACTTTAGTCCGCCTACGGATCTCCTCACTTCTGATTCGATCACGCAGAGAAACTCTGAGCATAGTTCCATAGCTCGTTGAGCGACTCTGAGTCGGAGTAGATATACACACGTACGCAATTAGCCAATCACATTTTGAACTACTTGAAACGTATGGAAAAAATAATATCGGCCCGGCAAAGAGTATGATTTTGTAGCGTTTCGCGTAGAAACTTTAAGTCCATGGGGTCCCAACGAACGCAAACTGTTTGCTGAAATCGCGAAACTGATGGGCTGGCGACTTCCTCGCACATCGCATCAAATGCCCTACTGCGGACCAAGAACGAAGTGTTGTCTCGCTCTCGTACTCGTGAATTCGTACATAAGTGTGATAGGGAGGCAACAGAGACATTCAGAGCCAGATAGAGTCAGAGGCTGCCTGCGACCACGGGTGCAACGTCATGCCCAAAACGTCAGGATATAATTAAACGTAAGTTTACGCGATTAAGACCCGTTTGTCTTCAAAATATAAGACACATATAGTTGAATTGAAATCAAATATCATTTTGATTGATCATCTGCCCGAGTTTGTCACCATGCCAAGTACTGGATTTAATTTAGTAAGATGTAAACTCACATTATTAAGAAGGTCGCTTTTTGTTTCCTGTTGATGATGATGATTGCATTTTAGTGAAGGGTGCGAACTTTATACATAAGTATGATAATAAGCATCATGCCAATGAGGGTTTTCTCAAAAGCCTATGCCACTAGTTGGCGCCACTTAGCCGTAAGGTCCCGCTAAGAAACACAATTACCTAGCCCCGAAGAAAAACTAACTAGGAGGTATTTTTTTTATATAATTTTATTAATTCGTACAAAACATTTAAACACGAAACAATATGCCCTCTGAGAATTTAGACAAGTTTCTGGACCTGAAGCCTCAGTGCTGCCGCCCTGGTGAACGTCATTTCATAAAACCCTCATTATAATCATTATTCATCATAATCAGGATCATCAGCATATTTATATAAATCCACTGCTAGACAACATAGGTACTTACTCTGCTGAGACGTTTATTTGAAGACATATAAAAACTTCGAGTATACAGGATGAAGTTTATTTTACCTCATCAACTGTGCGTTTTCTAATTGATCTGTCATATACTTCTGCTTATTGTAATCGCCTGTCAGTTTTTTTTAAGATGTGTAATAAATAAACTTTATCCAATTAAATTGTCAAACTTACAGAAACAAGTTTTGAAACCCAATTTACTTAACAGTTCAAACAATAAAGGGGCTGATGACGTGCAGGGCTGACGCCTGCCAGGTCATGGCTATTGCTCTCAAAAGGACATAAATCGTAAGTATACAAATTTCTAACCTTACAGGGAGACCGTTACTCCCAGGGCTTACTAGCTTTTGGACTATATGGGCTGATGATGGTCACGACAATTTAAATGAATTAGTAATGTAATGAATATACAATATATAAAATAATATAAATAAATCCTCACCCGGGTTCGAACCCGGGATCTCCAGCTTCATGTACAGTTGACCCTGATGTGTGAAAATACTGACGTCAGTGACATTCGAGATATACTCGCGTCATTTGTTTCACGATGCAAACATGCGCAAGAGTCCCGGAATTAACGCGAGTCAAGGCTGAATGCACTGCGGGCGCTTATGACGAAAGGTCGTAAGCGCCGCGAAGCTTTTTGTACGATGTGCCCCTTTTAATTTAGCAGTTTGGTGCATGTGTTAGCAGTGGAATTGTAAGAACAGTAAGACTGAGACTGGATTTAAAATTAAATTCTTGCTTTTGGTAATACAGAATAATCATAATTATGTTTAGCATTTTATAATAACTTAACGTATCCATTACTTTCCTAGTCATGGTAGGTACGGCTACTGTAGCCGTTGGATTAAAAATATTATTCTTGTTTTTATAAATAAATATCTTGGGACATCTCACACAAATCGACCTAGTCCCGTTTTTAAATAATTCCAATATTCTCAAGGTGTTACATAGACGCAAGTTTTATTTGGCATGTCTTCTTTTTGGCATAATGCGCCATCAGGCGCCCGCATATCTCGCTGAGAAGCTGGCCGTCCGCAAGCCCCGTGGCGCTCGGAAATGTGCGTTGCAGTTGATGACGCACCGACACGCATCTGCTGCCTTTCGTGGAAGCTTCCGATATGTGGCGACAAAGTGTTGGAACAACATCCCGCCTCCGATTAGGGACCTGGAAAGTGTTCATAGTTTTAGGTTCAGAATAAAAAAGTTTTTGTACGAACACCAAAAGGCACAGGAAAACCTGAGACAGGACACCAGCTGCTTTTAAAACATAAAAAATATAATATATAACATACCTGTTTTTTATGTCCCATAAGCGTCATGGCAGGTTTGAAGTTTCACTTTTTAGTGTTTTTAGAATCAGGTTTGTCAGTGCATACCTTGCATACTAACTATTGTCATTTTGCTTGTTAATTTGTACTGATCTGTTCTTTGTATAGTTTTAAGAGTTTTGAGTGTGTATCTTTGTTTTAATTTGTCGTGTTATAATAATATAATAAGTCCTTGACCCAATTCCATTAACTGTTATTATGTAACCTACTGACACACGATCACTGTGACCCTGACCAAACATTATGGCGTGCCCGTACGGCGTTTTGTTTCGTCGCCGTGTCGTTTGGTTGTCAGGGCCCTGTACACACTGGTGGTATAGTCGGGCGTTACAGGCTCAGCCGCTTGTCTTATGTTTTAGTTTTATGTTTTATTTATTTTTAAGTTCTTGTGTATAAATTTGAAATTGTGTATGTATTTATTGGTATTTTTTGTTTTGTTGTAAGTGACAAGCTCAAATGGCCAAAGCGGAAGACCAGCGCTGGCTCTGCTGGCAAAATGCTGAGTTTTGGCCATTTCGAGACAAAATTTCGTGTTTACTGTTTTGTTTCGTTTCTACTGTGTCTCGAATAAACGTTTCTTTCTTTCTTCTTTCTTTCTAAATAAATAAATATCTTGGGACATCTCACACAAATCGACCTAGTCCCGCGGTAAGCTCAATTAAGGCTTGTGATGTGGGTACCAGGCGACAATATAATATATATAATATATATAATAGATATATACATATAGATACTTAAATACATAGACAGCCATGACCAAGGAACAAATATTCGCCATCGGTTCTACGCGGTTCTACTCCCACTGCCACTTCAGTTTAGCGATTCGGAGAGCTATATCGGTTTCCTTGGTTCTGCTGCATGGTCTCATTTCTAATCCGATCTCGCAGAGAAACTCCTAGTATAGTCTATTACTCTTTGGTGACTTCGACGCGCATTAGTATGGTATAATTATTAAGTGGTTGAAACTGGTGAAGAATTTGTATTCAAAAAGGTGTAAGAGACTGTTGCTTTGTGTCTTACTGATAATATTCTGTGTGCTGTATTAACCAGATTAGTAAACAGTATAATTCTTGGCTTCGCCATTAAAGTCGGTTTAGCATTGAACTGCATCAGGATTCGGCCATTTATGTGCGACGTGATGTTTATGGTACAGTTCGCTTCCAATTATAGCTAAATGCACTAGATGTAGGTAATAGAGAGTTGAGGCAGATTTGGGATGAAAATCCCACACTGAAAAAAGGTGTATAAAGTAGAATCAAATGTTTGCGTACCGGTTAAAAACATTGACCGGGACCGTTATTTTCTCGATACAAAAGGAACGGTTCTTTTTTCGTTCTTTTGCGTTCTTCGGTATATAAATTCTAAGTCATTGGAGTAATTTAAGAAAATGTTGAGTAGTATAGTCCATTTCAAATACGAAGGCCCAATGCCACTCGAAGCTTTTGCCATTTAATTGGTCCACTAGAAATTGGCAAGTGTCGTACACCGATGTATGCAAGAAATATCACGTCACAAAAGGGTCTGGGTGCTTAGACAAGTTGTCAATCGCTAACGCTAAATCGTCAATCGTAAACGAAAGGCAGCTAACTGTCTTTGTCCCACTAATATGAAAGAGTGACAGAGAGGGAAAACTACGATACGTTACTACTAAGCGTTAGCGATTGACAACTTGGCTATGCATCCTGGCCAGGTATCATTTGCTATCACTGATCCTATTGTTGACGCCTAATGATATAATTTAATTTGTGTCTTAATATTGGGCTATTTCGAGGTTTTTGTCAAATAACGGTTCCAGTCCCTGGGTAAAAATAAGGCCAAGTGCGAGTCAGTTTCTGACGTCGAGGCTACCACGGTGGTAACCATTTCATAGGTGTTTTTTTTTTCATATTTTTCGGGCTCACTGAGCTACGCTACTTACCAGTACTTCAGTCACGTGGCTAGACGCGAGCCAGACATTCTTGACAAGCTTATTGTTGTTGGTCACGTAGAAGGAAAAAGGAGTCGTGGAAGATCACCAACCCGTTGGACCGATGCAGTGAAGGAAGCCTGTTAGGGTACCCTTCAAGCGTCTTTCCGGAAGGCGGAAAACCGTGCTGAGTGGAGAGCTTTGCTGCAAGAAATTTCGGCCTCAAATGGTCACGAACGAAACGAAGAAAAAGAGAGCTATGCTGCGGACAGACAGATAGGCGGACATGACGAAACTATAAAAGGTTCTAGTACATATACCTATGTAAATGTCATATTAGATGGCAAACCGCTTGCATGGCGTGCACGTGCACGTAACGTGTAAGCGGTGTGACATCTACTATGGTATTTCTGACATTACAACGCGCACGCCACGCAGACGCATCCGATGTGGCTCAATCTTTAGATTTGTCCACATTACGCCAATGTACAATCAACAACACAGCTGTGAATACAGACAAAGTGTCAGAAATATATATACACACCTTTATGTCTAGGCAATAAAGTTCTGTTTACATATTTTTGCCACTTTGCCTGTATTCACAGGTGTGTTGTTGACTGTATACTGCGGCCTTCAGATTTGAGTGCTGCCAGTACAACTATACAGGGTATTACAAAAATTGTATTACAAGATATAATAAAACATGAAATCTATTAATGATTTTGAACAACTTTTACTATGGGACCAAATACGAAATCTCAAGAAAAAAAAAGATGCTTCCATACATTTTGGTCCACCTATCTTAGTTCATTTCTATGGGACAATATTTCATATCCGTAGCCTAGTTGGTAGTGACCCTGCCTACGAAGCTGGAGGTTCCGGGCACGAATCCCGGCGAGGGCATTATTTGTGTATTTATTTATCACAAATATTTGTTCCTTGGTTATAACTGTCTATGTATTTAAGTATCTATATGTATCTATATATTATATATATCGTCGCCTAGTACCCACATCACATCACAATTGAGCTTACTGTGGGACTAGGTTGACTTGTGTAAGATGTCACAAGATATTTATTTATTTATTTTTCTTGAGTGTTCCTATTTGGTCCCATAGTAAAAGTAGTTCAAAATCATAATAGATTCATGTTTTATTATTTTGTATTACCATTTTTGTAACAACCTGTATTTTGAATCGGTTGTCAAAATTTTTACTTTAGTACTACAATCGGCAGACAACTCAACACATTTTATAATAGCATTAAACAAACCAAGAAACATAATCATAAAATAATTTTATTACTAACAACTTACATGAAGCCATCAGAGTAACTCGACTCATACGCGGAAGAAACCCACACATGTACAGTCGACGTCAGAGATATCATTACGGCTTAGGCGCCAAAAACATATTTACACGACCTTAATGTCAAGGCAATAAAGGCGTGTAAATATATTTTCGACACCTAAACCGTAACGATATCTTTGACGTCGACTGTACGTATGCAGTTATAAAGGTCGTAAGCGACTTACTTTTAGTACTACGCACCGTCTTTTTAACATAACACGGCGGTGTTTACATAGTACGTATTTAATTTAATATGCAGTTTAAATGCACTTTACGACAGTAATGCAGATGCACAAAAGAAATTGTTGAAGGTCAATAGCTGAGGCAGATGTATGTATGTGGACAAAGTGGCATAAATATGTAAGCATTTATCCATTTAGAGCACAAATTTAATAAAAAGATGTCTGTTGACGTCTTAGGTACACAAATCGACCCACGATAAACTAAATGGAGGCTTGTGATGTGAGTACTAACGTACTAACTAAGCGACGAAACATAGAAGAGATAGAAACATGTAGATACTTACTTACATACATAAAAACATTCATGTCCACGAAACAAAAAATTCAAATTCAAATACTTTAATGTAATAAAACACACGTCAAAAATAAATAAATATATAAAATTAAAATACCAAATTACAATAAAAATAAATCTTAATTTTTAAATACACAATTATAGCACATATAGGTATTTGTGATAAGCTCAGAAATAAATGCCTTCGCCGGGATTCGAACCCGGAATTTCCAGCTTCGTAGGCAGAGTGACTACCGATTGAGCTATGTAGGCCGACAAGATATAAAAGTGATCCAATAGGGTACCTAACCTACCTTGCCACAACATAAACGATATTACATCATACACACATCATCAGCCTATGATAGTCCACTGCTGGACGTAGGCCTGTCCTATTAACTATGCGTATAGACGCATTAGGAGGTAAATGCCCATAATAGCTACGCTGGGCAAGCGGATTGGCGATCACAGTAATATATCTACTATGATGACACTGCTGCCCATCATC
This sequence comes from Thaumatotibia leucotreta, assembly GCA_025490895.1. Lineage (NCBI taxonomy): Eukaryota > Metazoa > Arthropoda > Insecta > Lepidoptera > Tortricidae > Thaumatotibia > Thaumatotibia leucotreta. The sequence goes on along the minus strand of JALPQI010000173.1, from coordinate 381,905 downwards.
TGTTGTTATTATTATTATATTTCAATTTATTTAAAATCAATTTTATGTTTTAATTTTTTTAATGCATGTTAGTTCTAAGATGTACCATAATTGTTTCAAAAAACAAGTCCCTTCAAGTTTTTTACCGGTTTTTTTCGGGTCAGTGGTGTAGGATTAGAACCGGAACTAGTTTTAGACGATTCAAAAGAGTTTGTTGCTATTCCAATTTGAATAAAGAATTATTTGACTTTGACATCAATCTTTTATCAAATAATGGTCAGCGACACGTCAATCTTATAGTCGACTCTTACGACACCAGGAGGAGATGGGGTGGTGACAAATGTATTCTTACTGCCGTCACCACACGGCATGAACGTTATTGCTAGATATCAAATGCTCTCTGGTGGATAGCACCCTTAAACAGCCATTTCACACGAGACTGAGTGTATCAAGTAATACAGCCTTAAATTGCAAGAACTTGCGAATTCATTTGTCTGTCTGGCGGTTCGTATAGGTAGACGTTGTACACACTGTTCTGAGGGATGTCAAGCATCTTTTGACTAACAAAATTCACGGTGCTGAAATGAAAATGCTTAGATGGGCCAGCAGCGTTACGAGACTGGACCGTGTAAGGAATACTTATATAAGAGGCAGCTTTAAAGACAACCTGGATGGCAGTTGTTAGAAAAGACCTTAGAGATAGAAAACTAACACCAGAGACGACTCAGGACCGAGCGGCCTGGCGACGCATGATTAGAAGGGCCAACCCCAAGTAAATGGGAAAGCGCCAGGCAGAAGAAGACAAGTGAAGCTACATTTAGGCTTAACTGCCGCTGGGTTTGCTTAAAAAAATTGTTTCTTACATTCTCTATAGCCCCTTCGAGTCGATATGGAACGGAACTGGTTATAATGTAGCAAAGTTTTGTAGTTATAGAACTAGCTCTTTGCTTGTACCTATTTTAAAAGTATGGTGATAAATACACTATTTAGGAGTTCAAATTGTGAACCATAGTTGCAGTATTGGACCATAGTTGGGTGATTTTAAGGTACAGTATGAAATCTGCAAACAATACACCATATTTTGGGCAGTCGTGTAAACACCGAACCATACTTCTCGTACCTCTTGGGTTGCAATTGGTATACAGCGTTGTCTGAAGCTTAATAATATGTATGTCTTCTATTTCAATTTCAATAACTTTATTCGCTCTTATAAGCTTAGAGGTACATCAAGTGCCCTACTAAATAAAATGACAAAAAAAACTCAATAAAATATGTAATAACACTAATAACGTATCAAGAAAGTTAACAAATTTCAAGCTAGGTACTCGTAATGAAGCTGCCCAAAGTCTAGGTTAATCGTCGGAACTAGGATATATTTAACAAACGTATCTGTGCATATGTCAGCATCTGAAACCTGGGTCTCAAGTCTGGATTGGGAAGTCATTAATGAGTGAAATAGCTCGGGCAGTGGGTGCATTTCCAGCTCGCACAGTACGCATGTCATATTCAGGGTGCTTAGCCAAGTTGCCAATCGCTGACGCTTAATCGTCAATCGTAAACGAAAGGCAGCTAACTGTCTTTGTCGCACTAATATGAAAGAGTGACAGAGAGAGAAAACTACGATACGCTACGCGTAAGCGATTGGCAACTTGGCTAAGCACCCGTGCTGGCGCCGGCCAAGCCGAAGCTCGGCGTGGGAACGGCCAATACAACTTGTGCCAGGACCTTCGGATTATCTACCCTCCCATGGAATGATAGTGGACTACAGTTTCATGCCGTGTGGTGACGGCAGTAAAAATACATTTGTCACCACCCCAACTCCTCCTGCGGGTGTCGTAAGAGTCGACTAAGGAATTGAAGTGTCACTGACCATTATTTGATAAAACATTGATGATGAGCAGCGTCATCATCGTGGACACATTACTGTGATCGCCAATCCGCTTGCCCAGCGTGGTGATTATGGGCATTTACCTCCTAATGCGTCTATACGCATAATTAATAGAAGAGGCCTACGTCCAGCAGTACTATCATAGGCTGATGATGTGATAGTTTAATAACTTGACGGACTAAAGTTTCATATTTAGTTCAATTCAACGATTCAAAAGCGCTCGTTGCTGCTTGGGCCTAATTGAATAAAGAATATTTTGACTTTGACTTTGACTATAGTTTGACGAACTTCCGAACAGTGTGTCTCTCAGACGGGTAGTGACCCGTCGCCGCACTAGCCATTCACCCCGGCGCGGCCTGCGTCCACTTGATGTTTATTAATGTTTACTGATTAGATTAACTGGTGAGCCTTTTGAAAGGAACATTTCTAGATCATTTAGTAGCATTGGTGGCCTAGCCGCGTTGTGATGGCAGTAAAAATACATTTTTCTACTCGTCGACAGCAATGTTTGAATTAAGATTACGCACTCAAAATTATAATCTTATACAGCGTGGGTATTTGATACAGGCGAATAATTAATCCAGCTATAACATCTGATCCTACGAGTCGTATATGATAATCATTTCGTTAAATTTTGTTGTTAATTAAGTGTATTGTATGCAACCCAGCAGCAATGTATGCCGGCCAACTGACATGACACTCGTATGACGTTTAGATACTTATGTCTACGTTAATTAATGTGGCTGCCAGTCATTGATTTAGAATATACAGGGTGTAAGTCTAATACGGGCGAAGCTCTTAAGGGGTGTTAGTTTACGACATAATAAGTACATCAAAATAACTTTTACTTAAAATCAGAGCAACTAAATTTTCCATACAAAATAATTCGGCGCGCAATGTAAAGCAACATACGCGAGTTAAGCACTCGTTGACAGCTAATTTCAAAAGCAGATGACATAACTGCCAAATCAGCAATAACAAATGTTCGTACCTACATTGCTGCTCCGATAATCTTAAAAAAATTGTGGGGTCTAAATTAAGAGTAACTTTAAAAAAACCTTGTAATCCATGATTTCACTAATGAATCCCATGCCTGGTTTAATTGATCGCCCGTATTAGATTTACACACTGTATAAGTGGATCCCCAAACAGCTCAAAAAAATGGCCCCAAAAAATGGGCTGCAGAAGTAAATATTGCGGTTGTTTTGCTCCGCTATTCAGTTCTGACAGTTGACATTTGGTCACCTTACGGTTTAGCATCATTATTCCTTAAACATAAAAAGTTTGTACTATTTTGCGGTGTCGTTCGCAAATTTGACACTTATTGCTCACTTCACAAAGTTTTTTATTCTTTGAGTTTTTTTTATTACAGTTTATTGTAAGTGAGCGTTATTAGCTTCAACTGAAACATGATAGAAATGACTTTTAGTGCCACTTTTCTTGGTTTTTTTGTTTGGCTCTGTGCGTCCATTTATTATTTAATGTCATTGCTGCCAGTGGATGAAAAAAACCTTAGTTTCCTAAAGAAATTTATGTAAACAGGTTCACTAGGTCGATAGTTATCGCCACTAAAATATTCGCCCGTATCAATTACACACCCTGTACATTTACATGAAATTCGCTACTCAACTATAATGAATTCATTACACAACTCTGTTGGCAACTATAATGAATTTGACCAATTGCGTGCTAGCAAAACAGACATCAACGTGTTGCCACCTCAAAATATGCACTTTGTTTCGGCGTATATATTTCAATAATTGGATTTGAATACTCATTTTTATTGACTCCTATTAAAAAAAGTGTTGTTTTCAATCTCGTATCTTACTTAAGCCACTCAGCAAGCTTCGATGCCATTCTGCAATTTTATACGATAAGTAAAAAGTAATAAATGTATAAGAATGACAGATTCGAACGAAAGCTCACGTGACGATTTCCATACATTACTATGGTCTTGTGATTTATAGCTTGTCGTTTACAATTGCATAATGAAATGTTGGCAAAGTCTGTAGGATCGTACTTATACAAGGTTTTTCCTACTAATAAATTCGCACACACTTTATATTCTGACTAATTCTAAGTCATACTGCGCAACGTTTAGTATGGGCTCAACCCCAAATCGCGAAATAAACGAAAGGTGCATTTAGCCCTTAAGTGCATACACATAAATGACACGACCGAAATGACACATGTCGAAATAAGTAATCAATTGCGTCTGACATACTGAGCAACAGAGTTCTAATTGGCATCGATTGTTTACATAAGTCATTTCAGAATTAAAATGTGTGATACCATATGCACCTAAGGGTTAAACCAAACGAGCATTCGCTCATTCTATCCCCCACTCTAGGAAATCAACAAATTTCGAGGAGTCACGTCTCGTGCGAACGAATTTCGTAGAATGGGGGATAGAATGAGCGAATGCTCGTTTGGTCTAAATGCACCTTAAGACTTTTTATTTTGCATCATAATTCACTCGATTTGTTGATTGTAGGCATATATTTAATTTTGTAACAGAGTTTTCAATCCCTGGACAAAAGTAGGTACCCATTACGGTTTACTAATGTTTGGCAAATAATTTTTCCCAAAGTATCACATCGCAAACTATTTTTCCCAAATTTTCATTTGGCAAAAATTCTATTGTCAAAACTATTTATCGCAATTTTACAGTTAGCAAGCCTTTTTGTTGGCAAGCGATTGTTTAGCAAAGAATCACTTGGTCGTTTTTATTTTCCCAAAATATTTTTTGGCAAATGCATCGTTTGGCGTAACATACTAATCCCAAAATATTGTATGGCATACGATTTATACCCCATATACAATATTACATCGCAACCAATTTTTCGCATAAAGTCATTTCGCCGAAAGATCATATTCTAATTGAAGAAGAAGAAGTCGGGTTCTAAACAGTAATTAAGATGAAACTGATGAGGGAACGCAATGCCGAGGGAATAACAAAACAGTCGGTTCTGGCACTCGCCGGCCGCTGTCGCGGCACGCTCGCTTCGCTCGCTCGGCTCGTGAGCTGTATGGTCGCAGTTTCACCTAACACTCCTCCTCGCTTCGCTCGTCGTCGTACCTAACGGTGGCTCTAGGATTATTTTTTTATGAAAATGAAAATCAAAATATAGTTTTTTTATCCGTGGCTATGTTTGCTTTCTTAGTACCTACCAATAAAAAATATGAATAGTGATCATTATGATGGATTTTATTTGATATTCACTTCATTCATTATGATACCAATTATTCATGAAATACGTTTTTTTGTTCCAGGCAAGTTCAATCCAAGGGTTGTGCAAAAAAGTACGAAATTCCTGTACAGACCTACGAACTTTAAAATAATATTATCATTTGCCAGGCTTTTGCTATAAGTAGAGCTTGCGAAGTATCAAATTTGGCAATTCTTTTTTTGGATTTTAACTTATGACAAAATAAAACATTTGCTTAATAAGCATTTGCTTAATAAAATCTTGACGAAGTGAAACTTTGCAAAATAATAATTTGACCAAATGAATAAAATGAGAAACGTAACTTTGCTAAAGATTAGTTTGGGAAATGAGACTATTGCGATAAGTTATTTGGGAAGTCATATTTGGGAAACATAATTTGCCAAATGGCAGTACACCACCCATTACCTATATTAAATTATCCCTGCCGATTTCTCAAATAACTTATTTAAAAAGCAGGGCTAAACAACATATCTAATTTCTCAGATTATAACACCACTATATCTTCAGACCGTTTACTTGTTGGCTACCTCGGTGTAAAACAGTGCCAGTGCAGTCGAACTGCAAATTGTAATAAAGAAGCAGTCGAGTGACAAACGCGTCTTGATAATCGCCGCTGGATGCTGTCAGCTTACTCAGGGCTACCACTAGTAACAGTTTCAATAGTGAAAATAAAAAATAAGGAAAGTATCATAGGGTTAAGCACGAATAGGCTACTTGACCCATTTTTAAAGTTTGTCGTATATTATTAATCAATATCAGATTAACGGGAAAAAAATATAAATATATTTTTTCACGACCTAGAAAACCGCAAAATTATAACTTAAAAATTAAACTTTCGTTACCGCGCGAAAACGATACTAGCCATGTTAATGCTTAGATTATCTGTGGTGTGACGTCACTCAAACCGAAAACAAACATATGACATGTCGCTTACGTTATGTCAACGCTACATGCCTATAATATGTCCATGGCGAATTTCACTCGTATAAGGTTTGACATGAAGTTAGTTTAAGATCCTATGACGTCATATCATGGCCGACACCGTTTTCAGAGAACGAAATTTAAAAAAATAAAACCAATTTTTCAATAAAAAACATGAACCCATCAAACACTTTTAATACACCGTAATCGAAAAATATTGATCTTTTCAATAAGTACAGAAAATAATAATTTTTTGCACTAAATTTGATATGAGTCAAGTAGCCTATTGCCGTAGTTCTACGGTAAGCTAAATACAGAAATTAATTGCGCTTTTTTAGTTACAAGAAGACTTTTAACTAAAAAACATCAATGGCTAAGTCAGAAACCACACAAAAAGTTAACACTGGGAACGACGATGGGCAGCTTGAGTGATCAGTCTTATTTTGATATATTTTTTTTATTTATTTAAAATATTTTCATTGGTCTGCGAGGATTATTCGTGATGTGTATTATTTAGCTACATGTTTTTTTTTGTTTCTTTAATTCCATGTTTATTTACCACGATTCAGATTGGCAAACTTTACGTATAAGTAGCATAATATTCCATAAAACCAGCGTAACCAGTAAATTAAAAGTTCATAAAAAATTACATCGGTAACCCAATAGAAAAGTCTTTACTTCTAACTTTCTGCATCCTCTTTTTTATTTATTGACGAATGCAAAAAAGAGTATTTGCTTTTTATTATTTTGTTTACTCCTTTTTCAATTGAAATTCAGATTGGCAACCCTACAGAAGAGTCTTTACTTTTAATCCGTCCCTAGCTGCGTATTTTTCTCGTGTTTAACAACTCCGTCCCGAGGAGATAGTTTCCTGCACTAATACGGATGGAGCACAAATTAAAAAAGCACTTACTTATTTAATACTAGACGACCTGACAAAATGTTGTTGTTCTGTAAAAAAAAAAACAATTTACATGTTATTTTTTTCCATCGAACCCGTTGCTGTAGGTACCTACAACAAAGTAAATTTCAAAAACATTAAAAAAGATCTAGCTCTTAGTTGTATCATTTTGACAGTGTATAAAATATTTCACATATTTTTTGATACATTTTATATATTTTTAAGACAGTTTTTACTCTAAAACAGTGACGAGTCTAGGACGTATGATTTTTTAATTTGCTAAATTAAGGTTTAAGATAAAACTCACATCGGCAACCCACAGAAAAATCTTACTTTTAATAACTTTCTACATCCTTATCCAAAAATGCATTTGTATTGTATTATTTTGTTAACGCTTTTTTAATTAAAATTGGCATTGGCAACCCTACAGAAGAGTCTTTACTTTTAATCCGTCTTTATTCCGTCCCTAGCTGCGTATTTGTCTCGTGTTTAACAACTCCGTCCCGAGGAGATAGTTTCCTGCACTAATACGGATGGAACACAAATTAAAAAGGTTCCTATTTAATGTACGAGCGTTTTTCAAGTAAGTACATTTTCAGTTACTACTTTCATCATCATTATCATATTAGCCGAAAGACGGCCACTGCTGAACATAGATCTCATTAAGGTGGTGGCCTATGTTCAGCGGTGGACGTCTTTCGGCTGATAAGATGATTATGATACTGTTGAGGTTACCGAGATCCGAACCTTGTGGGAGGGTTCCCATAATGCTGGCTGCGTTCCCCCTTTGATTGGCTATACTTATCCATTGTGCGAGGTACGAGCCAGCTTTGGGATCCCCGGTGACCTTAAACAATTTTTTGGATAGCTACAAGTTTTCGGGCGTCTGAGCACCACGGCCCCAGGGTCTCGACGGCGAAAGCCACAAATATATGCTGATCAAAAAAGCGATATATTTGCGGCGTTTCGCTGTCTTGGCCCCTCCATCCGCACCGCTATACTATACCTCCATGCTATTCTCTTATTCACACATTCGACGCTACGTTCGTCAACGAGCTCGATGTCGAGACAGCCTTGTCCAAAATCCTAGCTGTCTTATTTGATATTAGGAATCGAGGCTGTGAGCGAGGTTGAGGCCGAGTTCGTCTCTGTTTTTCGTTAGAGAATACGAAGTTCGTACATTAAACGTCAAACTCCCGACGCAGTGTAGTTCCAGCTCACGCCGCATTCGTCGCCGAGCACTAGTGTCGTTTAAAGTACATTAGTGAATAACATTTTTAGGCTCGACGCTGACACAGCGCTGACAGCTAGGCGGTTTCCTTAGTGAATAACACTGCTGCTCTGTAACTATTTTCTTTAAACCGTATCGCGATAAATTTTACTACATCTATGTTTTATGTAGCAAGTTTATGACATCATTACAGACGAAGAGACAAGCATAAACGCCTACCAGTCATCAAGTAATTACTATAAATTATCTGTAGGTACTAAAATAAACCAATAAACTAGTTATGCAGTTATGACGTTCCAGTACTATAGTAGAAATGTATTTTCATGCATGTATTTGCGTCAAAATGATTTTCGTTGTCTTATTTTGTGTCCCTAAAAAATGTGACCCAGTTGTGATTTTGTATGAGATGATGTTTTGTTTCCAATTTTTGATGTATGGATTAGAATCTAGCGTGATAAAGAAATACAAGTGCACCGGATTTTTTTTATATAGGTACTGAGTCGAAACAGCAATTAAAAGCGTGACACAGTGGTATGAAACAAGACAACGAAAAGAATTTTGACCCAACTAACAAGGTTAAAATTTTGAAGATAAACAAAATTATGTGGAATAAGATTAAAACATAATAATAAGTGGGTACGTTTATATGTTACTGGAACTTGGCTATTCTTATTTTAGCACCTTTAATCATATCGTTTAAGAAGGTACCTTTATTAAATAAAGCTTTAGTTTGTTTGCTGTATTTCATTACACATTTGCTCTGGCAGCATATGAGTAGACTTTTCGAAAGGAATAATAAATATAATAATGTATAATTCCACAATGTCGTAACAGATGTGCTTACCATAGAAAAACTTAACTGCGAAAGACTCTGGTTGTCACGGGATTCGAACCCGCCTCCTCCGAGTTACTGGCTTAGCGTGCTCCCAATTAATTTATAATGAATAACATCCAAGAAAAAAAAAATGCGAAAAACTTTTGCTACATGTACATTTTTGAATGTAGGTATTTCTATTCGTTTGATGCAAATTATTATATCGTCTTGTTTACTACTGAAATAGGTCCCTAAAATGAAATTAGGCACCAATTAATGTTGATGAATGAAAACGCCAATGTCATAGATAAAGACTTATCCCGTTATTCTGCTGAATATTGTTTGTCTCTTTTAATATCATACAGGGTGGAACGGAACGACGGTCTTTCCCGCTACCGACCGAGTCTACCAACCATTACGATGAACTTTCCATACCAACATCGAAAACGTACATGGAAAATTTACTTTTCCATAATATTGAGCTCTAACTAATCAGTCACTTTGTATAAGGGGTAATTTTTTTTAAAGATATTTCGATGTTGGTATTACACTGAAAATTCATCGTAATGGTTGGTAGACTCAGTCGGTAGCGGGAAAGATTGTCGTTTCGTTCCACCCTGTAGATACATTGATAAGACTGAAAAGAACAGACAATTTAGCGGCTTGTCAAGTTAATGATGTTTGTGAATAAGGGGGTTAGTATATGAAAGATACGAAAAAACAAACTAAAGTAAATAAGTCAACTAGTTATTACAATAAAGATGTTCCTAATGGGCAAGGCCTAACGGTTACTATTCGCATAAAATAATATCACCGCTCGATCGGCCATCTTGCTGCTATATGAAGGTTCATTTGACAGATATTACCTTCCTAGTGATGTCACTAGGTACCTAATTATATTTTTTCGCAACAATTAATATCCTTTGAGCGGTGGGTTACCGATTTCGGCAATATGAGCGACTATAGCCATTATATTTGTAACCAATAAAAGATTTTTCCTAACTAGTACGGAAAAGTTACCTTTGCGCACTATCGAAACTTGTATCGAAATGTACTATTTCATTATCATTCATTTTCATTTTCATAGCGGTTAAAGAAATGGCGCAATTTTTACAATACCACGTACTTTTCTTACTACTTACTTTATCGTATTTTTTCAAGAACTATATTGTTAGGAAATATCCTTACAAATGTGACGTACCTACAAAAAATGCTAAATACCAGCAGGACAAGCTAAGATGTAATTCTACAATCGTATACGATAAGCGATAAGTCACGTGACCATAATAATGTATGGAAATGATCACGTGAGTTTTTGTGCGATTCTGTCATTCTCATAAATTTATTACTTATCGCTTATTGTATGCGATTGCATATTGGCATCTTATCTAGCCCTGCTGCACAAAACATGGGTAACATACACATAAAACATTTAGACAGGTACAAAGAGTGTACCTATCAGTGTCATTGTCTTTGACATGTCAACGTCATGTCTAGTATTCATAGATTGAAATACTTGCGAGTATAAACTAGACTTTTCATTCCACGAAAAAGTCCACCGATGTCCCCTATAAACAAGGTTTTTCTCAAAATTGTGGATTTATCGAAGCTCTCTTTCGTGACCAAAAATTCAAATATTTAGTAAACGAGTTACGTAATTTAATTCGATAATTGCTCGACATGTTTCGATCCATTTAGAGGCTCCTCATCATGGAGTACCCGCGACCCTAGCCCGACGTTTATAGTATAATATGTAGTAATTAATAACTTGGCAGAAAATTTTATAATTATCGGAATACGTATACAAGCGTTTGTAAGTACAGGTTGATTCAACAAAGCTGGCACGAATGGAATGAATGAAATGTCATGGCTGATTTCAACCATGGTATGATTGTCGTTGAAAGGAATTACCCTGCTGGAGAGTTGGTCACAAAAAATAGTTAGGGAACATAATTATCACTATCCCACTATTGCTGGTCGTAAGACCTCGTGCAGGGTCCACCCGGATAGCTACCACCATCTTACCCGCTAACCTGCCGCTAAAGAGCAGTATTTGCACTGCTGTGTTTCGGTTTGGGGGTAAGATACCGGTTTAATTAATGGCATAGATAGAGGCAATCCAAGTCCTCAGGGTATGCAGCGCATCAGGCGATTTTTTTATCACTATGTCCATGGGCCTCAGTTCCTGATTTCCATCAGGTGGGCTGAGAGCTCAGTTGTCTACCTTCGTCACATAAAAAAAAACCATATTACAAAGTTATTTGTTGCACTTTTATCAACTTGGAATTTAAACATTGACGCACTATATCTAACTCCTGGTTTAATTATCATAAAAATGTACTCGTAACAGATCCCTGTAATATTGAGCCAACGATATTGCATAGGGTTCCGTATGCTTCTTTTGTATTGAAAATAATCAAAGATATAGTTAAGTGGCACATCTCTATTCTAGATCAGAGATTGCCAACTATTTACATATATATGAAACTCGGCTCCATCAGGAGTCGTCAGGTTTGGGTATATTAATAAGGTATTACGGTTTATGGGAGGAGTGGATAAGGCTTAATAGGTCATTTCGGGGGGAGATTTCAATGTTTGATGAGCTAGGTAAGTGTAGATATTTACAATGCATTAGATGTTTATAAAGTGCCGATTTTGTGGATCAGGTCAATCACATTTTTATGTCATTCGTTGCTAGGGATGCCACCTTTTTTTAAAGACAAAATATTTGTATTATAAAAATGTTTAAAAAATATAGTACCTACATACAGGAAAAGTGAGGAAAAAAATAGTATACAACTATTCAAGAAACCAGTCATTTAGATTTCGCACAGGCGAACATAGGTAGTGGTAGGTGTATAATATTTGTATTATTTTAAATGCATTTCATAATTGGCACGAAATTAAAATAACGTACAATACTAATTGACCCAATCAATTGCAATACCGTTAAATTTAAATAACGATAATGATGTCATGATTAAACTTGGCTTAAAGCATCGAATTAATGCCATAATCAGCTTTGAACTGTTAAATAACATAATATAGAATGAGTCAGAAATGGTTGCATTTAGTATAGGTACTCTGTATACTTCGTTAATAAAAATAAGAGATATCATAGGACACTCTTCTTAGCCGTCTGGTGACGGCAGTAAGAATACATTTGTCACCACCCCAACTCCTCCTGCGGGTGTTGTAAGAGTCGACTAAGGGGTTGAAGTGTCACTTACCATTCGTTATTTCATAAGAGATTGATGATGGGCAGCAGCGTCATCATAGTGGACACATTACTGCGATCGCCAGTCCGCTTGCCCAGCGTGGCAATTGTGGGCATTTACCTCCTAATGCGTCTTATAGCCCGAATTAAATAATAAGGTGATTTCAACAACTGTTTATGAAAACGCCCTCTAACCCAAATTGCGAGAAAAAATCTGCTGCCTCATATATTTTGAGGTATCGTTCAATTTAGTAGTTTCTCTAGATCTAATATAAACGTGATATGATTATTAAATTTATAATGACAGTCACAATGGCTTATAAATTCCAGGATACAAAATATTGCGCATTAGAAAATTACGCACAAAGTAAATTTCCACTTATTTCAGGACCAGTTGATAATTATACGTTACAATAAACTACAAGGAATGAATCACTATGACTACTTAGGAATATAACGTCGTATATCCTAACTGTGTTTCAGCAATCTTGTTCTTTATGTCTTACGCAGTAAGAAGTAGGATTGGTTATACTGTTTTGAGAAATAGTGTGTTTTTCTTTTGATAGTTTTCAACGCAGCTGTCAGATGTTAACACATAAAGGAAGGATTATTTATGTATTTATTGAGGTTTCAGACCTTATAATATATACACAACAATATATTATTTCCTTGGTTTTGTTTTATTGTTGATAACAGATGTTATTGTAATAAAATATAGGACAGTTGTCACATACCCGGGTCAAAATTATTTTCGTTATCTTGTTTCATACCACTCTGTCACGCTTTAAGTTGCTGTTTCAACTCCGTATAAAACAAAATCCGGAGCACTTTTATTTCTTTTCCACGCTAGATTTTAATGTATACATCAGAAATTGAAAACAAAACAAATCATTTCATACAAAAATCACCACTGCGTCACGTTTTTAGGGACATAATATAAGACAACGAAAAGAATTTTGACCGCCCCCTTATTCATAAACGATTCGTAACTTAGCAAGCCGCTAAGTATCATTTGTCCCATTCGGTCTTATCAATATGCCTATAAAACCGAAAAGGACAAACATTATAATACTAAACGGCTTGCTAAGTTAGGAGACTTTTATGAATAACGAGGTAAAAACTCAAAAATAATACACGAAACGTCAGGATAATATTATTATACGTAAAACGCGATTCAGAGTGATAAAAACAAATGCTCTAAATAATTGAAGTTCGAATTTCACGTTAGTAAGCAGGGCTATCCAAGATGCCATTTTGTAATCGCATACGATAATAAGCGATAAGTAATAAATGTATGTGAATGACAGATTTGTACGAAAAAGATTTGACCATTACATTATTATGGTCACGATGAATCGCTTTTCGTATACGATTGCAGAATGGCATCTTTGCGTGCTGGATGCTTAGCCAAGTTGCCAATCGCTGTCGCTTGGGCTACCAAGACTACGATACGCTAGTATCGTACGATACGCTAGTATCGTAGTCTTCCCTCTGTCACTCTGTCAGTTAGCTGCCTTTCATTCACGATTGGCGATTAACCGTTAGCGATTGGGAATTTGTCTAAGCACCGTAGCATCTTTACGAAATTGTACCTACCAAATACCCTATTGGATGGGACTTCTAAGTGTCTACAATATAGTTATTATTAGTTGTTACAATATTATTATTAGTTGTTTGGCCACAACCTTATCTAGAGTTTTGTTATATGTTAACAATGATTGTCATTTTAAATGGAGACTTTTATCTAGAGTGGCTCAACTTGAGACGAGAACCTAGAGGTCGCGAGGGTTTTAAGAACACAGAAAGGTTATTTTTGTAAGTGCATCTTTCAAAAGTCAAAAGCAGTTAAGTAGGTACTACTTGAAGTTACTATAGTTGATATCGGCCTCTTCTTACTAGTTGATATCAAATAAACGTTTAGATGTATTAGATAAAACAATTTATATCAATCAATTTATATTTATCATTACATTTTTTCATTTATACTATAATACATGCTATCACATATTCACTCTAAGTGCAGCAATTACTTAGAGGTAAACATCACATGCGAAACTGTGTGAATACATATAACTTAATCTAAATAATATAAAACTGTGCTACTATGCAACTATAAATATTAACGCTTTCGGTGACACTACATCGACATTTAGGGTGCTTGTATGGTTAACTACGCTTAACTCTCGCACTGTCAGCGAAAGCATTAAATTTGACAAAACAATAGCATGACAGGCTATGCCCTTACACAAATAACAATACAATGCCTTAGGAAGAAGATAATAACATTGCTTCTGACAAAAAAATCTGGATAACCTATATATTTTGCACTTTATCGATTACAAAAAAAATTGCATCAATTGTGTTACGAAAGTTAGTAATAAAAACTATGTGGTTATGTGAGTTATGTCCAACAACCTTTGGCAGTAGTAAAAGGGAGAAAATTTAAAACATAAAGAGTCGTATACTGATTGCTCATAGAAAATTTGAATTTGTCGCCCCTTTTCAGTGCCAAAAGTTCTTACACCAAATTTAAATTCGTAGCACAATTTTTTTAATTTTGTTTTCATTAAAGACCTTTATATATGTTATGCTTATTTGCCGCCATCGAAGTGTTGTTGTAGCCGTACCAAGAGTTAGAAAGTAAAGTATACCTTAGGTTTTACTCGATACGTAATGCATTCTATCGCGCTCGCATGACAATATGTCAATATTGGGGCGAGCCCGATGGCCTGCTTTAAGTTTTCGAATTCGAATTTAGACCAAACAAGCATTCGCTCCAGTATTCGTGAGCTCCGTAGTCCGTCAGCCTCCATAGCCATCAGCCTCCAAACCCTAGTTGGTAGTGACCCTGCCTACGAAGCACGCCATCTGTCTTGATCATGCACAACTTCTTGCCAGTTACTGATTCAATTTACAATTTAGCAATTTGAACGCGAAAGGAATGGTTTATGGTTTCGGCAGCCTCTGTAGCCTAGTTGGTAGTGACCCTGCATACGAAGCTGGAAGTTCCGGGTTTGAATCCCAGCGAGGGCATTATTTGTGTATTTATTTATCACAAATATAATATATGCTCCTTAGTCATGGCTGTCTATCTATTTAAATATTTATATATATCTAATATATCTATGTCTATCTATTGTATAATTATATCGTCGCATGGTACCCACATCACAAGCCTTAATTGAGCTTACCGTGGGACTAGGTCGATTTGTGTAAGATGTCCCAAGAAATGTATTATTTTTTTATATTCGCTTATTCTATCCCCAACTCTACGAAATCAACGAATTTCGACGAATCACGTTTTGTGTAACGAACGAATTTCGTAGAGTGAGGGGATGCTCGTTTG
Source organism: Thaumatotibia leucotreta (assembly GCA_025490895.1). Classification (NCBI taxonomy): domain Eukaryota; kingdom Metazoa; phylum Arthropoda; class Insecta; order Lepidoptera; family Tortricidae; genus Thaumatotibia; species Thaumatotibia leucotreta. The sequence goes on along the minus strand of JALPQI010000173.1, from coordinate 366,378 downwards.
GTCTAAATGCACCTTTACGTTACCGACTTGAGAAGTCATGGTACGGTTACTGCTTTACGTATCGAGTAACCTAACATTACCGATATTTGCAAAGTCATGTTACGGCTACTGGTAAAAGTAATTATAACTGTCTTTAAATATAATAGCAGTATGAATCACTTCTTTGTTTCTTTGTCATATTTATTAGGACACGGAACAGTACGTGAAATGGCTAATAGCGGATGAGTAACCCGGTAAACGAAGCTCCAAGGTTACTTATATGCGTGTTACAAGGTATTAACTGAACTTTATTGTTAACGTATATTTTATTTGACGGTGCAGCTGGTAAGAATGTTAACACGGTAATATCAAAAACCGGCCAAGAGCATGTCGGGCCATGCTCAGTATAGAGTTCCATAGTTATTCAAAAATGGCTGGGCCGATTATGCTCAAAAAAGTTTTATTTGAAAATATTCTATAAACATGTCTTTATTTTTTTTTCTAATTTTTTGGACCCATGGACTAAAAGATAGGGGAGAGGGGGTATTTTCTTTTAATCTGGAGCGGTTATCTAAGATAATATTGACTTTAGAATAAGAATCTCAATTGCAGCCCTTAATTATTTTTGAAAGACCTATTTAATCATACACCCACACAAAGGATTACAGCAAAATAAATAAATCTTCCCCTCTTTACTAGTCTATCTAAGGGAGGTACCCGTTACCACTTTGTCGACGTGATTAATATGTATTGAATACATGTACCAAATTGTCTAGTAATAACAGAAACTGGACTATGCTTCGGACAGACAGACGGACAGACGGACTTGTTGAAACTATAACGGTTCCTAATTTACTACGGAACCCTAAAATACTAAACCATGCTTTGCCGAAATGACGAAATGGCAAAGTCCTTTTAATTCCACTTTACTTGTGGCAAACAAATGTGGTTAATCTATCAACTTTAGGACTGAAATGCATATTTCCAAATTCTCGCCGTCTAGGGCGGGCGAAGGTCGCTCACCGCGTCTGGCGCACCCTGTATACCGACCTATGTTTGTAGAAATCTAGGAGCTACGAATAATCGAGCTTTCGAATGGTAAAGCCTCGTTCTGCCCACTGTAATATTTTTTAGTTATCGAAATTGAAACTATCATTAACTATCAGTTTAGCAATTTGGACGGCTAAGACCTCATTTCTAATACGGTCTCGCTAAACTGAAGTGGCAGGAGGCGGGGCACATTGCATGTAGAATCCATGGCCGTTGGGGGTTGGTGGAAAGGTTCTCGAGTGGCGGCCACATTTATCGGAAGGCGCAGCTTGAGTAGACCCCCCACAAAGTGGACTAATGACCTAGTGAAGGTCGCAGGAGGCCGCTGGATGCGGGTGGCGCAGGACCGGTAATCTTTGAGGGAGGCCTTTGTTGACTTTGGACGTATTTCGGCTGTTATCGTGATGATGATGATGATTCATCATAATCTCCGTCATAGGACGTCCACTGCTGAATATAGGCCTCCTCTTTGGAGCTTCACATACACATACATTTTCGTGTTTTATATTTTTTTTTCTACCACTTTGTCGGCGTGATTTAGGTCATTTAAGTATAGGTACTTTACAAAACCTGTACCAAATTGTAAATTTCTAGTACTAACGTAACTACTGAGCTACGTTGCGGACAGACAGATGGACGGACGTACAAACGGACAAACGGACATAGCGCAACTACAAAGGTTCCTTGTTTACCATCCCTTACAAAATGAAAATCGGTTCACGATTCTCGGAGATATCAAATAAAATAACACACACATACAAAATTCAGTCCAATGGATAATCTCTTTTCGAATTCGATTAAAAATAAATACCTACTCCATAATGAGTCCTCGATTGGTAACTCCAGTTCCGTGTCTCGGCATTTGGTACGTACCTGTACTGGATAGGGGATTTGTCCCGGATGGACGTTTTTGCGGCGCGTCAATTGGATATAGACATGGTACATGTATGTACAAGCGTATACTTTTGATATTACCTCAAATGGCTGATAAGTAGTAAAATAAATAATTATCTTGGGACATCTTACACAAATCAACCTAGTCCCACGGTAAGCTCAATTGAGGCTTGTGATGTGGGTACCAGGCGACGATATATATAATAGATAGACACGTATAGATACTTAGATATATACACAGCCACGACCAAGGAACAAACATTTTATTTGTGATAAATAAATACGCAAAGAATGCCCTCGCCGGGATTCGAACCCGGAACCTCTAGCTTCGTTGGCAGGGTCACTACCAACTAGGCAACAGAGGCTGACAAAACTAAATTTACTTAGTGAAAGTGCTAACAAACAGATTTTCATGATGATGATGATTTCAAACTTAATTTTTCCAAACAATAATTCAGCGTGTTTGGGCTTTTTCACTTTTCATCTTCATTTCAGCCATAAGCCGTCTACTGCTGAACATAGGCCTCCCCTTTGGACCTCCACATACACCGGTTGGAAACGACTTGCATCCAGCGTCTCTCGGCGATCTTCATAAGGTCGTCTGTCCATATTGTGGGTGGACGTCCTACACTGCGTTTGTCAAACCGTGCTCTGCACTCGAGCACGTTTCATAATAATATTATATAATTACATACTCGTATGGATATACCATATACAGCGCATATTTTTGATATTACCTCAAACGGGTGAAGTAATTAGTGAAAGGCCTAACGAACAAATGTTCATGAATCTTCCTGAAAATGTCTGACTTCTTGTTCTTGTATTGTCTGAAAATGTTTGTTTCTAGATTACAACAACGTATTTTCAAACGTTAGATTCGGTTTAAAGAAACTTTATTGTCTAAGAAATTACAGAAATTTCACTTACAAGACAACTTATAAAATGATATCTCTAGATTGAAGTCGATAATATGGATAGTTCCAATGTAGTCGGCTAGATAGCGCTGTACCATCTAAAACTAGCTAACGCTTGTTTGCCTGAATCAAGAGACACTATCGACATTTTATTTATTTATTTATTTATTTAAACTTTATTGCACAAAAGAAAATCTTAAAGTACAAAAGGCGAACTTAATGCCAAGGGCATTCTCTACCAGTCAACCTTAAGGCAAAGCAGATTAGATTTATGTTATTTATGAGAATTTGTGTGGAGGATTAATACATTAATTAGTAGATTACTTATCTTAGTGTTTTGTTCCTCGCTCCCCTTGAGACTTTAGTGCAGTTACTGCAATTTTAAACATCGTGTAAGATGTAAAGTGCTGAGGGTTCGTTCAGAACGTAGAACCTTTTGTTGCCGTCGATTTATTAATACTTTGACTGCGACTTTTATAAACTACAAGCATTATAGTTAAATTAATCAAAAGTCTAATTGTCTGTCTGTAATAGTACCATACGGTACACAGTGTACAGTAAATACCCAAGGACTGACACTTTCAAGAAAAATGGCTGCAACGTTTCATAACTAACACGATGGACACCAAAAAGGGCAAAAAGCGTGAAACTACCCAATATACTTAGGTCTAGAAAAACTTCAACTTTTAATTCAAAGCATATCCAGTTCCCATCTCCACTTACCGTTTTAGTTTTTTTTTGTAAAGTTCGCAGACATTTTAGATTAACGTTAAAGTTGGAGATGGTAGTGTAAAATTTCATTTGACTCGTCTCCATATATTATTTCCGGCTGACGTTACTTGGCTTTAGATTTGGGGTAATTTTACGAAAATATATACAGTGAATAAAAATAATAGCCTTAGCCTAACGTGCGGACTTATCCAAGACGCCATTCTGCAATTATATTACGATAAGTGATAAATGTATGAGAAAAACACCATGTCATCCCTATATAAATTAGAATGAAAAGGCAGAATATACACATTAATAAATATCATTAATGTAAAATAGGTTAGGAATTACGAAACATCCAAATAAATAAATTTTATTTATTTTTTTTTTATTAACCTGGCTTAGTCTCCCACTGGGCAAAGGCCTCCCTCTTTTACTCCATTCGGCCCGATCGTCACAGTTCTCCCACCAATTTGGATAGAATGCGTCCAGGTCGTCAGCCATCTCCTTCTCGGTCTGCCAATGCCCCGGCTAGCACCATCAAAGGTTTCCCATGAGTCCCATTCTGAAACCATTTTGTCCCACCTTGCCGGGTGCATACGGCAAACATGCCCACCCCAGTCCCACTTAAGCTTAGCGGTCTCAAGGTTTGCCAGAGGGTGATGGAGCGCAGCATACTTGGTGCTCGTAGAACTGATCCAATCAGAAACACGGAACTGCGCTCCAGAACTGTAGATGTAGGTGTTAATAATTAAATTGAGATAACATCATTGTGTTAGATCAGTCCTATTAAAGTTTAAAGTCGTCGTGAATAAAGTTTATTATTAGAGATGGCATGTTACTAATAAACTTTTAAACCGTTTGACGGATGCGGTGTTACTCGAGATATGTTTTATGTCGGCGGGCAGCGTGTTATAAAGTTTGACCCCTAAAACACCAACAATTTTTTTGGCCTTAGTGGTACAGGCAACGACAAATAGGCAAATATGTGTATACATATGTAGTTGGGAGGATTTGCGGTATGTAAAACTACCCCTGGAAATCGCGAACATCGTGGTGATATGTGAAATGCAATTTATGAGTGCATGAGATTATGTCACCGAGTTTTTCGCTGGAGAGGATATTAAAAACGCGTATTTTAAGCTGTCATGTCGTTTTATACGTTTTTAAATTAGCTGGATATTTCTAGCTTCAAGAATCTTCAGGCTGATTTTTACATAGTAAATCCTCATTTGCGAGGTTCAAAATAATATTATGATTTTTGCTGCATTTATAAACATACATATAATTAAACGGTTTTTTTTACAACTTTATTTTCAAAGCTACAATTCATGTACATAGATTAAATCTAACTAATCGACTTAACCTAACCTATATCTAAGATTGCCCCCTGTGGCATTGTACCGAGGATGCTGGCGGCATTTCCTCGCTGTATCGCAATACTGATGCGTTGTGCGAGGAAGTCGCTAGCTCTTCGCTCTTACGTCAACTAGACGTTTCGCGATCTCAGCAAACAATTTAACAGTTAAACTTATGTGGCAGACATTACGCGCGACATGTTTCGGAGAGCCTAGGTCTCCATTATCAAGCACTGAACCCACGTTCACGCCTCGCTCTTAGCTCGCGAATACACGTGAGTTTAACCGTTTAACTATATGTATATTAATTATGTCTCATCTTCATCCTCACCATATCAGCGGACACAGCCAAAATGTATCCACGAACATAGGCCTGCCTCAAAGATTGCCACAATGATCGATCGAAGGTCCTGCGCCACCAGCTATGCTATTCTCTTATTCACACATTCGACGCTGCGTTCATCAACGAGCTCGACGACGAGACAGCCTTCACTTCGACGTCGAGCGCAGCGCTGCAAAATACGGTATTCACTAACGTAGAACAGCTCGTCGTCGAACTGTAGGCGGTAACTCTCGACGCAGTGTAGTTCCAGCTCACGCCGCATTCGTCGCCGAGCGCTAGTGTCGTTTAAAGTGCATTAGTGAATACCATTTTTAGGCTCGACGCTGCCGCAGCGCTGACACAGCGCTGATAGCAAGGCGGTTTCCTTAGTGAATAACACTGCAGCATCCAGCGGACTCCTGCGACCCTCACGAGGTCATCAGTCCACCTTGTCCCATAGCTGAAATAAAGAAAAATACTCTGAGTTCCCATTCAATCAAGTCTGAAGGACATTTCGACAACCAAGGGACATCAAGACAATAAGCACTTAGTAAAGTAAAATACCTACGCAATCAAAAGACTAGACGCCAAATTGTCGAAAAAGCCGTCTTCAGCGAGTCCTAGAATATTATATCAAATTGTACTAAGTAATCAATTTACAATTGCTTCATAAAATATTCTTTCTGAACAATCTAACTTGTATAATTAGTCTTTTGAAACTTTAAACGAGCTTGAAATATATAGCTGAGATCTGGATATTGTAAATCTTGAAAGGAACCTTTAGTGTTCAAGTGGTAATTAAAATGTATGATGTCTGACTTTCAGAAGACATTTTGTGTCCCTGCCATAGACATAAATCTTGGTCAAAGAATACGCGTTGGGTATAATCTTTCATAGAAAATACTGTAAACACACTGATTTCAAATCTTTAAAATGTTTAGAGAATAAATGGAATCCAATTTAATAGCAAAATGTATTGGAATTTCCCTGATTTTTCTATCGTATTAGAAAACAGTTAACATTATCGTCCGACAAAAATAGCAAGTCATGATTAATAACCGGCCAAGAGCATGTCGGGCCATGCTCAGTGTAGGGTTCCGTAGTTATTCAAAAACCGCTGGGCCGATTATATTCGGAATAGTTTTATTTTAAAGTATTCTATAAACCATATTTTTTATCCATGATTTTTTGGACCTACGGCTCAAGTTTAGCGGGGGGGGGCATTTTTTCTTCTGGAGCGTGTATAATCCTAATACATATATCTATTGATTTAAAAAAAACGTTATTTTTGGGACCCTTATTTTTTTTAGAAGACCGAAAAAAAATCATCCCCACTTCGGCACAGGCATATATATGTTTACAACGGTTTGGGCATGATTAAATTGCTTGTAAAATTTAAATTGCCGAGAATATTCTCTAAAGAACTTTCGCAACTTATGAAACTTCTTCTCGGTACATTGCTAATTGTAGGTAGTTCTTAAATAGTTCTCAAATAAATCGTGCCGCAAAAATCACAAAGCTTTTATTCTTAAAAATCGAGGTATCTATTCGTGTAAGCTATAGGAGTATACATTTGAATATTTATTCCAAGTTATATTTATTATTCCACGTAGAATTAATTGTGTGTCGTACCCACAAAGGGAGACTCATATATCGGAAAATACGAGGAATATCCTAGCTGGAAACCTTGGTTTATCTCTACGGTATTTACAATACACGTGGCTTCCAAATACAGGGTAGTATTTCATATTCGGTACAAAGGATTGTTACTAATGGAGGTCTGCACCAATCAAAGGTAAATACGTAGTTTCATATTTAGCTGGTTCAAATAATATGTAAATGGAAGTACTAGTACCCGACGCTGTGCCAATACTCGTCATTACAGCTTGACTTGTCGTTGATAAGATAAAATTAACTATTAGGGCATTTAAACGATGATTAATGTATGTACCTTTAATGCTTCATATCAAAACTTTGAAATAATTAGCTTATATCTAAAGTATTTGCATAGGTTTAAGACAGGCTGACGGTTATTAGGACTGAGTGTTAATATTTCCAATGTCACATTGAAATTTGTACTGAAGTGCCGGCTATTGGGACTGCCAGCAAAAGTACTTACTCATACAATGGAGTTGACTAAGAAAATTTGCAATTTCGAGCAATTTTGATATTGTCACCCTATAAAATAAATATTATGTAACAAAACTAACAAGCTCCTCTCCCAAAACACATGACAATACTTTATGTAGATTTATATATGAGAAAAATATCAAATAAACATCATCAAATAAAATAAATTCAAATGAACATTATCTGTTGACATGTTGCGCACTAGTACTTCCACCTAATAGTACTTTTGGAAACTGAAAGCAGATGAGATACATACCTATACATGGGAATTAGAGACCAGGTGGCTTATGATGGTCCTGTTGTATCCATACTAACAAAATTATGTCAGTATTTTATATATATAGGTACTTATATAAAATACTGACATAATTTTATCATCCTTATGAAATGGGATGTAGGAGTATATTATGTAACTATTTATGTCGGAGGCCGTTCGTAAAATCCGCCAGGTCATGAAATGCCAAAGCGAATCTCGAATCGCCGCCATTTTGTGATAATGCCTCAAACATAGCCCGGCATAATTATCACGATTTGTGTCAGTGCACATGAAAAGGTACCTTGTCACGGTGTTTAAAATGGACTTTATTAAAGAACACAATAAGCTATATTTTAAGAGTCGTGACAAGGTACCTTTCCATGTGCACTGACACATTTGTTTGATAGACAGCATGCTTGCTATGAGTTGCAGTCGCGCTATTAAAGCGGATTTACTTTCTATCTATTCCACTTTTACTCGTATTGGAGTGAGCGAGCCAGCCGTATAAAAAGTAAATACGCGTAAATAACGCGGTGGCAACTCATGATACGGCTACAGTATACAACAGGGTGCTTAGACAAGTTGCCAATCGCTAACGGTTAATCGTCAATCGTAAGCGAAAGGCAGCTAACTGTCGTTGTCGCACTAATATGAAAAAGTGACAGAGAGGGAAAACTACGCTACGCTACTAAGCGCTAGCGATTGACAACTTGGCTCATCCTGATCGGTTATAGCAACGCATTCTTCGATGTTTCTAGCCGTGGGTATAGCCAAAACAACGTAAATTCGTATCAATGGTAGCGCTGCGTATAATGTTGGCCATCTTGGTTCACCGCGTGAAAAATGTAGGCGTAAGAAATTATTTTAAGGGTCTCAATTTATCGTTAATGAATATGAAGTAAGACTTATTACAAGAAAAATATAAATATGTATTGTAGCTTAAATTTGAAGAAGCCTCGCCTATACCTATCGAATCTAACCTACCTAACATAAGCATGGAACCGTATTTAATTTTTTTAAGTAAAATTGGCGTCTCATTATATATTTTAACTTTTTTTAATAAGTCGTCGTGTCATTTTAGGTATGTATACAGTGTGGAAATTAAACTCGTGCCCTGGAGGAAAACTACTTTAAATCCTTAAGCTAGCTCATTTTACTTAAAGGAGACATTCCTTTATTTTTGAAAAGAAACAAATCTGCATTAAAAGATTTTTGAAAACTCACTTGCTTCACCCGGGACTCGAACCAACTAAAATTAAAAAAAATAAACACTCCTTATTTTATTATACTAATCGGTAGTATTAATATTCAGGATAAACTTTCTCTAACAAACATTAGGTCCTAAAAATAAAAATAATTGTTAAATCTAACATCAACTTTATTTTACTATAAATTTTGTAACACTTAAACTATTTAACTGATAAATTGTTCGAAATGAGCCCCGTCGTTCCGGCTACACAACATTAGTCGTCGTTGAAATTCATTTGTTGTAGCCTTCAGCAAAGTGTTGTGGTGTATGCCCCTAATAACACTTTCTACCGCAATCCTTAAGTAGCTCTTGAACGGTTTCATAGCAAGTTTGATAAACAACATTTTTTACATGACCCCATAAAAAGAAGTCCATGGGTGTCAGGTCTGGACTTCTTGCAGGCCATCTAATCGTCCCGTTTGTACCTATCCAGGCATTGAAATTTTCATTAAGGTATGCCCTGGCAATTCTGCTGTTGTGGGCAGGTGCACCATCTTGTTGAAAAATGATATTATTTCGTTCCTCTTCTGGTAGAAGGTTTAATTGATTTTGTAAAAGCTCCAATATTTCAATGTATTTTGCTGCATTCAGATGTCCTTCGTAAATGTGCACCAAAACAACCATGTTACTTTTGATTCCACACCAAACATTAAACGAAAATCTGACCTGATTGCTCGTTTCACGGACACGGAATGGATTTTGACGAGTCCAATAATGATTGTTATGTCTATTATACATTCCATTATTACTAAAATTTGTTTCGTCAGACCATACAATACAGTCCAAGAAATTTGGGTTGCGAGCTATTTTTGTTCGAATATTTTCACAAAACTGTAATCTTCTGCCACTATCTCCGGGATGTAGTTTCTGCACCAATCGCCCATCTCGATAACAACAATTTTCTTATCGAAGATTTCAACAAGGTACTTAACGATAAATTAGTAAGCGTGTACTTCATACGAAGTCTTTGAGTGTTGGAGAGATAACCGAACCGTTACGTGTCTTTTACTGTTAAAAGTGAACAGTAACCAAATATTTTTTTAGAGAAAGTTTATCCTGAATATTAATACTACCGATTAGTATAATAAAATAAGGAGTGCTTATTTATTTTTTTTTTTTTTTAATTTTAGTTGTTTCGAGTCCCGGGTGAAGCAAGTGAGTTTTCAAAAATCTTTTAATGCAGATTTGTTTCTTTTCCAAAATAAAGGAATGTCTTCTTTAAGTAAAATGAGCTAGCTTTAGGATTTAAAGTAGTTTTCCTCCAGGGCCCGAGTTTAATTTCCACCCTGTATATTTTAACGACAAACAGTGGCCTATTTCACCATAATTACAAGTGTGACAATTGTAATATTCCACTGTTACTGACGTCACAGGTCTCCGTAGGCTACGGTACCGCTTACTCTCGGACGGTCCATGTGCTTGTTTGCCACAAACATAAAATTATTACTAATAACGTTATTATATCGTTAATAAACTACTTCTTATTTTCCGAAACCCGTGACAATTGTCGCAAGGTTTAGTACAATTTTCATTAAATCTTGACATGAGGAGGCTTATGTCGGAATTTCGCTACAATTGTCGTGCTTTTTGTGACAATTGTAATTTTGCTTCGCAAAAAAGTAGTTATTTGCTGCTGATTTATTAAAGTTCCTGAAATATATTTTATGTTGGTGGCAAACAAACACGCGGTTCTTCCAATGGTAAGCGGTAACTGTAGCCTATAGACGCCCCCATTGGAGAAACGGTAAATTTACAATTGTAGCACTTGTCAAAGTGGTGAAATTGGGGCCAGATCTTAATCGCGTAAACTTACGTTTCAGGCATGACGTTACAGCCGTCGTCGCAGGCAACCCAAACCAACCAACCAACCAACGTAATGCCCGAAACGTCAAAATAATATTAAACGTAAGTTTACGCGATTAAGACCCGTTTGTCGTTAAAATATGATAATAATAAAAATGATATGTATAAGAATTTTATAATATGCTCTGGAGTAATACTCATAAACTGCCTAAACGTCACAAGGCAAATCGTTATATTATAGTGAATTTTGAACAATATAGCGGATATCGCTTACTCAAATCATGAAATTCGCATGCAATATGCCTAGGAATTTCATGATCTGGCGTATTTTATGATCGACCGCTGTCATCTACACGAAATTTTATCAAGAGAATCAAATATACATTTCAAATAGGTACCTGAAAGAAATGTCAACGCTTTTCGTACAAAATGATTGTTACCTGGATCAAACGTTACGGCGAAATTGATATGGATTTGTCTTTGACTCACAAAATTGTGTTATTTTAATTTTGAGGTAAATTCATCCAGTTTATAAAAGAAGGTCGTAAGCGACACGAGGTTTATACAATGTTAGGTCGTTTTGCGTTTAGGTAAACAAGGGTTTAACTTACGTATGTTACGAGAGAGAACATTTATGATATTTTCTTAGGCTTCCACGTGGCAAACAGGGGAATGTAATTATGAGAGGTTCGTACGTCAAGGTCGTAAGTACCTGTACGGGAAGAACGTCACAAATATGTGTACATCGATCTTCTTGGCTTCTCAATAAAAAATGCATACAGATACATTTACGTTTTGATCAAAACGGCTTACGTATATTTCCCGAAGATTTTTTAGTACAGAAGTCCATTTCTCAAAAGCTTGTAACTTGTAAATACAAGTGGAAGTCTCCTTTTAACACCATTAATTAGATAAGGACTTCCGCTTGTATTACAAGTTACAAGCTTTCGAGAAATAGGCTCCAGATCATGCTTTTTTAAGCGCTAGTTAGAGAGCGCACATCGAAATACTGAATGTCTTTATTATGAAGCACGTAAGTTTGATATCCTAACCAGTTGGCTTATGATTGTAACGTGTTTACCAGTTATCGATATTGCCGTCACGTTCTGACTAGTATGCAAGTATTGCAAGTGTGAAAGTGACGCTTAGCACGATAAACGGTAAAAGTGGAACCATCATAAGCCACCTAGCCGTAATTTCACCGCGTTGACAAGTGCTACAATTGTAAATTTACTGTTTCTCTAATCTGGGGCGTCTATATAATAGGCTACAGTTACCACTTACGATCGGAAAGGCCGTGCATTTGTTTGCCACCAACATAAAATGTAGTGCAGGAGGCAAACAAGCATACGGACCGTAGTAAGCGGTAGACTTAGCCAACGGAGGCCTGTGATGTCAATAACAGAGATATTTAATTTTTACAATTGTCACACTTTTAATTATGGTGAAATAGGAGTCTGGTACGGTGGATCCAAAATCAGGGTAAAATAATTGAGCAGACTATTTGTCAACCGAATGCTTTTCTAATATAACACACTTTCAACAAACTTCCTAACATACGGAGCACCTTTAAATGCCACACAAACATAAAAGCACCCCATACTAAAACTCATGTCCGTTTTATTCAAAAAGCATCCGAATCTCAACCATTTTCCAATACCCTATACAGCATAACAATAATATGTAAATAGAGGCCTTACAAAACTGGACTTATCCAGCGAAGTAGCAGGTAAACTTTCTGAAATATACCCCAGCCCTTCAAATTTACATAACCACCTCAAACTCGTCGTAAACTAGTGGCAAAGCTGTAAAAAAACCATTTCGTGGACATTTGGGGAACGACGTAATTACCCTGTATAAAGTTGTCCAACCGTCAAATGCTTTGCACCTACGGTTGGACTATAAAAAGTCAGCCATCTTGAATTGTTAGGGCCTTGTGACGTAAATGTCTCGTTTTATTTAGTTTTAGCTACTTGGTTTAGGGGATGTTGAACTCTTGTTAACTTAACACATAAATTATTTTGTCTTAAAACTTCCACAGAAAAAAATTGTGTTTCTTGTTAACTGTCAATACAGATGTTGTTGACTGTATAATACAGGGTGAAATATGAGTCGCAAAAAGTAAGTAATACATTTTCCTAATTCTATTAAACATGTAACAAATTACACACCCCGTAAAAAGTTGAAATTTCTTTTTGTAGTACTTAAAGTCTTAAATTCAAAATATAAATGAAAAAGAAAGAAAAAACATAGAAATGCACTAATCTACGATTTGAGTCTAGAACCCTTTAATTATTTATTAATAGGGGTCACTACCCACTAGGTTTAGGGTGGTGACAAATGTATTATTTCTTACCGCCATCTGTCGCGTATTTAAGAAAATATTTTTTTAATAGATTGTGACTCAGTGTTGTATCATATTTTTTTAGAATTTACAAGTACAAGTAATCAGATATTTTTGCAGAATATGCCGTGTTGTTATTACTGACTGTAGGCGTCAATAGAAACTGTTGTCATTAGTGATGTATGCATCCGAAGGGACCGGTTTTATTAGGGACGTTTTATAGTTCAAGCTATGGCCGGAAGGAGGCGCTAGTTGCAAGGTTTAGGGAATTAGGGTTGGGCCAGGAAAAGTACGGGTATTGTAAATGGGTCTATTTAAAAAAAAATGTACAATGTTAAATTAAAAACAGACCACGATCGCATCAATTGTGTAACGAACGTTAGTAATTAAGTTAAATTGTGAAAACTCAAATCAAATAATTTATTAACGAAATATTTTTTTTCCCCGAGTAGACCGAGTGGTCGAACGGCAGCACGTACTCAGCTTTCATCAGCCGTGAAAGCTGAGCACGTGTGTTCGATTCCCACCTCGGACGTTGGTCATCTTGGTCGTTTTTTCGTTAGTATATGACATTCAATATTTATAATTAAAAAAAAGAATAATACTAATTATAGTGTGTATCTACTCTGTCCAACCACCATCATTACGAAAAGGCGGGTAATTTAAAAATTTGGCATTGTTAATCGCTCATAGAAAATTTGCATTTGTCGCCTTTTTCACTATCAAAAGTTGCCATAAACAATTTAACTTCGTAACACAAAAATTATGACGTTATATTTTGTTTACATTAAGGGCCTTTAATTATGTTCCAAACTCGTACCATACTTAGGCCACTTAACAAGCCTCGCGGCCTAAAAACGGTTTCGATTGAAAACCTCTCTGTTATACTTGATAAGATTGTGTAAAATACTATTGTAGACTGAATACTAAATGCTCATCCTATATTAGGGTTTCTTCACCAACGAAAAGGGCTAAAGAATAGCTAAAGGCACAATAAAACGACTGAGAATATCGACGGTACATTGCTCCGTCTGATAACGGAAATAAATACGCTAGTTTCGTGGCCCGCCCTCTATGTGTGTGCCCCCTAATCCTCAGGTTTACGACCGCCTCTGTCGCCGCACTGGATTTTTGCCGCTCGTTTATTACACTCATTGTGCCGTTCTGTTAGATTTTGAACGGAAGAATTACGTAAAGGACTAAAGGGAATCGATTCTTGGTACCGAATATCTTACGGGAGTAGAAGAAAATATCAATATTTAAAAAATAAGTACATTCCCGTTGCCTTGAGGTTCTGGGATTTAAGATCCCTCTTTAGTCAGCCTCCGTAGCCTAGTTGGTAGTTTCCTGCCTACGAAGCTGGAGGTTCTGGGTTCTAATCCCGGCGAGCCTATTTGTGCATTTATTTATCACAAATATTTGTTCCTTGGTCATGGCTGTCTATGTATTTAAGTATCTATATGTATCTATCTATTATAGGTATATATCGTCGCCTGGTACCCACAACACAAGTCTTAATTGAGCTTACCGTGGGACTAGGTCGATTTGTGTAAGATGTCCCAAGATATTTATTTATTTTTGTTTTCGCAGGGGATAATGCTTTTACGCATCCACCCCAGGGCTAAGAGGTGATTCGTATGGAGGTGGTATGTGGGACTCACTCACAGAGGCGAATACCCACTAAAAACCCCTGCGGCGTCACCCACTTTTCCGTTAGCATCCCAGCACCATCATCATCGTCATCATATCAGCCGAAAGACGTCCACTGCTGAACATAGGCCTCCCCCAAAGATCGCCACAATGACCGGTCCTGTGCCATCCAGCGGACTTCTGCGAGCTTCACCAGGTTTCAGTCCACCTTGTGGGGGGCTTACACACGCTGCGCCTTCCGGTAAGTGGTCGCCACTCGAGAACCTTCCCGCCCCAATGGCCATCGGTTCTACGCGCAATGTGCCCCGCCCACTACCACCTCAGTTTAGCGATTTGGAGAGCTATTTCGGTTACTTTGGTTCTGCTGCGGATGGTCTCATTTTTAATCCGATCTCGCAGAGATGACACTTGATTTTTATATCCTGAGGTTTCTGGAAGTCTCAGAAGGGTCGATTTCTTTAATAATTATGTATCTACACTTAAGTATTTATAGATATCTATCTATTATATATATCCTCACAAGCTACCCATATGACAAGCCTATTCAGCTAACCGTGGGACTAAGTAGATTTAGAATAGAAGAATAGAATAGAACTTTATTCAGAACGCTTAATTTAAACTTAATTTAATTACAATGACAGTGGTACACATTTATAAAGCGTAACTGAAAAGGTCCACACTCAGCTTCATGTCGAGAGACCCTAGAGGACCCTGGCGCTGGTCTTCCGTGGCGACCCTTCCGAGAGAGCGCAACTACAAGCTACACATAATAAATATTTAATCTAAGATTTCTGTAACTTGACCCAAGATATTGATTTATTTATTAATGTCGTCTTTGGGATTAAGTGGAAAAATAAATAAGCCGGTGTGCCCCAACACCTACCATCAACTAAGCTACAGAGGCTGACATTATACTGAAACAATTATCAGGATGCCTAGCCAAGTTGCCAATCGCTAACGCTTATAGCGTATCGTAGTTTTTCCTATCTGTCACTTTCATATTAGTGCGTCAAAAACAGGTAGCTGCCTTTTGTTTACGATTGACGATTAAACTTTAGCGATTGACAACTTGGCTAAGCATCCAGATCTTTAATTTCTCATAGATTTTTCGGCCGCATCCCTTCCCCTAAAGTCATATAGTCGTGTCCTTCGTATTTGTTTCCGTCCACTTTTGGCCGATCGACCGTTTGCCTTCCAAGGCGGCGAACATTCTGACCCTCCCATCAACTAATACGTAGTGTGGCGTGAGTCAAGAGCGACAGCGGTTCTTATAGAATGTAGATTATATTTATAATATAGAGATACTTGAAATTATACACATTTTTTCTCGATTCAGACTTAGCAATTTCTCTGACCAGTAAGTGTAACTTTATAATTTTGTGACAAGGTTGAATTTAGATATATTTCACTCTCACGAAATCAACCTTATGCCTCGAGATTCCAAATTTATAAATACATTTTTCCAAATCAAGCATTTATTTCCTTTCGTACTTTTGATATATCTCTATTTCCAACAAGGGTAATAACGGCATAGTGATTTTGTATGCATAGTAAGCTGGAAAATGTAATATCCACGTATTAAAGACGTATTATGAATTCCTAAAAATATATTTTTTTCTTTATATTCTCTTTCTTGCTTTTTCTGCATAATTGGCTAACCTGTATAAGTACCTCTTTGTATGTCTCTTTCCTATTGACTGAAAACGCGAAGTGGATATTTAGATAACAAATTCTACCCATATCAATAATTTTAATGACAATGTCAGCCATCTAAGGATTCTCAAAAATAATAACAATTGCTAGACGGCACACTAGAGTATTTTATTTGATTATTTCGCATCCACATTGTTAAATTAATCAATTAACTTTTTAACGCCCCTCTTTACCATGGTTACATGCCCTTTATGCACTCTTTATTTTTTTATCTACCAAACATGACTGAACTATTGTGGCGTAATAAGTCTATTTTGTTGGGGCACCCGTCAAACATATTTAGAGGTCTGCTTTTATTAGGGACGTTTTATAGTTCAAGCTATAGCTGGAAGGAGGCGCTAGTTGCAAGGTTTAGAGAATTAGGGTTGGACCAGGAAAAGTACGGGTATTGCAAATGAGTCTATTGCAAAAAAATTTACAATGTTAAGTTAAAAACAATAAAAACCGGCCAAGAGCATGTCGGGCCATGCTCAGTGTAGGCTTCCTACCAAACTTGACTTAACTATTGTGAAGTAATAAGCCTATTTTGTTGGGGCCCCACCCTTCAAACATATTTAGAGGTCTGCTTTTAAATACTTTTTGAAACAATATGGTCACCATTGTCTCTTATCTGGACAGATACAGGACAAGAAAACGTTAAACCGAATTGACCACTTAAATAAAAGCAGGTAAAATATTTACATGCGCTATTCACACCTAATATATTTGTATTGTCTGTCCCCGGAAAACGGTCAAGAGGGAGGCCTAAGACTACCTGGACAAATGTGTTGCTGGCAGATATGGCTAAATGCAATGTTTCCGAAAACGATGTCAAGGATAGGGCGAAGTGGAGGAGAAAAATAAAGAAGGCTGACCCCACCACCGTGTGGGATACATAGCCAGGAAGAAAGAGAGAGAGAGATTCACACCTAATATAAGTAAACTCAAGACAGTAAACTTTCAAAAACGCTCCTCTTGTTGTGTTTGCCCGCTACCGCTTCCGCTTATAACTCCCACAGCCACTACACACGAATCCCCCGCACTAATGGTTCACGTTGAAACGCCGTGTTTACTTTTATTGTCAAAATAAATCTGTCTTAACTGTCGCGATCATCGCTGCTAACTGCTGTAATGGCCCAACATAAAGTTCTTACAAATTGTAAATGTGGATTAGAAAGGAATTATGTGCGGTAGCGTTTTTACAATGACAAACATGTTCTATAGTAACACGGGTATTGATGGTGATGATTATAAATAAATAAATAAATATCTTGGGACATCTTACACAAATCGACCTAGTCCCACGGTAAGCTCAACTAAGGCTTATGATGTGGGTACCAGGCGACGATATATATAATAGATAGATACATATAGATACTTAAATACATAGACAACCATGACCAAGGAACAAATATTTGTGATAGATAAATACACAAATAATGCCCTCGCCGGGGTTCGAACCCGGAACCTCCAACTTCGTAGGCAGGGTCACTACCAACTCGCTACAGAGGCTGACAAAATATTTACGTCGCCTTTTGTCAGTAAATGATTATGAAACGGGTACTGATGGTCAAAGTCAAACTATTTTTTATTCAAGTAAGCCTATTAATAAAATAAGCATTTTTGAATCGTCGGACACAATACCAAGGAAAAAACTACTACTTCTAACCCTACACCACTGACTTGAGAAGAACCAGTCAGAAACTCAGCGGGACTTTTTTTTTTTTTTTTTTCAAAACAGTAATATAATAATACATCTCATTAAAATAACCTGCATCGAAGAAGTTATTGCATCAAAAAGTAATTATTATTATACAAGTCCATAATTTGCATCTATAGATATAATTATCTATACTACTAGAGACGTAAAGGTTTCTAGTTGTCAAAATAAATATAAATATAAGATTTAGAGTTGTAAAAGGTCTATAAGCGTCATGATTTTAGTATTAAATAATAATTACACAGAAAATTAACTATTAAGGGACAATCACAAAGCAACTATTTTTATTATAAAAGACAACAGGCTATACCTAGATAAACATGACATCACACTAAAATAATCTCAGATATTAAATAAATAATATACAATGCTCGGTGAGGGTGAGCTGTTTTCATATTAAATGACATGTATCACGTGACATTTAGTATGAAAACAGCTACTCCACCAATTATTCATAATATAAAACAAGAGATGTATAGTCTAGTAGAGGTGACGGGTATTGATGATGATAATGATCAAACGGGTACTGGGTACGAAAATTGATCGTGATGATGATGACACACTGTAGATATTTACAAAGGTAAGAATCAGGGCAATGACACCTAACAGTGCACTTCCTGATGCAGTTTATACGCTAATAAATAAACTATAGCTTAAACTAACTGTATGCTTAGCCAAGTTGCCAATCGCTAAAGCTTAGTAGCGTATCGTAGTTTAAAATAATAAAAATTGTTTATTTTCCAGAAAACCTTACTTACATAATAATGACAATATCTTGTGGCTCCACAGCCACACTAGGCTATGCCTGTCACGTGGTAGCCGGTTTTCCCTCTCTGTCACTCTTTTATACAGGATGTAAGTCTAATACGGAAGAAGCTCTTAACGGGTGTTAGTTTACGACATAATAAGTACATTCAAATAACTTTTAGTTCAAATTAGAGCAACATACGCGAGTTAAGCACTCGTTGACAGCTAATTTCAAAAGCAGATGACATAATTGCCATATCAACAATAACAAATGTTCGTACCTACATTGCTGCTCCGAAAATCTTAAAAAAATTCTGTGGGGTCGTTATTAAGAGTAACTTTAAAAAAACCTTGTAATCCATGATTACACTAATGAATCCCATGCCTGGTGTAATTGATCGCCTGTATTAGATTTACACACTGTATTAGTGCGACAAAGACAGTTAGCTGCCTTTCGTTTACGATTGACTATTAAGCGTTAGCGATTGGCAACTTGGCTAAGCACCCAGATATAAGTTAAACACTAGTCTCAGTTGAACCTTAATCAACCCGTCAAATTCTGCAGCAGTCGCTAGCACTTAAATTAAATATTTAACAACTGTTTTACCTATAACCTAAGTTTGCGAGTCCGAAACTCGTAAACTGACGTGTCTAAACATGTTCATAAAACCCTGTTTAAGGTTGTTGTAGTTGCTTAACGAGTCTTATATGTCAGATATACGGCTATACAGCCGATAGTATAGTATAGTAATACTATACTAAAGAAAAGTCACGTGACCATTTCCATACATTATTGTGGTGAGATGATTTATCGCTTATCGTATACGATTGTAGAAAAGCATCTAGGCCTGCGGACATGTTCTTTCTGTGTAATGTAATTTGCAATAAATGACTTACAATGAAGCCAAGAAGGCTTTAGTAAGTGATAGGTCAACGACAAGTGACAAACATTTGTCAGCCTCCGTAGCCTACGAAGCTGGCGGTTCCGGGTTCGAATCCCGGCGAGGGTATTTATTTGTGTATTTATTTATCACAAATATTTGTTCCTTGGTCATGGCTGTCTATGTATTTAAGTGTATATATGTATGTATACATTATATATATCGTCGCCTGGTACCCACATCACAAGCCATAATTGAGCTTATCGTGGGACTAGGTCGATATGTGTAAAGATGTTCAAGAATATTTATTATTTATTTAGTTACCTACCCTAGACCTTAGATTTTTATTTTGAATAAATAATAAAAAAAAACTATACCCCCTTATTCATAAACGTCTCCTAACTTAGCAAAACGCTAAATATTGTCTGTCCTTTTCAGTCTTATCAATATTTCTATAAAAACGATAGGGATAAAATACATAGCCGGCTTGCTATGTTTATGGTATCTTGCTATGCGTATCTTGCTTATTTGTAAAACAGAAAGAACATGTCAGCAAACCTAGTCAAGACGCCATTTTGAAATCGTATACGATGAGCGATAAATCACGTGACCACAATAATGTATTTAAATGGCCACGTGACTTTTCATTCGAATCTGTCATTCTCATACATTTACTACTTATCGCTTTTTACGATTGCATCTTGGCTAGGTCTGGGTGCTTAGACAAGTTGCCAATCGCTAGCGCTTAATCGTCAATCGTAAACGAAAGGCAGCTCACTGTCTTCGTCGCGCTAATAGAAAAGAGTGACAGAGAGGTAAAATTACGATACGCTACTAAGCGTTAGCGATTGGCAATTTGGCTTAGCATCCTGCTACGTTTATTTGGGAATACAGCCCTTGAAATGGAACAACCATAGGTAGAAAAATAAAGAGAATGTAAATCGACAATTTTAAAAATGTTTAATATTTTCTTCGGTTACCGCGAGGATTACACATGAAATAAAACTATGAAAACGGATAAACTCGCACACATTAACTAACTTTAACTTCATTCCGACGTTTCGAACACTTTACAGGGTTCGTGGTGTTAACATACGCGAGTTTATCCATTTTCATAGTTTTATTTCATTAAAAATGTTTCTTCTACCTTCGAATAGCCCTGCAGGCCTAGCACAGGATTTGTGCGAGAATATATCGCCGCGAGATAGACTATCCATCCCTCTTTTATTCATATAGTTAGTAAAAGATGGACAATCTATGTCGCGGCGACATACTGAAATACTAATCATGTGCTAAGCATACAGCTATGAACAATTTCTCGTGCAAGAAACGTTCAAGATATAACTCCCATACGAAGTTAGTTTTGAGTTACGACCGTTATGGACTGCAGCTAAACTACTAAACATGTCGCGAATCATAGTTTTGATGGCTTCATATAATATTACTAAAATGAGTTTTGAGTTTCGGAGTTACGATCCAAACCACTTTCGCCCCTCGGCGTCTTGAGATTAAATTTTGGGTAGTGTAGTACTTAGTCACTTTAGTAAAGATATACCTACTAATATTACTAATTTTTTTTATTGATAGTGAGAAGCAAACAGCATTAAAAAGTACATTTAAAAAGTTACACTAGGAATATACAGAAGCCAAAACAGTTTCCACTGCTGAATAGACAATTTTTAAGATGCTTTTTTAAGAGGCTTCAAAGCCTTGACTTCGAAACCTTCTTATTAGGGCCATTGTAAGCGTCCACGTTTCAGTACCGTATGTCATCATTGGCAACACACACTTATCAGTGCCTGAAGACTTTCGTCTTCAGGCACTGCGGAATATTGGACGAAAAGATGTATCGTAACGTCGTAACTTCCCGAACGCTGCCCAACCGAATCGACAAGTAATTTAGAAATAATCATGTAATTATCTACTTCAAGCGCATAGAAAAGCAACGAAAACGAGATATACAAACATTTGTGCTAGAGAGCTCGGAATGGCTCCTAAGCTTATTCGGTGCATTTTTAGTATGGACGGGTAATCGTATTTGCTTTTAATTACTTCCTTCTAATGGACGAGAGTACGCGAAGATGCAAGCTGCAGCTAGTTTACAAGCAGTATGGGAATGTTTATCCCTGAAATACGAAATATATATTTTCGGTCATAAACTACCATTCCATCGCTAATGGTTTCTTGGCACAATTGAACAATTGCTTTTGGGGGCATTTTTGAGCTGGCGTTAGACATCCATGTTATATATGGCACCAGCATCTTGGGTAGGCCTACAGATTCTGTACAGATGGTGCCTTTTTTAAGCTCTAGTGCGAGAAGTGTGTCATTTCACGTTAGGTCCAAAACTTCGGAGGGCCATCTGTACTAAAAACGTCGTACGAGACACGTGCTTGCACTTGTGTCGTAATGCACTATTTTATAACTCATAGTGGTTTATTTTATTCACTATAAATCACGAATGACACGAATGCTTGTTATACTGTGCAAACGATAGGTACATGTAACATGTATTTATTTTATCAGACAAGATTGCAGGTACAACACGTTGCCAAAGGAATTTTAAATAGATTCTTCGAGATAAACAACAGTATTAATGTTATTTATTTTGAATTAACAAATAAATTTAGCACCTTTGTGGAACTTAGAGATACACTAGAGTATTAAAACCTTTATTCCAAAAGTCAAAGAGATTTTAAAAATAGGGCTTAGTGTGAAGAGCTAGATTTTACAGTACGACTGGTGATTATTCTAGATAGTAATGTCTAACAACTTTAAAATTAATGACTTATAATAAAATCGGCCAAGAGCATGTCGGGCCAAGCTCAGGGTAGAGTTCCGTAGTTATAAAAAAATGACTGCGCTGATTATGTTCGAAATAGTTATAATTTAAAATATTATATAAGCAGAATGAACACACTACTGCGATCGCCAACCCCACAGAATATGTCATATATACCATAGATCAAGCAAACGTATCTACTTAGCGTGTCAAATGAACTCGGTAAAATCTACTGAGTTGTCCGTCTTTAATCGCAGCTTGCAGCTTTCGGGCGTCAAATTTTGTAAGTTGAAGTGAACAAAAACATAAACAATGCCTCCTGAAGTAGGTAATATTAATTGCAACAACACAAAAAATATTAATACTCAAGGGCCTGAGACATATTTAAAATCATAGGCAAGTAACAACTTCAGTACAAAATCTGACACGCTCGGCCGCCATACAAATGAATGAACTTGTTTCTTCTATCCAAATCTAATTCTGTGTAGGTAGTAATTATGGGGGTCAAAATTCTTTTCGTTGTCTTATTTTGTGTACCTAAAAACGTGACACAGTTGTGATTTTCATATGAGAGGATGTTTTGTTTGAAATTTTTGATATAATAGATTTTCGCCGCGTGCAATTTTATATACCTAGAAATTGCTTTAAAATCACCCAAGTGAATCGATAATAGTGTGAACAGACCCTTAGATCTAAACTTCAGATTCTACTTGAGTTTTAACTGCACAAATATATTGTCCCATTTTAGCTAATGGTTAGTTTGGAGCAATTATTTTAAAGCTAAGTACCTTTACTATGGGTTTTTAGTGACATTTATTGTCTGTGTGTGGATCGACTTTGTAAACCTGCTTGCAATGTTTCTCTAACTTAATAAATATAGAAATAAGAGCAACGGAAAGATCAATTGTGCGTACTAAGCGACAATACACACTTTTAATATATCATCATCATCATAAATTTAAGAGTTAGACTCTTGTCGGTGTAGCTCTCTCCATCTGGTTCTATCTTGAGTTCCGTCCTTGATTTCCCTATACGACAATACATGACCCTTGTATTTTCTTTTATCTGATCCACATAACTTATCCTCGGTCTTCCCCTTCCTTGCTTGCCTTCAACCTTTCCTTCAATGATGTTTCTTATAAAAGGAATTGTCGTATACGATGTCCGATCATCTTCCCTCTTTCGTTATCTATTGTTTCTAAAATGCTTTTTTTCTCTCTGATTCTTCTTCTTTATATATAATCATCAAAAAAAATAGCCGACTTCAACCGATATCTTCAAAATTCCTTCATCAGATTCCGACTTGGAGCCAACGGGACTCGTTTTTTTAAATTCGGTTAAAAAAAGAATTATCGAAATTGGTTGGCGTGATATTGAGTTATCTATTCGTCCATTTGTTGAACTCATGAATGCCATGTCAGAACTGGACCAAATTAAAATGGGACCAATCGTTAAGCATCAGCTTTCAAATAAAATAATACATTACGATACAAATGCGAAAAAAATTAAGTTCGAAACGAGTGGAGATAAATTAAAGTACGACCGAAGGGAGTGCTTTTTAAATCGACACGAGTTACGAATTTCCTTTTCGCACGTGTATCGTATTCGTTTTCAGCACATAATTATGGCACTCCAAAGATTTCGACCTGACAGATGAACCACTTCTCGCGCGTAAAAAAAGCACCATTTGTACTGAAAACCTAAAACTAAACCGTCGCCACTAGTTTCGAATTTCATGTTTTTCGCACTTGTGTCGTAATGTACTATTTAAACCGACTTTAAAACGAACCGTGATGTGTAATCTTTAAGAAATCGATTGTAGTCTTTTTTTTTTAATTTTATATTTGGGAATTATTTGAACATTCATGAACCGGTTTCAATTGCCTTCCAAAAACTGTTTAATTTATTCAGACCGTAGTCTTCACTTGAGTCCTGTTTTAAATTCACGGTACTGGCCTTCTACCGCGAAAATCGAAATTCGTAAATTACGAGGATTTTTTTTGTCACTCAAACGAAGGTGTCATTAGAGTGAGAGAGACAAATCCTCGAAATTTACGAATTTCGTTTTTCGTGGTAGGGCCAATGTAGTACTGTGCTTACCCACTGTGGGTTCTTAGTACCTAAAACGGCAAGCACTAACATAGTTCTAAGCTAATCGTTCACTTGTACTGCCATCTAATTGTAGCAGTTTAATCTGGCTGAATTAGAAGGCGGTCATGTGAGAAAGAGGATCGACATTACCTTATCCCAGTCTACTGACATTGGGAATAATCATATTTTTTAAGTATCGTTTGCCTCATTCAATCTCATAGATATATTGATAAGACCGGAAGGGACAGCCAATACTTATCGGCTTGCTAAGTTAGGAGATGTATAAGAATAAGAGGGAGATCACCAGCGCTTAAAAAAAGCACCATCAGGGGCCTCTTTATCAAAAGCTTGTAACTTGTAACACAAGCGGAAGCCCTAGGGTCCATTTCTCGAACGCTTGTAACTTGTAATACGGAAGCTTTTGTCGGCCTCCGTAGCCTAGTTGATAGTGACCCTGCCTACGAAGCTGGAGGTTCCGGGTTCAAATCCCGGCGAGGGCATTATTTGTGTATTTATTTATCACAAATATTTGTTCCTTGGTCATGGGTGTCTATGTATCTATATGTATCAATCTATTATATATATCGTCGCTTGGTACACACATAACAAGCCTTATAAATAAATACACAAATAATGCCCTCGCCGGGATTTGAACCCGGAACCTCCAGCTTCGTAGGCAGGGTCACTATCAACTAGGCTACGGAGGCCGACAAAAGCTTCCGTATTACAAGTTACAAGCGTTCGAGAAATGGACCCTAGGGCTTCCGCTTGTGTTACAAGTTACAAGCTTTTGATAAAGAGGCCCCTGATGGTGCTTTTTTTAAGCGCTGGTGATCTCCCTCTTATTCTTATACATCTCCTAACTTAGCAAGCCGATAAGTATTGGCTGTCCCTTCCGGTCTTATCAATATATCTATGAGATTGAATGAGGCAAACGATACTTTATCGGTAGGGATCGGATTCCGGTTTTTTCTCAATTCAAAAAAGGTTCTAATTTCGTTATTTTTCGTTCTTCGGTATATAAATTCCTTGTTAATGGAGTAATTTAAAAATGCTATGTTGTTAATACATAGAATTTTCAGTACTACATAAAGGTGAATTTACACCAAACGAGCGAATGCTAATTTTTTCCCCCACTCTACGAAATCAACGAATTTCGACGAATTACGTTTTATGTAGCGAACGAATTACGTAGAATGGGGATAGAATGACCATTCGCTTTGGTGTAAATCCACCTTAAAAAGTAAAAACGTTGTAAAATATTAGGCTATTTGGAGGTTTACGAAAAATCGGTTCTGACAACTGCTTATCGGTCTGCTTAGTTAGAAGAGGTTTATAAATAAGGGGGTTTATGTTTTGTTAGAAAGTATGTTTAAGTTATACATAAAATTACGCATTTTTCTTAATACTTACTAACGAGGCAAACAATTCTGAAAAGGCATTTACATGTCACCACTTTTCGTCTTAACTTGACTGAAACAGAATGCCTTTCGACATTAAGTCTGGCTATAAACACTTCTGTACTTAAATTTTACATTATCGTATCTTAGGTACTAGAACTAAACCCTATAGGCCGGTAAATAAGGCTCAAAATTTTAATATTTGAGATATGAATTCGAACTTGCGAAAATTATCACACCAAATTATTTTACCCAAATGCATAGTTGCAGAAATTCACAGGATTTTCATTCTTATTTATTGTAGTTAAAGGTGAATATAGCTCGCGTAGTAATTAGGTTATTTTTGGTCGAATCGTTGCTCATTTTGAGCAAAACTTTGTTTTATGAGTCGTAATGAGAATGTATGGGCGCGATGACAACTTAAATACCTCATTGTTTTGTCTCTGTATCGCATTTTCGCTGTTTATCTGGTACATTTTGTTGGATTACTTTGTATACAAGCTATCTAAAATGTAGGTATTTCAGTAAATGTGTGTAAATTGAATTTTTCCTAATTAGTGCGAAAAACGAACTTTCCGCACGTTTCACTCGCGGTAATTTCTCTTTTTGATGCACTTGTTATGAAAAAAATCGTCCCTTACACGCGCAAAAACTTTTTTTAACTCGGGTGATGGTCAACCTCGTTTCACTCGGGCTCCAACTTTCACTCTCCCCGAAAAAAAGTTTTCCCGCACTAGTAAGGAAATATACCTACTATTGAGTACGGACGCTGCTTTTTTACGCACTAGTACGAGAAGTGTCTCATTTCTTGTCAGGTCGAAACTTCGAAGAGCCATATGTACCTACTGAAAAACGTCGTACGATATACGTGTGAAAACTCCCACTTAATTTATTTCAACATTTTCGTGTTTTTGCACCTGTATCGTAATGTACTATTTTATAATCTTCATGAAAAACCATTCTTGTTCTAAGACAATCAAATGATGCTGGTGCCATCACCCTAGTGTGTTTATATCAAGTCATATTTTATATAAATAAATGAAGGCTTGTTGTGTAAAAAGGGAAAAAAAATGCACCATATCCCAAAAGAAGCAAGAAGTAGATAGGTATCATATGTGTCATGTGTTTTGGTCAATTCTGCAAGAAAACCACGTGAAAAATGTCGTCGTCTCTTTTCTTAGCTATTTTTATAGCCGAGCTATTCGCTATCGCTAAAGGTCTCCCCAATCTTATCGACGCTTTCGCATTTTTAAGGCAAATCGCGCCGTGTCACTGTCGATTGGTGTCGTCCGAGTTGTTTCTTTATCGCTCTTATTAACGTAATAAGTTTGAGAAAACGTTTATTACTACGGAGTAATAAACGTTTTCTCAAACTTATTACGTTACTACGCAACTTGCTACGCAATGTTGGTGTTACTTACTTTAAATTAAGCCCGGAAATACTATGTATCCGATGATATATGCTAAGATGATATGTAAATAGATTTCATGTATTTATTTCACACCTAGAACTGCAAACAAACTGTCTTTTATTTTGAAACATTAAATTATGACACTAGGGTATTGACCTTCAGCCACAGAAAAAAATTACCTTAGAACTAATGTCTATACCACCAGGTAAAAGGATACCTCAAACAGATTTAAAAAAAGTTAGGTACGAATGTTTTTTTTAAATGTTATACTATACTGTACTATGTATTGTAGTATTGGTATATTTACAAATGAAATAGTATGGTTCGGCGAAATCAGTTCGTTTTATTTCATGGCAAATTTGAGAAAAGCAATATACAAATCTCGGTAAGAAACAGTGTTACAGGCTGCGTATCCCTATCTGGCCTCAGTCCCTTCGGCCAGATATATCTACTTGGCCTGTAACCCTTCGTTTCTCGTCCTCTTTAGTAATGTACTATTTCATAAATGGATCTAGCCGAATTGTGTCGTTGCATCGATAGATTTGGGGACACCTTAACTAGTTTTTGTTGGGACCAGAGGCCCATTTCTCAAAAGCTCGTAACTTGTAATACAAGCGGAGGTCCTTATCTAATCAATGGTCTTGAAAAGAGACTTCCACTTGTGTTACAAGTTACAAGCTTTTGAGAAACGGGCTCCAGTGCTTAAGTAAGTTCTCTGTAATACTATCATTAGATGCCCTAAGTAAGAAACGATATGATTATCTATTCAGTATAAAGTTTGATTTGTATCTACTAAAGTGAGATAGCGTAATTACATCAAAAGAGGTGACCTGCAGACCTAGGACGACATGGTAACGGACCTCTATAATTGTTCGAAATCGCTGTGAGAATTTACGATCGCACGACGTCCATTGACGGCTTTAGAGAGAACATTTTAGGGTTTGGTCGCCACGGCCTGTCCGTATGTAAAAACACTGATAGATCAATACTTTTCTGAGACACGTAATGAAATATTGTTGTTATGTTCCTTTTAATAGGCTGCAAAGTATGAGGTGCGGCTAGGACAAGAGGTCGTTAATGGAATTAAATACAAATATTAAAGGAAATTTCAGCCTCTGTATGAAAAAAACTGTGATGGATACCTGTATCCTACCCTGCTTGACCTACGGTTCCCAGACTTGGACATACACAACCAGAGTTAAAAATAAAATAACTAGTTGCCAACGAGCGATGGAACGTAGCATGTTAAACTTAAGAAAAATAAATAAAGTAAAGAGTAACAAAATTAGACAAAAGACAAAGATCACAGATGCACTGTACCAGGCACTAAAACTTAAATGGCAATGGGCTGGTCATGTAGCAAGATGCAAGGACCAACGCTGGACCCTCGCCGCTACCAAATGGCACGGCCCAGCAGGAAAAAGGAAAGTTGGACGTCCAAAGCAAAGATGGGTGGACGACATAATAAAAATAACTGGTCACAACTGGCAAAAAGTAGCAACGGACAGAAACAAGTGGAAGGATTTGGAGGAGGCCTACACCCTGCAAGAGGGGTCCCCTAAGATATTACATACTGAAACACATATATAAAAATCACTTCTTTTTTTTTCAAATCTATATTTACTTAGTATAAGATAAAATTCATGTTATTTAAGAAATAAGGGAAATAAAGAGGCTTTATTATTATTATACTCTTTATTTCACATGTCTCTTAGGCTAGGCTTTTTATAACAATATTTATAAAATTAAAATATAATACAACATACAAAAAACATACAAAACACATAAATACTTTATAAAAAACCTAACCTAGGGTGCCGCCGGCAACGGGGCGGGCCCAAGCTGCCGGTGGTTAGGGCTGCAGGGAGAGGAACCGCCGGACTATGCGCGCCGTGTCCAGGATTACCGCCTTCTGCATCTGACCCTTGACCCAACCACCTAGCGAGAGCCTCTTGAGGTGTTGATCGAGACTCTTCGCTATGAGACCGTTCGCAGAAACAACTATCGGTACAATGATCGCCGAATCAACCTCCCACATGTCGGTTACCTCGTGAGCCAAGTCAAGGTACTTACTGGCTTTGTCCTTCTCGGCCTTCACGAGGTTCTCGTCATGGGGGATGGTGATGTCGATGAGCATTGCCCGGCGTTGGGATCGATCTATCAGCACGATATCAGGCTTATTGGCTACAATAGTCCTGTCCGTGATGATAGATCGATCCCAATAGAGCGTGGCACGACCATTTTCGAGAACTGCCGCAGGTGTGTACTTATAGTACGGCACTTCGAAGCCCACAAGGCCGTATTGAAGAGCAAGCTGCTGGTGTATAATCCTGGCTACGAGGTTGTGTCTGTGCAAGTACTCGGTGTTAACAATCTGAGAACAACCGGAAATAATATGCCTGAGTGACTCACCGGGACGGCGGCATGCCCGACAAATGTCGACCGTACCGTCCTTCAGGATATATTTCCGGTAGTTATTCGTCATGATAACCTCGTCAGCAATTGCACAGGCAAAACCCTCGGTTTCTCCGAAGAGGTTATTATTATTATCTTTTTATTTCACATGTCTCTTAGGCTAGGCTTTTTATAACAATATTTATAAAATTAAAATATAATACAACATACAAAAACAATACAAAACACATAAATACTTTATAAAAAACCTAACCTAGGGTGCCGCCGGCAACGGGGCGGGCCCAAGCTGCCGGTGGTTAGGGCTGCAGGGAGAGGAACCGCCGGACTATGCGCGCCGTGTCCAGGATTACCGCCTTCTGCATCTGACCCTTGACCCAACCACCTAGCGAGAGCCTCTTGAGGTGTTGATCGAGACTCTTCGCTATGAGACCGTTCGCAGAAACAACTATCGGTACAATGATCGCCGAGTCAACCTCCCACATGTCGGTTACCTCGTGAGCCAAGTCAAGGTACTTACTGGCTTTGTCCTTCTCGGCCTTCACGAGGTTCTCGTCATGGGGGATGGTGATGTCGATGAGCATTGCCCGGCGTTGGGATCGATCTATCAGCACGATATCAGGCTTATTGGCTACAATAGTCCTGTCCGTGATGATAGATCGATCCCAATAGAGCGTGGCACGACCATTTTCGAGAACTGCCGCAGGTGTGTACTTATAGTACGGCACTTCGAAGCCCACAAGGCCGTATTGAAGAGCAAGCTGCTGGTGTATAATCCTGGTTACGAGGTTGTGTCTGTGCAAGTACTCGGTGTTAACAATCTGAGAACAACCGGAAATAATATGCCTGAGTGACTCACCGGGACGGCGGCATGCCCGACAAATGTCGACCGTACCGTCCTTCAGGATATATTTCCGGTAGTTATTCGTCATGATAACCTCATCAGCAATTGCACAGGCAAAACCCTCGGTTTCTCCGAAGAGGTCCCCGAATCGTAGCCAGTTCACCGACGCGAGCAGATCCACATCAGGTCCCGTGAGGGCCTTGTAGAACCGCCCGTGTAGCTCCTTGCTCTTCCATACCGCCTTGCGGTCCTCGGTGCTTAGTACTACAGGTTTGCGCCAGTTCTCTTTTGCCAAGGAGAGCGGGGTGAGGTTCCGATCTACTGCCACCACATCTCGATGCATCCCGCACTCATTGTTAAGAAAATAGTTTCTAAGATTGTACACCTCGCGGTTGTGAAGGTTTTTGGCATTTAAGAAGCCGCGGCCCCCACATTTCCGCGGGATGTACAATCTCATAACTGATGAGCGCGGGTGTAGCATTCGATGTGTGGTGAGCAGTGTGCGGACCCTTCGATCCAGGGCGTCCAGCTCGGTCTGAGTCCACCTTAGTACGCCAAAGGAGTATATGAGTATGGGCATTACCCAGGCGTTGAAGGCGCGCACTTTGTTGCCTCCTGACAAAAGACTGTTAAGTACTTTTGTGAGCCGGCTGAAAAAGCGCTCCTTCACCGCCTGTCTAATTCCCATATCTTCAATACCCAAAGACTGTGACATACCAAGGTATTTATAGGTTTCTGCTTCCGAGATAGATTTGAACGACATTGTCTCAGAAAGCTGTAAATTTGTTGAATTTACTACTTTCCCCCGCTGCACATGCATAACCGCACACTTATCGACACCAAACTCCATTTTGATGGCACTACTGAAAACTTCTGTGGTTCGCAGTAGTTCCAACAAGTCTTGGCTATTTGGCGCAAATAATTTGAGATCATCCATATACAGAAGGTGAGAAATGACTTCACCCTCTCTCCGAAGCCGGCAACCTAGTCCTGAATCCTTCAGCAGGGTACTGAGGGGATTCAGAGCTAGGCAGAACCACAAGGGACTCAGACTGTCACCCTGGAATATTCCTCGCTCGATCCTTATGAAGTCCTGCGGGCCAGAGGGGCCATCCCCGCCTCCTGGTTGACGAAGGACTGTGGTCCACTGCCTCATACACGCGCCGAGAAAGGATCTTAAAGTTGCATGAACTTTATACAGCTCCAAGACCCTTTCCAACCATGAATGAGGCACCGAATCATAGGCCTTCTTGTAGTCAATCCAAGCGGCGGAGAGGGCCCCTTTGTTACGCCGGACTTGCTGGCAAATGGTCATGTCGATGAGGAGGAGCTCTTTAGTACCACGGGACCCAACCCTACATCCATTTTGAGCAGGAGCCAAAACATTGTTCGAAACAATGTGCGTGTTAATTTTTACTCTCAAAATGGATGTAAGGAGCTTGTACAGTGTGGGCAAGCACGTGATGGGTCGGTAGTTCTTCGCTTCCGTGGTACTACCGGACTTGTAGAGCAGGAAGGTTACACCAGTTGTTAAAGAAGGTGGCAGGGAACCGAGCTCGAGGGCTTGTTGGAATTGCGTTGCCAATCGTGGGTGCGAGCATCGAAACCATTTTAGCCAGAAGTTGTGCAATCCATCCGGCCCAGGACTTTTCCAGTTCTGAGTCGTGCGGATAGCACAACTTACGTCATCGGGGCTGATGGTAACTGCCCCCATAGGTTCGATGGTCTCGCATTCACGTTCGACAACGGTCATCCATTCACCCTCGGTGTGTCCGACGGGCGCTGACCAGATACTACGCCAGAAATCACTCATGGCAGTAGCATCCGGCAACCGCGCGTCGGACACACGGTAGTCGGTTTCCTCCCACTTTCGGTAAACCTTCCTTTGGTCACTCTGGAAAAGGCGATTCTGCTGGAATCGGTTCACACGCTCTCTGTACCGGCGAATACGGTTTGCCCATGCATAAACCTTCTGCTTCAGAAAGTCGATGCGCTCTGTGAGGTTGGCCATGTAGTCGCGGGGTGCAATACCCGTTCCCGCGAACGCCTGGTTCACAAAGCGCATTACTCGGGGGCGGTTGTTGCCCCCCCTGAAGCAGATCAGCTTTGCAATGAGAGTCCTAAACGAGTCGATACGTCGCTCGATCCGCACCTGCCATGCGGGGACACCCCCAGCGGTCCTAGGTGCACGGTCAGAGTCCGGAAACTTGACTCGAGCAACACGGCACGCTGCAATGGCCCCGCAGTACATGATCGAGTGCGTATCATCCAAATCTTTACTGGATCGTATATACGGCTCCAGTAAAGCGTTTAGGGCTCCCATCAACGCTAGATTGCGCCTATTCATGGGCAAACGTGGTAATCGTGGCCTAGAGTCGGGTGTGAAGCGATACTGCATAATCGCTTCTTCCAGAGTCCTCCTCAATTGCTCATTGTCTGAAGTACTCACACTCAGGTTCGCAGCATCGTCCTCATCAGCAGCAGGACCGACCCGCAGTGCCTCGGATGCCAAGTCGTGTGCCGGCACCGGGTCCGGCGACGTGGCGGGTGGGTCCTGCGCCGAGGAAGGGGTCGCGCGAACAGGGAGAGCCTCCAGGCGAAGCCGATCAAGTGTCGAGTCATCCAGCCGCTTTGATCGTTGGATGACTCGCACTTGATCCGATAGTCGCTGCGCAGTCACATTAATGGTTGGTTCAAGGGCCTGAAACAGAGGAAGCATCCGGACACGATACGCGGATAGATTAGTTCCTCCCTCTGTGGCCCCGTAGTAGGCGCGCATGACGTTCTCATTCATAGCTTGAGACCATGTCATGCGTCGCACTACACCACCGGCAGCGGGAGCCGTGGGCGGGGCAGCATGTCCCGCGGGCCCCAAGCGTGCCGGCAGCGGTGGCCGTCCTCGTCGCGCAGGTGGTCGTGGCGGCGGCGGCGTAGGTCCGCGCTCGTCGCTGCTCGATCCGCTGAAGTCGGGCGCGGTGGCGTAATCAGCACCCGATGAGACTTGAGAGCTGACTGATGTTGACGAGGCGGACGATGGTGTTGGGCGTGCGATCTGTGGGGACGATTTTTATTATTATTATTATTAAAGGCCTAGGCCAACAAAGTACTCTTTTTAAATTCCATTCCACATAAATTTGTAGCACAAGTATCATAACATCCTGCCACTATGCAATACTATGCATATAAAACTTTAAAGTTTTTTTTGTTTATGTCATTGCATGTTTGAGAAAACCTCTGTACCTACGAGTATACATACCTCCACTGGAAATAAGGGGTTGCCCCCCTCAGACCTATCCTGTCTATATGTCTCCGGCCTCTTTCGTCTCGGCCTATATAGTAATGTAATATTATACAATTAACACAACTTACACGGTAAGTATAAAAACAGAGAAATTAACAAATAAAGGCATGCAACATAAAGCTAACTTGCGGAAGAATTACAAACAAACAAACAACGAATGTACGTCACCAGTAATGGAACAGACACCAATAATGCACATTCATTCAAATTTTAAAGAAACTAACCTATGCATAAACGTCTCCTAACTTAGAAAGCTGATAAGTATCGTTTGTTTCTTTCCGTCTAATAGTAATATTGATAAGACGGAACGAGACGAACGATACCAATTAGTAATTGCGATGAAAAATTAACAGCAATATTTAATAGTACGGAGTATGTAAGTATTAGATTTGTCAGCCTCCGTAGCCTAGTTGGTAGTAACCCTACCTACGAAGCTTTAGGTTCCGGGTTCGAATCCCGGCTAGGGCATTATTTGTGTATTTATTTATCACTTGTATGTTGTAAATATTTGTTCCTTGGTCATGGCTGTCTATGTAATTAAGTATCTATATATATCTACCTATATCGTCGCGGTACGCACATTACAAGCCTTAATTGAGCTTACCGTGCGACTAGGTCGATTTGTGTAAGATGTCCCAAGATATTTATTTATTTATTTATTAGAGCTGGAAAGTTGAGATATTAAGGAAATATAAAACGTAATATAGTTTTTAAACAATACACTTGATTAAATGAGCGCGCAATGTAAAAATGCGTCAGCTGTGCGTCGTTTGCGTAGACATTTAGACTACCATCAATAGACTCCGTGTGAAGTACATCCTACCCTACACTACATCATTTCCCGATATCACACAAAATTTTTATCTAAAAGGCCATAGTCGGATTTTCATAGTAAGTCAGCCTTTAAATCAACCAGACTCTAGTATTTTTTTGTGAGTACCTCTTATGGTGAAGAATATTTCTGCTGAGTATCAACGTCCTATCGGTGACAGTTTTTGACTTATGATTTTTTTTAGTTTTTTCTTTAATGTGTTGTATCTCAGGATGTATAAAAGCGAATTGCTTCAAATTTTGAAATAATGTTCTTTATTTAGATATGCATCGAATTTAAAAAAATGAATATCGATTGTCGTATAAAAAAAAGAAAAAAAGACCAAAAAATTTTTCATATTTTTTTTTGTGTACCTATGAAGTAGTGACACCTCTATTTTCTTTTTCTAATTATAGACCATACATTGGCCTACTAGTTGCCTAAGTATTAAAATTTTCCAAGCGGTACTTCTTACCAAAAATCGGCAATATGTGTGGTCAAGTTCTGTATTCAATCGGTGTTTTTCAATGTAGTATACAAACTCTTCATTTATATTTGAGTTTTCTTATCAGGTTATCTTATTTAAGAGTAAATGCTAATGACAACTTAATGTCATCATGATGCAAGCTGTTTATTTCATTATTAATCGGCCGTTTATTATTTTAACTAGCGTAATTCGATATTATTTATGAGATATTCATTAAAAATAATATATTGCAGTTAAATATTATCGAGATACGCTAGTTGAAATGGTAAACGGCCGATTAATAATGAAATAAACAGCTTGCATCATGATGACATTAAGTTGTCATTAGCATTTACTCTTAAATAAGATAACCTGATAAGAAAACTCAAATATAAATGAAGAGTTTGTATACTACATTGAAAAACACCGATTGAATGCAGAACTTGACCACACATATTGCCGATTTTTGGTAAGAAGTACCGCTTGGAAAATTTTGATACTTAGGCAACTAGTAGGCCAATGTATGGTCTATAATTAGAAAAAGAAAATAGAGGTGTCACTACTTCATAGGTACACAAAAAAAAATATGAAAAATTTTTTGGTCTTTTTTTTTCTTTTTTTTATACGACAATCGATATTCATTTTTTTAATTTCGATGCATATCTAAATAAAGAACATTATTTCAAAATTTTAAGCAATTCGCTTTTATACATCCTGAGATACAACACATTAAAGAAAAAACTAAAAAAAATCATAAGTCAAAAACTGTCACGGATAGGACGTTGATACTCAGCAGAAATATTCTTCACCATAAGAGGTACTCACAAAAAAAATACTAGTCTGGTTGATTTAAAGGCTGACTTACTATGAAAATCCGACTATGGCCTTTATATAATATATATAAATAAAAATAAAATATATAAAATTTTAATAAATAAAGGTCATAATATTTTCTTCGGTTACCGCGAGGGTTACATATGAAATAAAACTTCAACTAGCTAACTCAACTAACTTCATTCCGACGTTTCGATCACAATACAGGGTTCGTGGTCTGCAAATAAATGTCATCATATGTATAAATAATAAATACGGTGTACTTATGGTTTAAGCATAAATGCTAAAGTAAGGACTAAGGAGGAACGAGTATGATCTAAAAGAATCAAAATACATTTCACAAAAAGGCACAAAATTAGAATTATATTTTACCTTTTATTTTTTTTGTAAGCTTCGGTTTATCTTCTTGGTATTATGATATCTGAAATTTAAATATATACAATGACATAGTAGTAACGCTACTATGTCATTCGAATTTTTCAAAAAAATCGATATATCAGGTAGCTGCTATAAATCTACGAGGCAGAGCGTCAAATAAAAAAAAATAAACAAAAGGAAAGTCTATAAAATAATACATCTTAATAACCAAACAGCAACTGAATTTAATTGAATTTATACTTTAAACGGTTAAACCCACGTGTATTTAGTAACTACGTGCGACATGTCTCACGAGTCACGAGGCGTGAACGCGGGCCCAATGCTTAATAATGGGAACCTAAACTCTCCGAAATATTAGCGCGTAGTGACTAAATACAAGACATGTGAGGTTAACTGTTCAATTATATTTAAAGTAACTTTTTATCTCCACAATATGTAGTATCCAGAATCATATGTCACATCTGTTTAAATTTAATTCACCTTGTTTATTATACATGTCGCTGTTAAATTGTAATTTTAAAATTTTATTACTGTGTTTTGGCTATAATTTTTTTTTAAATTGTAACTTAGGCTACAAAATGTAAGCACGTAATGTTAGCAAGTTGTGTTTGCCTGTAATTGGGTGAATACTGCGTCATGTTTTGTTTGTGCTATTATTTAAGTTCATATGTTTTAGTATTACACCTGTTGGCAAACCTTAATAAATAAATAATATCGCCCACCTCCCGATTCATCCTTAGTCCTCAGTTAAGTCCTCACCTATCTCTTTATAAAAAGCCATTTCAATTCTCGAAGCTCCACACAGCTGAATCTAGTATGTAAGTGATCTCTGCGCAGACGCGGCCGGCGCCGGCGCCGGCGCAGGGTAACGGGACGCTTGATTGGATAATTTATGTCCACACCTCTATTACGCCGTAAGTAGATAAACAATTTTAACTACTGACCCTATGCTGGCCTCTATAACTTGGCCTTTTTAAACTTTCCAAAAATGTGAGAGAACTACAATAATACTACATTGTATGTACATGTATTACTAACGAGAGTGTTAGAAGCCCGACGCCGTAGGCGGTGGCTTTTAATGACTCGAGTTTGTATGCCGCTTACCGATCGTGATGCAAACAATGTTTTTCTTCACACTTGCGACCAAAAAAATAAATTTTAAGATAAAATTACATTAAACAACTTACTAATATGTCTATAACTCCCTAGGGAATTTCACTTTTCTATAACTCCCGCAACGCACGTACGCAATAGCGCCCTTAGAAAGCAAGTGTGGTGAAAAAAAGTGACTTCTTTAACTTTTTTATAGCACACCACATTAAAGTAAAAAAATACAATCTTAAAGTTTTTTTTTTTTTTTTTTTAATTCGTAGAAACTTTTGGTTCTTGGGGTCCCAGCGCACGCAAATTGTTTGCTGAGATCGCGAAACGTCTGGTTGATGTAACTAAAGATCGAAGAGCTGGCAACTTCCTCGCACAACGCATCAGTATTGCGATACAGCGAGGAAATGCCGCCAGCATCCTCGGTACAATGCCACAAGGGCCAATTTTAGATATAGGTTAGGTTAAGTAGATTAGTTAGATTTAATCTATGTACATAAATTGTAGTTTTGAAAATAAAGTCTTCCGTACATCTTAAAGTTAGTTTGTAAGTTAGTTATATCTAATGTCATCGTTTTTCTGTAAATAGTTAGCTACCTATATATGTAAATTATAAAATAAAATATGATCAGAAAACAAAAAAAAAATCTTAAAGGTCTTAATGTCGTTTTTCCCTTTTAGTCTTATAGATATACTGATAAGACCGAATGGAACAAACAATACTTATTGGCTTGCTAAGTTAGGAGACAATTATGAATAATGTTAGCCGATACGAATAGTATGCATTATAATAATATTATTTTGGAAGCATGGTGCAATAAAGTTTAAAATAATTATCACTTAACCCTTGACTACCTACGTCCTGTTTATATCACACAACCACCTACCTGCGGTCATGGAGACCGCTTCTTCTTATGGGACCTGATTTATTTACTTTGGCGCGTCTGAAGAGGGTTTAAATATATTAAATATACTTTAAATAGTTTCAGGCATTTATTAACCAACAAGAATACAAAAATAATCAACATTTTGTATTTCAAACTTAACATATTTATGAACTTGTTGTATTTTCGATTACAAAACTTAGTATCCTTCAGGATATGAGATTACAAAATTAAAGAACATAATATAAAGCTTTTCATTACAAAAAATTAAATTGAGCAATCAAAAATGCTATTAAACTATCTAATTTGGTTACAAATAAGATATTTTTGTAAAATTACATGCTTTTACAATAACCATTCTTGTCTGCCGTCGACACACAATTTGTTCGAACATTCACATTCAAAACAAGTTTCTAGTCCCGTGGAAGACGCTGATTATTTGCACGACGCTCTAAATAGGGTTTCACTAATGTTTCGGCCAGTTTCTTCATAAATTTGAACCTTTTTTCAAAACTGTGTTCAAAATTAAAATAACACAACCACCTACGTGCGATCACTGAGACGTGCTGAGACACTTACAAAATGTATCGTAACCACCTACATGCGGTCTCACGGACCGCCGATGCTACTTTATTACTCACCAAATCCAAATGAGTGCACGTCTGAACGAGTCGACAGCATGGCCAGCACTGCGGAGGGGCTGGGCAAAGGTACAAGGTCACAGAGGCATGAGCGATGTACTTGCGTTCAGTTATTGTCAATTTTGAATAATCCAGTGTCTGTGAGACCGCACGTAGGTGGTTAAGGGTTAACCACCACAAACCGGCCAATACAAAACGCTGAAAAAGGCCAAAATGGTTGCCAAGCCGTGGTCTCTCTCCACCGGCGAATTTATTCCCTGTAGTTGCATACAGGGTTCATCTAACCTAGGGGCTTAAATGAAATATATTACAAAAAAAAGAAATACTAAGTCTTATTTATTTAATCATTATTTATTTATTGTAAGAAACATAAAATACTGGTAATGAACATAAGACCTACAGTTTCCATAGATTATAGTTGCGCTAACTAAATATGTACACAGAAAATAATCTTAAGGTGTCGGCTTCCAAGAAAATTAAAAAAAAAAACTTGATTGTTACTGTTACTATAATCATTATACAGTGATTAAAATATAAAAGGTTGACTTGATGCTATAAGGCATTCTCTATCTGTCAACTATTGCCAAACATAAAATGACATATTGGTGCAGTGAAATAAATAAAATATAAAAAATGCAGCAAATGAAAGTGCAAAAATGAGCTATCATAATGCACACAAAATTATAAAAATAATATACATAATATATAGACTAAGTACTAAAATTTTGCTTACATTTTGGTAGGAATTTCTAAACTTCTAAATAGCCACACTTCGTGCTACGGTAGTTAAAGAGTGATACTAGAACATATTTTTAATTTTCAG
This sequence comes from Thaumatotibia leucotreta, assembly GCA_025490895.1. Taxonomy (NCBI): domain Eukaryota; kingdom Metazoa; phylum Arthropoda; class Insecta; order Lepidoptera; family Tortricidae; genus Thaumatotibia; species Thaumatotibia leucotreta. The sequence goes on along the minus strand of JALPQI010000173.1, from coordinate 326,498 downwards.
TGCACACAATCATAAAGCTTGGAAGTCGATTAAAGGTCTCTGCCCACTAGACCGTAGCATACCATGACCGTAGCATGAACGTATCAGACACGGAATGTGAGACGACACGGTCTACTATGCCCACTATAACGTGTGTACATCGTTTCATATCCGTGCTAAGCCCGTTTAGTGACCGATGCATCCGCGTCGCAACCACGTATCATCCGCGTCGCAACTACGTATCATCCCCGTAGTATGAGCGATTCATATCCGTCGTTATCGTTTCATTGTCACAGTTTTATCAGTTTCAAATTGTTTTCGCGCCCTTTAGACAACTACTATCGCTCTTCTAGTATTTTCCTAGGAGTTTATTTCTACACCTATTTTTCTGAGCAGACATCGTAAACTGCGATCGAAATCCATTGAAGTACTAGAGTTGTTACTGAGTCAAGTCAAAGTCAAAAATTATTTATTGAGTAGGCTTAGCAACAAGCACTTTCGAATCGTCAGTTATGCTACTTATACATTCATATGGCGGAATGTGTTTATTTATCATTAATATTATTAAAGTATTAAATTACACTTCAATGTCTAGGTAACCTAGACACTGATAAATGTAATCTATGATATCTGGATCCTAGCACTCTCAGGATTGCTGTATGCCTGAGACTCGGCTGCAGCATTTGTATCCCCCACATTTGCGCCTGCGGCAAAAGCGTGGATCAGCTCGGACGTCATGGCCTTTCATGCGCAAAGAGTGCTGGCAGATTGTACCGCCACGGCACCATCAATGACCTGGTTTGCCGTGCGCTTTCTACCGTGTCTGTGCCTGCTACCTTGGAACCGGTGGGTATGGCCAGAGACGATGGAAAGCGTCCCGACGGAGCCACGTTGGTGCCGTGGAAGTTGGGTAGGGCTTTGGTGTGGGACGCAACGTGTGTCGACACGTTCGCGCAGTCCCACATCCAAGACACACGAGCACAAGCCGGTGCTGCTGCTGACCAGGCCCAGGTTCTCAAGCGCCGCAAATACTCGTCGCTTTTAATCAACTACGAGTTTGCGGCGCTTGCAGTAGAAACTTTAGGTCCTTGGTCAGCAGACATGAAGACTTTTATGAGGGCCATGTCGTCCCGGCTGCACGACGCCTCTGGTGACCCAAGGGCTGGCGCTTACCTCGCACAGAGAATCTCCTTAGCGATTCAGCGAGGTAACGCCGCCAGTGTCATGGGCACCATGCCGCAGGCGGATCTTTTGGAAGGTATTTTCTTTTTATAGGTAGTTTGTTTAGGTATATTTAATTTTAGTGTAAGTTTTATCTTTATTTTTTCATTTTAGTTTAATTTGTAATTTATTTAAATCTGAAAGTTGTAATTAATTTTTAATAATATAGGGAACGATCTATTATATTAAATTAAAACTTCTTGGAATTGGTAAATATATTGTCTATAGATTTATGAGAGTACATTATGTTCTTGTCATGATTGTCAATGTGACTCCGTCAAGTACTGTTTTTTTTTTTTGATTATTTTTACATCTTTTAATAGTTTTGGAACAATAATTAACTGTAAATAACAATGGAGCAACTGAAAAAAAATCTAAGAAAAAGATATATCGATTTTGTGTAGGTACAGTACATATTGTAATAAAAATCTAAAACCAATAAAATTTATTTTAGAAAGCCACATCAAAAGCATGGTTCTTGCCATGTAAAAAAAGAAACAAATTGTGCAATCTATCTGGATAAATTCGTTAAGTTACACGACTGTTTCAAAATTGATATTTCTTTTAATTAGTTTTGGATAAAAAAATGTAAATACAATACAAAAATGTAAATAGAACCCGTATGCTCACCGTTTCGCCGCCTGCGCACACCGTACCGGCAACGTTGCGTGCCATGCACGTAGCGTGTCGGGGCCGGCAAAATATTCTCGCCGACAATTCTTGCCGGTCCGTGCATGGCACGCGACGGTGCTGGCCGGCGACGGAACGTCCTAGTGGGCATAGTCTCATACTTTTCCATACAAAGAATATTTTTTTGTCTGATACGTTCATGCTACGGTCATGGTATGCTACGGTCTAGTGGGCAGAGACCTTAATACGAACATCTGACGGCGCTCGGCGCGCTTAATAAACATTTTGCACAAAGAATAAGCATAGCTCTTCAGCGTAGAAATACGGCCAGCTTTCTGGGCACCCTGCCCATTGACAGCGATTTATGGCAAATATTTTATCTTTGATTATTTACAGATTTTGTTTTATATTTCATCATCATCATCAGCAGCCTTTGATCATCCACTGCTGGACGTAGGCCTCTCCTATTAATTATGCGTACAAACGCATTAGGAGGTAACTGCCCATAATCGCCACGCTGGGGCAAGCGGATTGGCGATCGCAGTAATGTGTCCACTATGATGATGCTGCTGCCCATCAATCTTTTATCAAATAATGGTCAGTGACACTTCAATTTCTTAGTCGACTCTTACGACACCCGCAGGAGGAGTTGGGGTGGAAACAAATGTATTCTTACTGCCGTCACCACACGGCACAATGTATGTATGTGTATGTTTTATATTTACATTTTAATTTTACTGTTAATAAAATAACATTTTAGTTGACGAAAGAATCAATCTTTAGCCCAGCCCCAAGGTTACCCCGTATAGCCAGAAAGCTTAAGCCATTTAGATAACGATATCGCGTCTATATCCTGTGTTGGCACTGCTGCGTTTTCGGAGCGGGGGTCTGACGGTATTTCTTTCTATTTTATTTTTAGGCTGGACATGACTAAAGACCGTGAACTCGGAGAATAATATTCCAATATTCCGCAGCACTTAAAGTCTTTGATCATTGTTTTTTTTACGTGACGAAGATAGACAACTGAGCTCTCAACCCACCTGATGGAAAGCAGGATGAGGCCCATGGACATAACGATCGAAAAATCGCCTATGCGCTGTCTACCCTGAGGACTTAGATGGATTGCCTCTATCTATGCCAGTAATAACACCGACTACCTTACCCCCAAACCGAAACAGCAGTGCGAACACTGCTATTTAGCGGTAGGTTAACGGGTATTGTGTGTTGCTAGTGAGGACATACGGTACAGTAACATAGTTGCTTACAATGGGCCTCATACGAAGAGTCAAAGTGACCCAAAGGACAATGGAAAATGCTATGCTGGGAGTTTCTCTGCGAGATCGGATCAGAAATGAGATAATCCGAAGCAGAATCAAAGTATACAATATACTCGTAGCTCTCCGTATAGTCCGTATCGCTAAACTGAAGAGGCAGTGGGCAGGGCACATTGCAAAAAAAGAAACGTTGGCCGTTGGGCCGGAAAGATTCTCAAGTGGCGGCCACGTACCGGAAGGCAAAGCGTAGGCCCTCCACAAGGTGAACTAAGGACCTAATGAAGGTCGCAGGAGTCCGCTGGATACGGGTGGCGCAGGACCGGTCATTATGGTAATCTTTGGGGAAGGCCTATGTTCAGCTATGCTATTCTCTTATTGACACATTCGACGCTGCGTTCGTCAACGAGCTCGATGTCGAGACAGCCTTGTCTAAAATCCTAGCTGTTTGATTTGACATTAGGAATCGAGGCTGTGAGCGAGGTTGTGGGCGAGTTCGTCGCTGTTTTTCGTTAGAGAATACGAAGTTCATAGATTAAACGTCAAACTTTCGACGCAATGTAGTTCCAGCTCAAGCCGCATTCGTCGCCGAGCACTAGTGTCGTTTAAAGTACATTAGTGAATACCATTTTTAGGCTCGACGCTGCCGCAGCACTGACACAGCGCTGACAGCAAGGCGGTTTCCTTAGAATAACACTGCAGCAGAGGACGTCTTTCGGCTGATATGATGATGTTTATTATTATTGCAGTATTGCTTACACTGCCAAGTGTGATACCAATGGCAGTGACACTTCAATCCCTTATTCGACTCTTACGACACCCTCGGGACGAGTTGGCTTTGTATAAGAAAAATCAAACAATTTCAACAGCTGAAGGTGGATTTAGACCAAACGAGCGAATGCTCGTTAGGGTGCTTCTTATTTTTGCAATTTTGTAGGATGTTCGAACCAATAAAGGAGCTCTTTGCCCTCCCGATTGCAATTTTCTATGGGGCACCCTCTCATTTTGTATCGCTACCGAAGTACGAAGTTCAAGAAAGGCAAAATGATTAGTTGTTTTTTTATTACTTCGGTAGCGACCCCTAATTTTTGTTTATAATAATTGAAAAAAAAACAAACATGGTTTACTTATCAAATATCAAAATGAGAGGGTGCCCCACAGAAAATTGCAATCGGGAGAGCAAAGAGCTCCTTTAATGGTTCGAACATCCTACAAAATTGCAAAATAAGAAGCACCCTAATGCTCATTCTATCCCCCACTCTACGAAATTCGTTCGTTACACAAAACGTGATTCGTCGCAATTCGTTGATTTCGTAGAGTGGGGGATAGAATGAGCATTCGCTCGTTTGGTCTATCCACCTTGAGACTAGTGATTCTAACAACTCAATATCTACTGATGTAATTATGAAAATATCAAACGTTAAAACCCTAATTCTAGTTGGTAATAAAACGAGTCGAATCCAAAAGTTAGTCGTTACAGCAAATTAATGCATGGAGTTACGGCGCCCGTGGGAGAGACGTGACGAGCGCGGGTAGACTGGGAGACGACTCATTGATTTACGAGACGTTAAATAATTAATTATTATTATTTTATTTTTACCAAGAACCCTGTAAAGTGTTCGAAACGTCGGAATGAAGTTAAAATTAGTTAATATATGCGAGTTTATCCGTTTTCATAGTTTTATTTTATGTGTAATCCTCGCGAAAACCGAAGAATATTATTATTATTTTTCATCTGTTTTCGTAACACTTTTTCACTAACTAATAATTATACTAATTAACTTATAATTTGACTAATGGCTCCAATGGAAGACCAGCGTTAGACTGTTTACAGGCCGGCAATATGCTGAATTGGACACCATTTTGTGTCACTATTTTTTTAATATTCGTGTTCCTTTTGTATTTAATGTGTATATTATGTTGAGTCACAAATAAATGTTTTTTCTTTATTTTCTTTGTTGCTTGTCATGGCTTGACATTGATTTCTTTTTTTCACATTAGTAATAATAATAAATTCATATTTTTTCCATACATCTTAATTCTAATATTTTGATATTCAAAATGTATCGAATTCTAAACGAAATGTAATGAAATTCTCTTGTGCGCCATATACCTAGAAAACTACTGATATGATTTATTACTACTCAGTACTACTACAATATATTGTAGTAGTACTGAGTAGTAATAAAAAATTCTATAGAATTTGGAAATTGTATTTACATATCATGGGGCAATCTTACACAAATCATGTATATGTATGTTTATTTTTGTTGTAATTATTGAGCATCCTCATTTCACACGAACCTAAGAAATTGAAATATCTCGATTCACAATAATTGTTTTGTGTTAATATATTCAGACATTACTCGAGGAAATCTTTTCATAGCATTGTCCAAGTGACAATTTAGTCGAAACACCATTTTCGTATTATCGCGTGTATTTATTTACTGTTTAGATTTTTACCCACAATTGTCAAACTTATACAGCTGTCTCTCGGCCTATGAACTTTATTATAAGCGTGTTTAATGTCAATGTGGATGTATATTGGGCTAAAACGGTTTTTATGGCCCAATATCTTGCCCTGTGGCGTCGCCTGCCCTATCATTAATCATTGGAGCTTTTAGCAAATTAAAGTTTTGTGCTTTTAAACAGCGATTAAACTATAATGATTATGGATATGTGGCTATAAAATCATATTTTATAACTTTTTACTAATTAAGTTGCCATTTGGAACATTAAAATTGTGGCTATAAAAGAACGAGGTTAGTTTGAAAGCAAAAATGAATTCTGTATCCTTTCAGTGCGCGAGAAAAAAAAAACTGAAAACATGCAATATTTTCATTATCACACACATTTGAAACTGATTTTTGGTCTTATCGTCAGTTAAATAAACCTTGAGTTCACATATATTTTTAATTTAAATTATTTACATTTATTATTTAGTAGTTCTTGAGTGGCGGCCACGTACCGGAAGGCCTAGCGTGGGTAGACCCCCCACAAGGTGGACTGATGACCTGGTGAAGGTCGCAGGAGTCCGCTGGATGCGGGTGGCGCAGGACCGGTCATTGTGGCAGTCTTTGGGGGATGCCTATGTTCAGCAGTGGACGTCTTTCGGCTGGTATGATGATGATGATGATGATTAGTATTAGCGCAATAATAAATCTACGAACGTGTTTCACGATTATTATGTGTGAAAGTCGGCCATATTTGTTTTTTTTTTCGTTTTCTACTATAATATGCAATATGAAATGTTTGGTCTCCAATAAATAAAAAAAAAAATAAAAAATAAAAATGAAGATTCATCTTTGTTCACAATACTTCTGAATTATTTTATGATCAACGAGAGTACAGTCAAAGTAAACGATATAAATGCACGCAAAGGGATACATATCTGTAAATAGGATCCTGTCACATAAGTTAATTATTTTTTTATTATCTTCATCGAAAATGCTAGTAATTTGTAGTAGTTTTTTTATCACTATGTCTATGGGCCTCAGGTCCTGTTTTCCATCGGGTGGGCTGAGAGCTCAGGGTGCTTAGACAAGTTGCCAATCGCTAACGCTTAATCGTCAATCGTAAACGAAAGACAGCTAATTGTCTTTGTTACACTAATATAGAAGAGTGACAGAGAGGAAAAAACTACGATACGCCACGAAGTGTTAGCGATTGGTAACTTGGCTAAGCATCCAGTTGTCTACATTCATCGCATAAAAACAAGTAGTGTTAAAAAATATTTTCAATTGGCTCGCTTTTACGATTCTTTCGGAAAAAGTAATGAAAGTTTCCACTTTCTACTCTAAACCTATGTTCATTAAGTCTAATTTTCATTTACAAAAGGGAAACATGATGTCATCGAGATATCAATTGATATAGGTGGATCCTCGGTGACAATGATAGTCACAATGATTATTTCTTTCAAAACCCGAAAATAAACGAAATTTTCTTAACTTCCCGAAAAAAACATTCAATTTTTTCTAACTATTTCATGGCAAATTTTGGGCTTTAACAACCAAAAAAAGTCAACATGTTTAAATCAATATCCTCCCGAAAAAACACTTTCAATAAACCTTTACATTTAGCCAGCAACGCACTATATAAAACCTACATGCATGCAAAAATGCTCTTTTTATTGCTCATAAACCTATAGAAGCACAGGGATCCCATCATCTCCACCAAGTCAGTAGCTGTACCATGAGTAAGCAAGTAAGGTTTACGTTAGCTTTTCATCATTATCCATCATGTTTTAAAGACAGACGAGTGTTAATCGCGTAACCTTACGTTTAATTATATCCTAACGTTTCGAGCATGATGTTACACCCGTGGTCGCAGGCAAACTCCAAGATATAATTAAACGTAAGTTGTCGCGATTAAGACCCGTTTGTCTTTAAAATATGAGTGATAATCGTGAAAGTTTAAATCTATACAGGGTGGTCCAAACCTTGACGTCAAAAATATTTTTTTTAGATTCCTCACGTCATGAGCTATCAGAATATACCCCATGTATGTTAGCCGATTTTTTTTATCAATAAATTTCTTCATTCCAGAATTTCTCAAAAAAAAAATTTCAAAAATTCATAACTCGAAAACTACAAAAAATCGGCTAACATACATGGGGTATATTTTGATAGCCCATGACGTAAGGAACCTAAAAAAAAATTTTTGACGTCAAGGTTTGGACCACCCTGTATAATATATCATCATCATCAGTATATATCAATTCACTGCAGGAAAAATGCCTTTCCTATTACTTGGAGTACGTAAGTGGAGCATTGGAGCAAGCGTGACGGACTACTTTACTTGTCGAGTAAACGCTAGCATATTAACCTTTAACTTGCTAACTCATATACTTGTCGATTTCTAAGAATGAACTTTTGACAGTTATATTAATATGAAGGTAAGCATTTTTCCGATAGTCTTAACGTCATATATACAGGATAGAAAGGGACGACGTTCCTTCCCGCTACCGACTGAGTCTACCAACTATTACGATGTACGAAACATTTAGTATAGTATCAACATAGAAATATCTTTAAAAAAATGTAACCCCTTTAACCCTCATACAAAGTGAGAGACTAGTTAGAGTACAATAGTATGGAAAAGTCAATTTTCCATGTACGTTTTCGATGCAAGTCCCATACTGGGGTTACATAATTAATTTAAGATGACTCCTTAACTCACAAAATCTTTTTTATTTAAGATTAGCAGTTAAGTACCTAATGAATGATGTAATGATTTTGTTTTTTATGAAATAAACAGATTTTTTTTTTTTTTTTTACTGACAATTCAACGTAATGGTTGGTAGACTCGGTCGGTGGCGGAAAGGAACGTCGTCCCTTTCCACCCTGTATAAGGCTCAATTCTAAGCTGTCAGAAGTTCATACTTAGAAATCGGCAATTATAAATAGTATTGCTTCTATGTATTGGAGCGAGCGTGATGCTGATGGACTGGTAAAGTAGTCCATCACGCTCGCTCATCGAGTCAACTAACGTAAACATCCCTTGCCAACTTTTGGTAAGCTCCCTGGTTCATTTGCATGTACAGTCAGCGTAAAAACCGCTTATCAGTGAGCGGCAGGCACGGCTGCGCGATTCGATCTGTGTTTAGGATTTGGGGGCTCAGTGTACATTGTAAAAATGTAGTTAGTGTAAACGTATGGAGGATTATAGGCAGAGCTATTGTATACCGTGTGTATCAACTTACCAAGACTATGGGACATGATGAAGGAAAAGTGCTCTAAAAATTTTTGGTAAACTGTTTTGGTACATTTTTCACATCATTCATCATCATCATCATCATCATTATCAGCCTATGATAGTCCACTGCAGGACGTAGGCCTCTCCTATTGACTATGCGTATAGACGCATTAGGAGGTAAATGCCCATAATCGCCACGCTAGGCAAGCGGATTGGCGATCGCAGTAATGTGTCCCCTATGATGACGCTGCTGCCCGTCATCAATCTTTTATCAAATAATGGTTAGTGACACTTTAATCCCTTAGTCGACTCATACGACACCTGCAGGAGGAGTCGGGGTGGTGACAAATGTATTCTTACTGCCATCACCACACGGCCATACGCATAAGTACCTAATGGGAATAGGAATAGGAGAGGCCTACGTAATAGGCAGATGATGTGATGTGATTTCCATGATAGGTAAATATATATTTCTAATAAAAAAGTATGATATCTTTGAATCAGTTTTTTCTCAAACATGGAATAAAATTTTATCGTTACGTATCTCAAAATAGGCTCGGAAGTATCCTATTTAGGGTTTCGTGTCAGAAGAGGATTGTAATGGAATTCCATACAAACATTACAGGCCTAGCTTTGTTGTGATTGATTCAATTAGGTCCCCGTCATTGTGGCTTTTGGCTTTTAAAAACAGCTGAGTTACGACCAGGTACAAGTTTTGTTAATTAAATTGTGAAGTAATTGTGAGAGTTGTTTATTAAATAAACAAAATGATTGCTTTATTTTCCTTTGAGAAAAACACTACACAAGCTTCGGCGTGAATAAGAGCTTGTAGGTATCATATTACATCCGGCCTGCAAGCCCTTACTTCCCGGCCTCCGCAGTAATGTACTATTAAAGTGACACAGACCTCTCAAAACCAGCCAATGTTCTTATTATGATAACTATGTTCCCGAAGAAGCTAAGCGTTCCATTTACAAGTTACCTCGTATTCCCAATAGAAATGAAGTAGATTTCGTCGCTAAACCTACTAAACAGCTAATCTACAGCAATTAATTCATAGAACTGTCATCTTTATGTCACTCTGAATACGGGTGTTTGTTCTATCAAGCGAGTGTTGAGATACGAGGTTGAGTAAGTAATGCGGCGATTTGTACTACTCCTTTGATAACTATTCGAAGCTTCCCTGAGTTTTGTGCCTTTTGAGGGTTGATTCTGAGTATCGGTAATACCGGTTCGTACGAATTAGATAGGTACAAGGTATTTTTTTATCATCATTATCATCATCATGTCAGCCGAAAGACGTCCACTGCTGAGCATAGGCCTCCCCCAAAGATTGCCACAATGATTAGCGTCAATAACGCGCATTACTGAGCATAGGCCTCCCCCAAAGATTGCCACAATGATTAGCGTCAATAACGCGCATTAGGAGGTAAAATGCCCATAATCGCCACGCTGGGCAAGCGGATTGGCGATCGCAGTAATGTGTCCACTATGATGACGCTGCTGCCCATCATCAATCTTTTATCAAATAATGGTAAGTGACACTTAAATCCCTTAGTCGACTCTTACGACACCCGTAGGAGGAGTTGGGGTGGTGAAATGTATTCTTACTGCCGTCACCACACGGACAGCACACCAACAACCGATTCGAGAAAAAAAAAGTGACATTTCCGACTTGTATATAGAATATCTCAGGGGTTTTATGGAACGTAAGATTTTTTTTCTCGAATCGTATGTCGGCCCCATAGTAAAAGTTTATCAATATGACCTCAGAATTAACCCCTAAAAGGTCGGTAAATAAAAAACTACCAAAATATCTCTCCGAACCGCTAAACTGAAGTGGCAGGGGGCGGGGCACATTGCGCGTAGAATCGATGGCCGTTGGGGCGGGAAGGTTCTTGAGTGGCGGCCACGTACCGGAAGGCGTAACGTGGGTAGGCCACCCACAAGGTGGACTGATGACCTGGTGAAGGTCGCAGGAGTCCGCTGGATGCGGGTGGCGCAGGACCGGTCATTGTGGCAATCTTTGGGGGAGGCCTCGTGATCCTGAGTAACAAGCCCAAACTTGTCCGAATTAAATAACAAGGTGATTTCAACAACGGTTTGAGAAAACGCCCAAACTCCGATTTCGTAGGCTGTCGAAGTAGATCACATCGTTTCTGTATCGTCCCGATTCAACGCACTACGCAATCTAAACTAATTCATAAAGTTGAATACGCATCGGTCCGATTCGATCCGATTGAATCGTTTAACTAATTTGTTTCAATCCGATATTAGTTTGCGGCCAATAATTTATTAGGGTCTAACGCACGGAATTGCGTGAATTAATAGTGAAATTGGATCTTCGGGATTTGCGAAGTTGATAATTAGCTTTCAAGCCGTCTTTCATGTCTTCAGTAGCCCTATGATTTTGCAAGTACCTATCGGTAACGTTAGGTTTTACTCGATACGTTAAGGCGCATTTAGATCAAACGAGCATTCGCTCATTCTATCCCCTAATCTACGAAATCAACGAATTTCGACGAATCACGTTTCGTGTAGGTAACGAACCGCGAAAAACGAAATTCTTAAATTTCGAGGATTTGTCTCTCTCACTCTAATGACGCCTTCGTTTGAGTGACAGAGAAAACCCCTCGAAATTTACGTATTTCGATTTTCGCGGTAGTAGGCCAGGCCATCACATTCGATCCAATATGTCAATGTCAGTGCAAGCGCAATAGAATGAATTACGTGTCGAGTAAACCCTAAAATGTATCATTTACTTTCCAACTCATGGTACAGTCAAGTGCAAAAATAAGTATCGAAAGAATCCGTTCATAAATATGTTACGACGTTCTTATTACACAGAATTAGAGTGCACTGGGACATATTTTTGAACGTTTTTGTATACCCCTTATTTTGTCTTCGACTGTACGGCTATAAGGCCTACAAGTTTTTAAGCTAACATGGTCATTTACATTATTAGTATGACATAAATCGGGATATTAAGGCTTGTTCCCGAAATAAAGTAGCCATTGCTGCATAATTCTTTTTTTTTTTGTATGAGACTAATATCTTTGTATGGGTGGTATTACAAAGAAGGGTTCTTTGCCTATCTTCTCGGACGCTGTGGTTGATATTTATATCAATTTCGCCATAAATTATGGACTTTTATTTAAACTTCTGGATTTAAGTAGCGATTCTTCTTATTTTACCATTTTGGGTCGTTTAGTTTCCCAATGGGTCTTAACTAATTTACAATACCGATACTATAATAAACTGTGAATCTCGCGACTACAACTTTTATTAACTATTTCAAGTCTAACATTGTTGAAATCGTCTCTGAAGTTCGCACTTTTTTGGGCCTGAACTTTTGCATTAAACTTTATCTGAAGTTATTTTGATTTTGACGACTTTTAAGCGAATGCTTTTGGATATTAAATTGTTAAATATAAAACAGAAAAATCAATTTACGGTCCCATGGCTATTAGAATTACATGGGACTGTTGTGTAACAGTAGAAACTGATTTTACGATGGCTACTTTATTTCGTGAACAAGCATTACCATGTAAATTGTGATAATTAAACACCCGATATTTATGGAGACCTAGGCTCTCGGAAACATGTCGTGCGTAGTGACTAAGTACACGTGAGTTTAACAGTTTAATTATATTTATAGTTATCATGTCTCACGAACGTTCAAATTCAATTAGGTAGTTGTTTTTAATTTGTTTTTACAAATAAAATAATTCATGTTTGGCAACAAAATGATTTAAATTTAATTTATTACTATGTATTTCCATAGACCTATTTCCTATAACTCAACCCCTTTAAATTTCTAAGCACCCAAATCACAGACTAACATCCAATTTATGTACAGATTGTTCACTCTTTATTCACGGCACGCGCGGCGCTCGTGACGTTCCAAAATTGATTTTTATCAGCGCTGAGACCGGCGATATTTTAGCCCGCGATTGTTTTATGAAGATGTGAAGTGATTTGAGGGAGTGAATTATCTTTGCTTTCATTAAGATGTTGAGAGCGATGTAAATGATTGATTGATTTTTTACTCTGGTATTGTATTATTGTGTAGGTAAATATATTAGGTTTAAATTAATGATTAGGGTTACCTTTGTTTGATTCTATAATTACATACTAAATAAGTACCTACTCTATTTGTGTCTTGTGTATATGCAGAGACTTCATAATTATTTGTGTGCAATAATAGTACATTGTGCATCAAGGGAGGTAAGTACGGAATTACTAACGAGAGTGTTAGAAGCCCGACGCCGTCAGGCGGAGGGCTTTTATGACTCGAGTTAGTATTCCGCTTACCTACCGTGATGCATACAATGTTTTTCATCACACTTGCCGACAAAAAAACAAGTTTTAAGACATAATATTATTAAATGACGTACTGACATTTCTATTACTCCCTAGGGAATACCACTTTTCTATTACTCCCGCTACGCGCGCAAGCAATGGCGCGCTTAGACAGCAAGTGAGATGAAAAAGTTATTGTTTTCTAAAATTTTACTGTTAAAAATAGTTATATTCGACAATTTGATTCAAAATAAAGTATTTATCATAATTTAAGTACCTACCACCAAAGTATTTTAAAGTGCAATTTGTTGTCTACTCGAATGATTAGCTTATATTCATTGCATTATAGTCATTTTTACTTGCATACAAACAAACACAAAAAATCGAAAATCGAAAAAAAAAGACAGATACCAACAAAAAATAAATCATAGACAATCTATCTACGCCGCTTAGGATGAAGAATTCTTCTAATATTCGGAACATAAACGACATTTTTAAAATGAGTTGCAAAATTCGATATCAATTTTTATGATTCGTCCCTTTTCAACGCCAAAGATTCAAAAAAGGATTTCGTTCTCATTAAGAATTTGCTTACGCTTTAGAGAAAGGAGTTTTTAATTCTAATTAATATTCCATTTTATTTAAGCTACCGCACGTTCTAGGCTACCGTTTTAAATATATCAGTTTGAATTGGTACAAATTTGAACCTTAATACCGAGACGTAAGCATTATGACGGTTAGATGATAGCTTATCAACAGTGGGTTCAAATTGGTACGTGCTTTATCGAGCTGCGATTTTATTTTTGCAAGTGGATTTTAATTCGAATGTACAAGTACATTGTTATAAAGGAAGTTTGATCTTGGCACAGCGGCCCTTCCGCGAAAAACGAAATTGGTAAATTTCGAGGATTTGTCTCTCGCACTCTAATGACGCCTTCGTTTGTGTGACAGAGAAAAATCCTCGAAATTTACGAATTTCGATTTTCGCGGTAGTGGGCCAGATTATTAGATGAATTTATCAAGATCTCGAAATTGCAGTTGCACTGGTGTTACTAAAAGTACCCGTGAAACTTACGTTATATCATTCGACAAAATAGTACAGTAGACAAAAAATGTGGTCTACTGCTTTTCAACTTAATTCTGTCTGATAAACACTGATTAAAGCCAAAAAGTGGCAGTTTGTTGACATTACAAGAGCCGAGAAAATCTTAATTATGACTTGTGACATTTTAAATATTATACATCTTCACTTTGTACTCGTACCACTACATATGCAATTCCAAACTGTATGTAATATAATCGATACAGAGGACAAATTTAAATCCCTTTTAGACTGTTTAATTACTTTTCCTAACTAGTGCGGAAAAGTAAACTTTGCGCACGCTTCGCGTCGGTAAATTTCTCTTTTTAGGGCACTTTTTATGAAAAAAGTCGTTCGATACACGTGTAAAACTTATTTTTAACTAGGGTGATAGTCGCCCTCGTTTCACTCGAGCTCGAGCTCCAACTTTCACCCTCGTCGAATATTTTTTATTTTTGCACTTGTATCGAAATGTACTATTATATTTCATATAACTTGCCCACCGCGTGCTTACAGTTTGTCTTTACATTCTAGTTTTTATTTGAATGAACAACATAAACACAGCGCTTTTGTTTGCATCAAAGAAAAAAGATCACTAAAAGGGGTCTTAATGACTCCCCGTAAAACTTAACCCTCTCCCTCCATTTTATCAGTTTCAGTTCTTTCATTTAGCACAATAAGTGTTCACTATCAATTTCCACACTCTTACCAACTTCACTTTGCGATTTGATAGCCCTTATTGAAACGGGATAAGAGTAAGAATATGTAGGAAATTCAATGGAGTGACCATTCTGCGGAACATAGATTGATTATCTGGGAGGTTTGTCTGAGGAATTTAGTTCGGGCTATCGGTTTTAAGTCAAACAGTTTTGCGGACTTGTATCGTTAGGTACATTTGCTATGAGATATATTGAAACGGCCAGGGTGCTGAAAAATATCTGAACAGTGTGCTTAGACAAGTTGCCAATCGCTAACGCTTAGTTAGTAGCGTATCGTAGTTTTCCCTCTCTGTCACTCTTTCATATTAGTGCAACAAAGACAGTTAGCTGCCTTTCGTTTACGATTGACGATTAAGCGTTAGCGATTGGCAACTTGTCTAAGCAAGCTCAGATATTTGTGAGCGCGTTGGACGCTTCAATATATCTGATGGCGAATGTGCAAGTTGATCCCAAGTGGTTGCGAATTATATTCACCTGCGATATTATTTTCAGGAGTGGCTGTGTCAAGTGGTGTTAAGTACTGTTGGGTAATATGGAGGCGAAAGAGACGTTGGAATACTAAGTAATAATACTCACTATCACATAAATACTAGCCCCCTTATTCATAAACGTCTACTAACTTAACAAGCCGCTAATAATAGTTTGTCACTTTCGGTCTGAACAATGTGTCCATAAGAGCAAAAGGGACAAACAATTATTAGCGGCTTGTTAAGTTAGCAGACGTTTATGAATAAGGGGGTAGGTATTTGTAATACTTACAGCTTTCAGATACAAAAAATGCTGGAATTTTAATCAGCTGTTATTCCGATTCTATTTGAGTTTTAAAATCGATATATTTGTTTTAGCTTACGATTATCACTCATATTTTAACGACAAATGGGACTTAATCGCGTAAAGCTAGGTTTAATATTATTCTGACTTTTGGACATGGATGTCATGATTATTTTATCTTATTGGTTTACTTACCCTTACGGATACACTTCGACCCATTAGGATCTTTTGTGTAATTGCCCCCTGTTTCGCCTACCCTTTGTTCTATCAACTCAATATGTTTGAGGATGGACCCTAGCGGTAGCGTTTTGACCTCCTTCGGTTCCAGATAGCCGATTCCGAAGTCTTTCATCCTTTATCTGGCGAGGGCATGACATTCGCACATCAAATGTTTCATTGTCTGCTCTTCTTCGCCACACATTCTACAGTCTATGCTGTCAGAAAGACCCATTTTGGCCAAATGAGTTTTGACTCCAAATTGTCCCGTAAACATCATGACAATGATGATGAAGAAGGGAAAGACAAAGGATAAGCTAGATGAAACAAATAATGGATAAGATATCAGTCAACTCGTAACCACTCACTTGCTCTGATTTTTGCGATAGACTCTATGTCTATGTAAAATAAGAGTGATGACATGTAACAAAAGCTACATGAAGCAAGTGAGTGGGTAAAGGGAAGTCAAGGAGGCTGTTTTGATAGAAGTACTGGAGAGATTTACATACTACTGACAAACACTGACAAGAATTTACTTTTAAGTTTATGATGATGAAAGTATTTCTTAGTTTTCACAGCCAAGTACAGAAAGTTAAAGCTACCTGAACTTAATTCATTAATATAATACATATATTATATGAACACAATGTTGATGAAACAAAATTAACTTCCTGTAAATCATTAACTTTCGAACATGGTCGTGACTAGCAATGTACAAGTTGCAGAAAATTCTCCAAATTGCGGGAATATACTCGGAAATTTCCCAGAATTTTCATGAGAATTTAAGAGTAAGTTCTCATTGAGAATGTTTCCATGAGAATTTATGAAAGAAGTGTTTTAATATAACGAATATTGTATTTCACAATTGAGTAAACAAGGCATAAAGTATACCTTAAAAGGCATGTATACAGTGTGTAAGTCTAATACGGGCGATCAATTAAACCAGGCATGGGATTCATTAGTGTAATCATGGATTACAAGGCTTTTTTAAAGTTACTCTTAATTATGACCCCACAGAATTTTTTTAAGATTTTCCGAGCAGCAATGTAGGTACGAAATTAGCTGTCATCGAGTGCTTAATTCGCGTATGTTGCTCTACATTGCGCGCCGAATTATTTTGTATGGAAAATTTTGTTTCTCTAATTTTAAGTAAAAGTTATTTGAATGTACTTATTATGTCGTAAACTAACACCCGTTAAGAGCTTCGCCCGTATTAGACTTACACCCTGTATACAACGGGTTTGGTATGATTAGATTGCTTGTAAAATTTACATTGCCGAGAACATTCTCTTAACAAGTTTTGCAACTTATGAAACTTCTCCTCGGTAGATTGCTAGTCGTGACACACCTTTAAAACTATATAAGAAACACCCATGAAATGTACCTAGTATTTATACCTGTTCCAGTACTCGCGTCACTAAACTGCAGTTGGCATAGCTGGCAGCGGTCACTCGAGAATTGTTTAGTTGGCGGCCGTGCAAACCTTTTGGGCTTTATCCTTTACATAAATACATACATACAGAGTTGGACTACATTTTAGGCATGTATGGAGTCAGGTTGGGAGAGATGTTTGAATTCACAAATAAATAAACTTCATGGGTGTAAATCCACCCAGCCCCACTTAGTTAAGGCTGGTGTTGTCGGTACTGAGAGAAAATATACAGTGTGTTCCCATAACCCGGGAAATATGTACTATGCATTACATAAACCATCAATCGTTTTTAAGAATAAATACAACATTATGCAATACATTAACATCTAAGTAAACTTCATTCACTTCTAAGTATTAACAGTTGATAATTATTTTTATTTTTTTATCTGAAATAGGCTTACTCATGGCCACAGACTAGCCAAGGGCAGAGACGTGGCCTACGATGGAGTGAGTTTGCTCAGAAGGTGCCTATTCACCCTTGACTTTAAGGTTGACGGGTTATATGATCTGGGAAATATTTAAATCAATTTTATTTCTTTCGAACGATCAATGTTAAGCGTTATTTGAAAAATGTCAAACACTGTATGGTTGCAGTGGCTGCTATCTGTCAAATATGAAGTACATTGCTTTTTAGTTAACTTTTTAGCAAAGTTCAACAATTTTAAATATTCAGTTCTTAATCAAAACATACTCAAAGTTTGATTAAGAATCTACATCCCTTTACTCGGTTTCAAAAGAAGCTTGGATGATGGCAACGTACTGTATAATAAACAGATATATTATATGTACTCAAAATAACCATGGCCAAGTAATATAATACAGTGTGTAAATCTAATACGGGCGATCAATTAAACCGGGCATGGGATTCATTAGTGTAATCATGGATTACAAGGTTTTTTTAAAGTTACTCTTAATTATGACCCCACAGAATTTTTTAAGAATTTCGGAGCAGCAATAACGAACATTTTTTATTGTTGATATGGTAGTTATGTCATCTGCTTTTGAAATTAGCTTTCAACGAGTGTTTAACTCGCGTGTGTTGCTCTACATTGCGCGCCGAATTATTTTGTATGGATAATTTTGTTGCTCTAATTTTAAGTAAAAGTTATTTGAATGTACTTATTATGTCGTAAGCTAACACCCGTTTAGAGCTTCGCCCGTATTAGACTTACACCCTGTATATTTGTTGCCAGAATTCCTTTCCACACATTACTCTATAAAACGTGTAACAAAGACTTCATCAAAAGTTCAACCTTCATCTTATTGTTATTAATTCTCGGAACCTTTATCAGACAAAAGATGTATGTTTGTATTCGTATTCTCGCTAATGCTATCTCGATCACAATCTGTGGTGCAAGGTGCAATCCTGAAGAAGTAAAGCACAAAAGATTAAATAAGAATACTTTTCTACCTAAGTACAATATAGTGATATTTTGATTAGTTATATATTCACCGTGTTTTTATTGATTTCTGTTAAATTGGACAGGTTACTTGATACATTAATAGTAGTTCTGTTGCCTGGTAAATTGGGTTTTATTAGTTTCGTATTTTTTTTGTTTTCGGGTTCATACATGACAATTGTAATGGCAAGTGTGAGAGAAGCTCGCAGGCGACTGACGGCCGCTGACGGTACATATCAAAATAAGTAAGATTAGGATGTAATGAAGGTTGCAATACACTTCTTCAGTCATTAAACTTATTTTTTTTTAGAACTCAATAACAGTAAGAGTTAAGACACTAGTTTCTTAGAGAAATTTATTATTTTTGACCTAAATAAGCTGCCCTTAAATTTAACGGAAATCAATAACAACACGGTGTAGATTGGGATAGCTTGATAAGTTTATCGAGGAAAAGTTTGATTTATAGCGAAACTTGATTGAAAATGTTAGGTTCTATTTATAATCAATAGAACCTAATATTTTATTAATTAAAGTATCAATTAACATAGCTTAATTTGACTTTGTATTATGATCTACAATTTAGTTGGAGTAGGTATGTAAAATACACTGAACATTTAAAACATCAGTGCTTGCGTGATAACTATTTATTTATTTATTTATTTTTCTGAAATTACCCTTTATGTTACTATATTTTTGTTAATAAATGATTATTCACGCTTTAAAACGTGGAATACGTAAATGGGTCAAAATTCTTTTCGTTGTCTTATTTCGTAAAAACGTGACGCAGTGATGATTTTTGTATGAGGTGATGTTTTGTTTTAAATTTCTGATGTATGGATTAAAATCTAGCGTGAAAAAGAAATACAAGTGCACCGGATTTGTTTTATATACTGAGTCGAAACAGCAACTAAAAGCGTGACAGAGTGATATGAAATAAGACAACGAAAATAATTTTGACCCAAATGTTCTCTGTTCTGGAGAACTTAAATTAATTAAAGACATCGTCTAGATATTTGTTAAGTCGTGTTATATTTATGTATTGAATTTACAATATTTGTTATATAATTGTTATTCAAAGCTCTTACTGAGGAATTCTCGATAGAAACGTCCTATAAAATTCTAAGAACAATCCGAGAAAAATCTTGGTGTTACATATATGAAATACGAATACAATGTGCTAGACAATATTTTTTATATATTTAATCTTTATAACAATAGGCGGGTTTAATGATATGGAGCATTATTTACCAGTAGTTTTTATCGGTCTTTATTTTCACACAACTATATAATTTTTCAACTATATTATTTAGCTATGTGGTGACGGCTGTAAGAATACATTTGTCACCACCACAACTCCTCCTGCGGGTGTCGTAAGAGTCGACTAAGGGATTTAAGTGTCACTTACTATTAGTTATTTCATAAAATATTGATAATGGGCCGCAGCGTTATCATAGTGGACAGTGGACACATTACTGCGATCGCCAATCCGCTTGCCCAGCGTGGCGATTACGGGAATTTACCTCCTAATGCGTCTATACGCATAGTTAATAGGAGAGGCCTACGTCCAGCAGTGGACTATCATAGGCTGATGATGATGATGATGAATGTAACTAACTTAACTTATTCAAAATTGCTTATTAATAAGCTTACTTGAATGAAGAATAGTTTGATAATATATCTGGATGAGGCCCCATGAATCTAAAGTTTCTACACCAAACGGTACAAAATCGTACTCTTACTCGTGCCAGTCAATTAATAACCTACACAAAAAAAATATGGTAAAATAAATCATCATCATCATCATCAGCCTCTGATAGTCCACTACTGGACGTAGGCCTCTCCTATTAACTATGCGTATAGACGCATTAAGTGGTAAATGCCCATAATCGCCACCCTGGGCAAGCGGATTGGCGTAAAATAAATGCATCTAAATTAATACCTATATTTTACAACAAAGACGCAAAAAATATGAGATACATTCTTTGTCGCTAATTAAGTTTGTTCATCATAAGATAAGATTGTCAAGATATTCTTCCTGTGACAAATTATAAGTACTGATACTGACACAGACTGTGCAAGGTGATAAAATATCCCTCATGTTGAGTCACCAAATCGCGTCGCCATAGGCCTTTAGGTATTAATATAGGTACAGTGCATTGACCCCACACAAAGAAATTTGCTACGGTGACGGTAATATGTACACATGTGGTCTTAATTATGAAGGGCGTTGTAGTGTGGGAGCTGGCTGTAATTCATGTTTAATGACTTAGTAAAACTTACGTTTATGACTGAAAATGGTATGATTTTGATTCAATAAGCGATTGTTTTATTAAGTCATTACATTAATGTCATTATAAATAAACACTATTACGATATAAAAATGTAAGCATGAAAAAAAACTTTCGAATGGTTCGCGCTAAATTGATGCAAAAAATTCGTTTTCCTAAAAAAAATATTCGAATAATGTTATTTTGTTTTTTTGTGATAAATACTAACGACTGCAGCCCAGATAATTTTGATTCATTTTTTATTAGCAATTTACATGTTACATGCAGAATAATAGTACGTATCATTTTAGTTATTAATACCTTCATACAAGGATTTAAAAAAAAAAAAAATATTTTTACTTTTCAAGCATCAAAGTAAAAAAATATATTTTTTTTATCATAATAATATTATAATGCGCAGTTAACAGTTGCTGGAATTGGTTATTTCTCTACTAATTTGACGTTACTTGCAAACCATTGACTAAATCCTAAATTCTTTATATTATTGAGTATAAGATAGGTAATATTGTTAATACAATTTCTAACTCTAAATAAACTAATTGAGTCAACTGGTGAGCTAAGGCTGGCTCGTTTCTAGGCCAAAGAATAGGCATAACTTCTCAGCATGGGAATGTAGCCAGCCTTATGGCACCCTTCCGATGGGGACAGCTCAAGGTTTATTCTTTAGTACTAAATGTAATAAATAAAGAGAAAATATATATTTTTTTATCTAAATGTTCAATCAGGGGCCTATTTCTCGAAAGCTTGTAACTTGTAATACAAGCAAAGTCCTTATCTAAATAATAGTGTCAAAAAGAGACTTCGACTTGTATTACAAGTTAAGTACAAGCTTTCGAGAAACGGGCCCCTTAGTAGTTTTATTATATAAGTCATTAGTAGACTAGTAGGTGTAAATTGTATTCGGATCCTAGACAACAAATTGCAATACATAAATCACAAGCTTTTTGTTTAAAAACTAGGTCATACTTGTTTCCTTATCTTTTGATAGTTGCTAATTTATTTAAATATGTCGGCAACTGCAACTGAGCAAATATTTTGCGAGTTGCATTATTATTTTATGAATTATATGTTATATGCAACTAAGTGCAATATCGTGATAATTCGAAACTGCGTATTTTCTCAAACATTTAAATGGCACATATGACGTTTTAAGTATTATAATGTGATCAAATCGAGTTTTAAAATGTCTTAACTGTTAATTGGTTTAAGTGTAATATAGATCGTATGGTGCAATTTTTAAGGTGCATATTTAAAAGCAAAAGTTGATATTTTAATTAAAGTGATACCTGGGTGATTTTATTGTTATGAAAGTAATATGAGTTCGCAGCTGTCCTAGAAATATAGAAATTACCTTTTGTAATACCTTGTGCCCTTTTTCATAATAAGACAATGACGTTAAAATACTTATTTGAAATTACCTGGTAAGGGCCAATGTTCTAAACTGCCTTTGAAAAACGGTCCTGAATTTTAGTAGGCAAGTGTCACCCCCTCTTCAATGCATCATGGTATCATGGTAACGATAATGAATTTCAATGTCAACCTATAAAAATTTAAACCGCCATTTAAAAATACTTGTGATTGGTCCGTCAAAGTTTTGATTGGCTATATTCAAGTATTATTAGTACGGTCAAATCGTACATAATTTTACCCTAAACTCGCAAATCAAGTAGTATCGCTGCATTTTTGGTATGTTGTTTAGACACCACAGGGCAGTATAAAACCACATTTTGCAAGCAAAAAAAAGTTGTGCTAGCTGGGTAGTACGCGAAAAACTGCGAAATTTATGGCCATTTTTTAGTTTCTAATTTTTATTTCAAAAACCTTACGTTTTTTGATATCATATGTTATTAAACGTTTAAAGACTAATAAATTTCCAACAAGTTGAGCTAACATGCATTACCGTAGGTCTTATAGTTTCTGAAATTCGAGACTTTAAAAAGTACTCCTTTTTGTAAACTAGATAAAATTTTGTATTTTGCTAATATTTTCGGCTTAATATCGCCTCACCTAATTATGCTACGAAAAACATGCGATAATGACCTTATAGCGCACTTAATATTCTTTAATTTAAGGGTAAAATTAGGTCAGTGAACTTTGAAGTTGAAAGTATAAACGCGAAATTCATAAGGCAGGAGGCCCGCTATCTAAGTTTTTCATACAAATCGCAAGTCGAGTTGCAAAGCTGCAATTTTGGTATATTATAAAGGCCTTATAGATATATACGAAAATGCATATTAAAAGAAAAACAAAAAAATTGTTTGGGCATAGGACGTAAAAAAAGGAAAAAAAAACGGTCTTTTTTTAGTTTTTGACGTTTAACTAAAAATCTATTATCTTTTTGATACTAATTTCTATAAAACTAAGAAAGAACATTTAATTTGAAAGGATTTGAGCTACGTTGCATCACCGTAAGTTATATATATTTTGAGATAGGATATTTCATAAAGTGCCCTTTTATCAAAAATTAAACAAATTGTAGGTTACGTTAAAGCTATTCATTAAATATTGGCAAAACGTTCGCGCTAAGAAAAAAAAAGTAATTTTAGATAACAACTACATTAAATTTGGAACAAATTGAGCCGATAACAATTACTGTAAGTCTTATAGTTGGGGGTATACGAGGCTTCAAAACATGCATTTATTTTCTTAACTTAATGAAGGGCACATTTTGAAATGTCGTATCTCTAAATGTATATAATTCAGGGTAGTGCAAGGTAGCTCAAATCCTTTCAAATTTAATATTCTTTTTAAGTTTTGTAGCAATTAGTATCAAAAAGATAATAGTTTCCTAATTAAACGTCAAAAAGTAAAAGAAGTCCAATAATTTTTCAGTTTTTTTCGTCTTATGCCGAAATTCCTTTTTTGTATTTCTTGTAATATACATTTTTGTACGTCCTTATAGGGCCTTTATAATATACTAAAATTGCAGCTTTGCAACACGACTTGCGATTTGTATGAAAAACTTAGATAGCGGGCCTACTGCCTTTTGAATTACGCGTTTTTATTTTCAATTACAAAGTTTGCTGACATGATTTTACCCTTTAACGAAAGAATATTAAGTGCGCTATAAGGTCATTATTGCATATTTTTCGTAGCATAATTAGGTGAGGCGATATTAAGCCGAAATCGTTAGGAAAACTCAAAATAGCGTTAGTTTACAAAAAAGAGTACTTTTAAGAAGTCGCAAATCTCTAAAACTATAAGACCTACGGTAATATATGTTAGCTCAACTTGTTGGAAATTTATTAATCTTTAAACGCTTCCTAACATATAATGTCAAAAAACGTAAGGTTTTCTTAATAAAAATCAGAAACTGAAAAATGACCGTAAATTTCGCAGTTTTTCACGTACTACGTAACTAGCACAACTTTTATTTGCTTGCAAAATGTGGTTTTATAGTGCCCTATGGTGTCTAAACAACATACCAAAAATGCAGCTTTACTACATGTTTTGCGAGTTTAATGTACGATTTGACCGTACTATATATTCTATGAACAAAGATGTTGCGCCGAAATATGCGTGGTGTTAAGAAAAACGCTATGTCCTGCCTATGTGTTTGGGGGTATTTTTGAGCTGGCATTAGACGTCCATGTTATATGTGGTCGCAGTTTTCACCTAACAAAACAGCAAATTAAATAAACACATTTTCTTTGTTATGAAATACGAAAACCAACGACGCCATCAGATGACAACTGACAGTCGGTTAAAATAGCCGGTGTTCAGTTAGTCAGCGTTGACTCAGCCACCCATCTCCAAAAACGTCCTATATCCACCCCATTTGACACGACAAAATAACCCTTATAGCTCCTTCAAGCTAAGGACTTTATTGATCAGTTTCGCGTGAAGGTGGTTGTGATTTATGTGCTTTTGGATGAAGGTAAGTAGGTATTAGTCGCCCGTGAGTTAGCTCGGTAACGGATAATTTGAATTTGATTTTGATGTTCGATTTTTGATGTGGTTCCGTGAATTGGAAAAGGAATTAGTCAGTTTGTGGGAACATAATTATTTTGTGGAATAGAAGCATAAAATTATAGTGTGTTAATCTAATACGGGCGAATGTCTTAACGAGGCTGATGTACATATTGTACATTCAGATAGCTTTTACAAAGAAAACAAAAAAAAACGTAATTTTAGCAATGTTCTTTTGTGAATATAGAATTAATAACTTTTAAAGTCTTCTTGGAGCAAAATAACCTATCGACGATATTTAAGGTACATTCCCTTCATATTCCAGTAGTTTTGGGATGCTCTGTATAAGTAGGTATAACTGCTTCAAAAAAATAAAAGCTGTCATATCATAGTTAAGCTTATAGTCCATTTCAAATACGAAGGCCCGATGCCAGGCGAAACTTTTATCATTTAATCGGTCCAATACAAATTGGCACGTGTCGTACACCGTTGTATGCAAAAAATATCACGCCACAAAAGGGTCTCGCCAGGGAACTTTTGTTATCACTGATCCTATTGTTGATGCTAAATGACTTTGTCAAGTGCAATCGGGCCTTCGTATTTGAAATGGACTTTACGTAATTATGAAAACTATCCTTACTCTTATTTCAGTAAGCGGTGACTAACGCGGAAGACCTTGGCTACGGCAATGATATAAACGCCGGTCCGACATGTTAGCGATGATTCAGAGCTATGAAAATTTATTAATTTTACAAAAGTAGCGCCAGAAATCGGTCATTCTCAAGACTTTAGCCTAAGATAAATTACCGTGTCACTTTTGTTACACTGGAAAAAGTGAAATATTAATAGGCTGTACCTAATAGATTACGTAAAATTAACATTAAACAATTACATTATAAATATTGGATGTCATATACCAAAGAAAAATCGACCACGATCACCAACGTCCTAGGTGGGGAACAAACCCACGTGCTCAGCTTTCGCGGCTGATGCCTGCACCCCTCGGCCACTCGGTCCTTAAGTAGTGTGACTACTGGAGAAAAATAAAAGCACGAATCAAAATATTTAGTTAATAAATAATTTGATCAGAGTTGAGGTGAATGACACTTGCAACTAAATAAAGTACAAAGTACTACCTAATTTCAGAGAATATACATCGGTCGAATGCGGAAAAATGTCCAAAATTAAAGGTTATGTAACCTTCAAAGGTGTGTATATTTTTGGCATAATCGTACAGTTTTTTTACGAAAACGATTATCCGACGATTATCGATTACCGAACTAATTTATTCAAGGCATGAAAAGTGTTCATGTTCGGCTGCATTTTAGTTTGAATACGAGACCATTAATACTAGAATGGCATCAAATTGCAGCAACAATTAACTAGATACCAGAATAGCCCAATAATATGAAACTGCACAAAATTGCAGTAAATTAGACTGCATCAGATAACACTAACCACGTTAGCAATTAATTCGCTACTTCAATTTAAATGCATGTATAGACGGTGTTTAGAATATCGTCTTCGTTAATAACTATACAGGGTGCTATGAAAATAGTGGTATTCAGTACAAAAAAAAATGAAAACAAAAAATTGTATGGAGGGTTGTACAAAATAAATATTATGTGATCGATCAGCCCTGTATTCCTCAGCACAATTTATTTTTGCCAAAAACAAGAAGTAGAATTGTACCGAGGAACAGTTTCATAAGTTGCAAAACTTCTATAGAGAATGTTCTCAGCAATTTAAATTTTATTAACAATCTAATCATGCCAAAACCGTTGTATATACATGCCTTTTAAGGTATATTTTATGCTTTGTTTACCTACTCAATTGTGAAAAACAATATTCTACATGACAATTTTTTATAAGTTCTCATGGATACAAATTCTCAATGAAAACTGACTCTTAAATTCTCATGATTTTTTTTTGAGATTTCCAAATATATTTCCTCAATTTTGAAAATGTTCTGCAATGTATACATCATTGCAGTATATAGTATTTGTATTTGTAATGTATGTAATATTATGTGAAATGAAAATAAAATATTAAGAATTATATACATCATTGCTAGAAACAAGTTATTCTTTCACTTTGCACTAACTAAAATCATTAAATCACCAATAGATTTAATTTTGTAATACCTACAAGTTACGTGATGAATTTTACATTCTCGGTAAATAAATACGGGTCACAACATGCAAACAACTTTTTTTACAAAATATTTGTAGTAATCTGTATTCTTTTAAAATTAGGTTGCATTGTCATTTCTCTGAATTTATCATTGAATAAAAAAAAAATGTAAAATGTTTGAAAAAAAAACACGTATAAAATGTATGGTAATACGAGCGTTGTTGATCATCACTTGCTATTTTTATATCTATGGAGTCGTTTTGACGATAAAGTAAGTATTTTTTTTTGCATTGTTTGAAAAATTCGGGGAAATTCCAATACAACATCATATCAAAAATGGCTCTACTAGGTATACTATGAGTCACGTGACCATAATAATGTATGGAAATGGTCACGTGACTTTTCGTGCGAATCTATCATTCTCATAGTATACGATTGCAGAATGTCATCTTGGCTAAGCTTACTAGTGCTACCTCAAGTTTTTTTGAAACAAATCCTCAGTAATAGGTTATATCTGGGCATTTTCGCGAGAAGAGATACAAAAACTTATTTTTCTGAAACAGGTAAATTTTATGTTTTTCCTGCTCAGAATCACGAGCTCTTTCGATCCTACTAGAAGAAAAAAAGTGTCCTAACTTTTTGTTTCTATTACGTAACCGTTTTTCAAACACTTTGTACAGCGGTTACAAAGTGGAGAGCATGTAAAATGTATGAAAAATGTGGGACCATTTTTTTCTTGTACTTTTTTTCTCCTAGATGGAAAGAACTCGTTATTCTGAGTAGGAAAAACATTAAATATACCTACCTTAAAAAAATTTTTTTTTGGTGCTCTTCTCGAGAAAATGCCCATCTACTGGGCTAAACTTCTCATCATGTTATCTTATATAATCGGTCATTCTCAAACGTCTCATTCTAAATTTCATTACCGTGGCTAATATTTTCCCAATGGAATTTCAATTCTAAAACGGCTATTAATTCTCAATTTTTTAACAAGTTTCTGACCTCTAGGTAAATACACTTTTATTTATCTAAAACTGGGACAGTGTTTCCATCAATATTCCATTTTTCATTGAGTTATCACAAAAACTTATATTCACTAGAGAAATGTCATAGTCTCAAAAACTAGAACAAATCCAGGGTTGTTTTTTATAAAGTTACAATTTTGCTGTTTGTCTCTCTTTCTAGCCAATATGTGCGTGCGTTAGAGGCAAACAGAGAAATTGTAAAATGAAACTTTATAAAACGCGACCCAGAAGTTAATTATAACTTTTTAGTCTCCAAACAAGGCCAGGAATATAACTTTAAAATGTGGCTTACTATTAATCACAGTGAATAAGTTGTACGAAAAGTAAGGCCCAACAACCCGAAAAAATGTTTGTCCCCCTTTTTCTTTGCAGGTAGACCGATAGATTGAATGATTTAAGCTCATAGCTTAAATAATTTATAAGTATCGTGAATATTGCTTTGAAAGAAGATTCTCAATTCGAAAGTTTTTTTTGTTTGTATGTTCGATAGCTGCGAAAATCGTGGGCTATTTTTTTTTGTAATAATCGGTCGGGTATAAACACGAGTTAGACCCGTTGAAGTTGGGTTTGAAATTGTTCAATTTGGTGATTGTTAGTCATGTTATTGTATAAATGAGAATCCTATTATACAGGGTGTAAGTCTAATACGGGCGAAGCTTTTAACGGGTGTTAGTTTACGACATAATAAGTACATTCAAATAACTTTTACTTAAAATTAAAGCAACAATTTTTTCCATACAAAATAATTCGGCGCGCATTGTAGAGCAACATACGCGAGTTAAATACTCGATGACAGCTAATTTCAAAAGCAGATGACATAACTGCCATTTCAACAACAACAAATGTTCGTTGATCGCTACATTGCTGCTCCGATAATCTTAGAAAAATTCTGTGGGGTCATAATTAAGAAGAGTAACTTTAAAAAAAACCTTGTAATCCATGATTACACTAATGAATCCCATGCCTGGTTTAAGGTAAATGTACCAGTGGATGACACTATAAGGAGCAATTTCATGCATTTTTGCACAAAACTACGTAATTGTTAAACATATAGACTAATTGTGTATTATATACAAATTTATAGACTGGTTCCTCCTTTATGTTTTTGGAAAAATAAATTGTACATAACTAATACTGTTACGCTATAATTTCACTTTTCCGCGATGTCTCAAATTGTACCAGTGAATGACTGGCAATATTTTGAATGTCGCAAAGTATGACTATGAAAAAATAGGATTGATGTCCCAGTAAATGACATAGCATTGCATCACGTTTTACAATTGATTACCTCATCTGCAGGTAAGTTTATGATACTGGTAAACTTATAAAATAAAAAAATAGCTAAAACGAGGTAGATATTTATTAAATGTTGAACAAAACTTTCAATTGCGTTATTTTAACTATTTTTACTACACACAGTAACTACTAAAATATGTTTTTTTTCTTCACATCGTTTGTATTTGCTCTCGATTTTTGCTATTTTTCGTATTCAGATACTTTGCTGCTTGAAAAATATATTTTTTTTTCAGTCTATACTATATAGGTACGTATTTTTGTAGTAGGGACTTTTTTGGATTTTACTTTTAAGGAAATGAAGATAGGGCCAGCTGTAGTATCGCTTGCCGAATCAAATTATGTTTATTTACAGTTAGTACAAGCTTCGCCTTATTTCACGTTATCATATGTATATTTAGATAATTTTAGGGACATGTTTTCATTACAAATGCTTGTAACCAATGGATGACACATAGTTATGACCCAACGAATGACATATCAGTACGCACTGTCATCCACTCGATCTCCATATAAAAACAGTATATGACACCCATGTCAGACACTACTCACATGGTCCATAGAAACCTGTGTTTTTCAGAATAACTAAAATATACGTTCTATAGCTATAAAATACGATTCAAATTAAGATACATAAAATCACTATTTTGAGCGAGTGAATGACATGGGTGTCATCCACTACTAAATATAATTTCGCTCCAGTATATGACATGCATCTAAAATACTGAACTAATAAAAATAATATACTTTAACCCTTAAATCGACAACGACACTTTTTTTGAAAAAATACAGGAAACTATAGTTTTTATGCCTATTTATATTATTCTAAATAACAGAAAATTAATAAAAAAAATCTCTTATGGATAGTTTTTCAGAAATCATATGTCAAGTATGTTGCACGTTGCCAACTATGCAGTGAATAGGTATTGGGCTTGAACGTCCAGTATTTTTGCCATTGCCAATTGTACGGTTAATTCAGTTTATTATATTTTTAATTTTTTTTTACATATATTATATGAGACAAGATATTTTATGTTAAAATACTTATTAAAAAACTTATAATTTCAATAAGTAAGTAGTAATATCTTAGAACCTGTGGACTACAAATGAAAAAAAAGGGACACTGAAATTCAAGGCTGACATAGAAAAATATAAGTTTTTATAAATGGTAAATATAAATTCACTTGGTTCTATGTCAGCCTGTGATTTTAGTGTATCTTTTTTCCATTTGTAGTTCACAGGTTCTACGATTTAGGTTAACAATTTAGTAAAATCAATGCATTTAGAGTGGCTTAGTTTACTTGGCTCATAATCAACAGCGATGTCCGAATGATGTCCTTATCATACGGGAAGCAAAACTTTTTTCAGATCGACTTTTGTTTACATGTTAGTTGGACTTAAATGAAAGAAATTAAGTCAGTCCAATCAAAAATCAATACTGGGAGTCACTGAAAATATGCTGTTTTCAGAACTGCTGTGCAGCATTTTCCTCGTCTGAGTTTTCGGCATCTAGGAAACTTTTTTTGGACTTGAAATCACACAGCTTTATTAGAAATACATTACATAAAAATAATATATAAATATATTAATAATTCTTTGATATATTGGGCAGCAAAAGCTCATTGAGTGCGAAGATCTATTTCGTTATTAGTACCTACGTCGTTATGAGTAGTAAGTAAAAAAATGGCCATATAGCGATATAATGATATAGATGTTATTGCAGGTCACTTAGTACTGGTTTTTATATAAAAGTGTCCCATTTTAATTTCATTTGAGTGGTTTTACTCGAAATTATAATGTGTTGATGAAGCACGGCAACATTGGCAACGAGAAAAATACTGGACATAGTTAAAACACCGTATCATTGGCAACGGGAAATATACTGGACATAGCAACAACAACATAAAACATGGCGTAGTTGCCAACGGGAAAAATACTAGACATTCTACTTTGCAAGATATAAACTCATTGATGAACTGTGTTAGAAGTTTCAATTAAATAGAAATATGTACTTCAAGTATTTAGTTAAATAGATGTGCAAATTAAACAATACCTTATCATACAAAATTACGAAAAAAAAAATTGTTAACGTTAGGCCGGGCGACGTGTCCTTCCCAATTGGGTATCTTGGCGGCGATTTATGACAAACTAGCGTTTCTGTTGGCTAGACACATTTTTTTCAGAATAATAATCATTATGCAATACACTTAAACTGCTTAGTTTTCGCTTCAGCGTTTTGGTTTCTTGTGTAGATTTTTGTATTTTGGATATCTAGTATTTTACCCGGTATCGAATTAAGGGTTAAATACACAATATCAATAGATTCATTTAAAGTGTTGGAGTTTCAGTAAACAGTTTGTAAAAACTCGTTAAATCCAGGCTTATATGTTCACTTTTACAATGCAATGTCTTAGCAGATTCACTAAGAACACCGACGCACAAGCAACTCGAAGTACCTGTTCGCAAGAACCGTGTATAAATTAAAAAAGTATTGTAGATATCAAAGAACGGTTTAAAACAAAAATCACAAATTGCACTACTAGTCGCCTGGATACTGTCTTTGAGTCATATTAATAACAGTTTTCTTAATATTTAAATTAAATTGCAAAAAAGTCATTCATTGGTACAGTGTCATCCACTCCTACATTTACCTTAATTGATCGCCCGTATTAGACTTACACACTGTATAGTTGATTACTTACACTACCTAACTGGCGTTTACGTCGTTTACTACGAACACGTCATAGTTGACGAATTTACAGTTAGTCATAAATCTAGTGAAATGAAGAAAGTTTCAAGTATTTGAAATGTTTAGTTTTACGGTTTTCGTGGTTGTTGTTTCATGTCTTTTAAACGGCGAAACTAAACTGTTGAGAATGTCGGAAAATAAACTGATGTTTTTTCGGGAATGCATGAAAATTTCGTTTTTCGTTTTTTTTCGGGATTTCACCAAAATAATCAATGCAACTATAACTGTCACTCCTTTCCATCTATTTCAATGGATTTTTCCTCGATGACATCGCATTCTCCTGGTATAAGTGAACTTTCATTGATTTTTCCAAAAAATTCCGGAATAAATCGAGCTTTTTAGTAAGAAACGGGATTTAATACAGAAAGTTTTAATGCTTTAATTTATTTTTATTTGAGTTACAGTTCTTTTTTTACGGAGGCTAAATTAAAAACTGTACGAATGGTGCCAATCTTCCCTATAAGTTAACTACCTTATACATAAACATCTCTTAACTTACGACAAGAAGTATTTCTTTGTCCCTAAATTTAAATGTTAGATGTCATATACCAAAGAAAAAATACTGAAGTTTACCAACGCTGGAGATGGGATTTGAACCCACGTTCTTAGCCTTCGTGGCTGACGCCTGAACTACTCAGCCACTCCAGCATCAAAATAAATAATAATAATAATAAATAAATATCTTGGGACATCTTACACAAATCAACCTAGTCCCACGGTAAGCTCAATTAAGGCTTGTGATATGGGTACCAGGCGACATATATTATATAATAGATAGATACATATAGATACTTAAATACATAGACAGCCATGACCAAGGAACAAATATTTGTGATAAATAAATACACAAATAATGCCCTCGCCGGGATTCGAACCCGGAACCTCCAGCTTCGTAGGCAGGTTCACTACCAACTAGGCTACGGACACAACAATGAGCACGTTTAAGCATCAGCCGCGAAAGCTGAGGACGAGGGAGCGATAGTATATATATATCATGGACCAATCTTACACAAATCGATGTAACTAACAGAAATATAGCCGGTGTAATTACTTACCCGTTGACCTGCCGCTAAATAGCAGTGTTTGCACTGCTGTGTTTTGGCGTGTGTGGGGGTAAGATACCGGTGTAATTACTGGCATAGATAGAGGCAATCCATCTAAGTTCTTAGGGTAAGCAGCGCATAGGTGATTTTTTGTTCAATAGGTATATCAATAATATCCATTGACCTCAGTTCCCGCTTTCCATCAGGTGGGCTGAGAGCTCAGTTGTCTACCTTCGTCACATGAAAAATAAATAGTAGATGAGAATTAATTGAAACTGTTTAAGTACATACTACAACCATAAACATACACAAATACTTTAGATAAATAAATATACATAAACCTACGCTTTATTTTTTTGTACTCTTTGCGTATCTTGCTTTGAGATCGAAGCAGCATAATTATTTTTGCTTCCATGCCTCCCATTACTCCCATACTCCTAATTACCTAGTTATATTCTAAATAGCTTCGCAAAAAGACACAAACATATATATCTCACATTCACACAACAAAAAACACAATCCCTAATACCGAATGGCGTAAAACCGACCTTCGACATGACAAGTCTTAAAGCATTTTCAAATGGCGATCGACCGAATAAAAAGGCAAATATCGCTACTTCCACAACCTCGTATCCGTGACACTCACTTCATGTAAGGAACACCCGTAAACAGAATGAAATAAAGATGATATTTACATGAAATGATTGCTAGTAGATCCGAGCTTCAATAAATATAACGACGATATGTTACTCCAAATGCCAATAGCAGATCCTTCATACATTACTAGCGGCATTACGATTTCCACGCAAATATTCTCCTAAAAGCCTCAACCTAAAACAGACAAGGAAATATAACCTTTAAGCGTAGGATACAACGCGTCAAAATTAACATTCAATTCCGAAAATGCTTACGGTTATGGAAAAATCAAAAAACTCGCTACAAAATTGTTTCTTCGGAAACCGGGCTTAATTTCACGGTTAGTTGACTCGGTTAAGTGTACGCAGGGATGTGTGAGTTAGGTGAATTGTCTGTTGAACAAAGGTTTTTAGGTTGTTCCTTTATTATAAATCGAGTAGTGTAAGTGTTATTCGCAAAAGGTATGCTTTAGAAATATGTTTAATTTTAGGACTTAGTCCAATTTTCTGAAGTGATT
Organism: Thaumatotibia leucotreta; assembly: GCA_025490895.1. NCBI lineage: Eukaryota > Metazoa > Arthropoda > Insecta > Lepidoptera > Tortricidae > Thaumatotibia > Thaumatotibia leucotreta. Next base: position 292,189 of record JALPQI010000173.1, on the reverse strand, counting down.
GAGGACGAAAGCTTTTGATCAGTGTATGTTGCCAGTGATGACAGAAGGTACCGAAACGTGGTCGTTTACAATGAGCCGCATAAGAAGGTTCAAAGTCACCCAAAGGGCAATGGAGAGGGCTATGCTGGGGGTCTCTCTTCGAGATCTTATTAGGCCGTACCAGCTGGTTTATGATGGTCCCTTTTTATCTATTTATCGTGCTACGCATCACTTTCGCACTTACACACTTGTTAGAACCTGACGGCAACAACGACAAACGATTAAACACGGTATATATAATAAGATATTATAGCTATTATAGCTCTCTGAATCGCTTAACTGAAGTGATATTGGGCGGGACATATTGCACGCAGAACCGATGGCCGTTTGGCTGGAAAGGTTCTCGAGTGACGGCCACGTACAGGAAGGTGCAGCGTGGGTAAGCACCTTCACAAGCTGAACTGATGACTTGTTGAAGAACGCAGGAGTCCGCTAGATGCGGGTGGCGCAAGACCGGTCATTGTGGCAATCTTTGGGGGAAGTCTATCTTCAGCAGTGAACGTCTTTCAGCTGATGTGATGAATATATACTTCGCTTAGTTTATTGATTATTATATTCGGTCCAAACCCAGTGCACCAATAAATTTTCTGGAACTAAGGTACACACTAATAAATTGAGGGTAGATTCTCTGTACGTTTATTTGAATAAAAAATTACAGATAAAATTACTCTGTATAGACAGGATGTCTCATACAGCGTACAGCAGTTTATATTTCTTGGACAAAGTTTATTTCAAAAGACATTTAAATTCGAAACACAACTTCATAAAGTAATAATTCAAGAGAAGTTGTGCTCGTTTTAGTTACTTGGGCCATTCTGCTATTCTTTGACGGTGGTAAAGTATACATACCTGATAAATGAAACCACGGACCACATTAATTTAAAAAAAAAAGTGGCAGTGAAGCAAAGACCATAGTTTTGCAGAAAAAATTTTTTTGTCAATCTCACTTCAGCTATAAGATGTTGACTGTGGGCGCTTTCCGTGCTTACGAAAAATCGGTAACCAACGTCGTTTTCTTCATGTCGATCACAGGGATTACTTTAAAATTGTTTTAAAACTTTTACAAAATCAAGATCACTAAGTAAAAAATACCTACTTGAAATAAACGTCGTATCTCAGTTTTGACACGAGCGACAATTTTTATAGTGAGTTTTGATTGTCAGCCGACGATAATATTTTGGATTTTTTTAAGGGTGATCATGTTATAACACTTAACAATATCTCAAATGCATCCCACGATAGAAGAAAATAAGAATAACCCATTTGGTATTTCAACCCCTTACAACCGACTTGGTTGTACTTTGTAATATTATTCTTGTACTTGAACAACTTTGACCGGTCATTTCTCTAACTGGTTGCAATTTATACTAGTATACTATACAATGACTCCTGTGCCACCCATCATCATCATCATCATCATCAGCCTATGATAGTCTACTGCTGGACGTAGGCCTCTCCTATTAACTATGCGGATCGACGCATTAGGAGGTAAATGCCCATAATCACCACGCTGGGCAAGCGGATTGGCGATCGCAGTAATGTGTCCGCTATGATGACGCTGCTGCCCATCATCAATCTTTATTAAAAAATGGTCAGTGACACTTCAATCCCTTAGTCGACTCTTACGACACCCGCAGGAGGAGTTGGGGTGGTGACAAATGTATTCTTACTGCCATCACCACACGGCTTACAAATGTGCTGTGCCACCCGCATCCAGCGAACTCCTGCGACCTTCACCAGGTCATTAGGCCACCTTGTCCCTACTCACACTGTGCCTTCCGATATGTGGCCGCAATCTTTGGGGGACGCTTATGTTCAGCAGTGGGAGTCTTTCGGCTGATATAATGGTGATAATTTTGTTAGGTACCTCCTTTAGTTTAAGGTTGGCTTTCTTTAATACTTGATAGCTGAAAGATTGCCCAGCAGATTTCTCATTTTTTGCGCTAAGTAATAAAATTGGAAATATTGACCAATTTCGGCACTGAAGAACTATAGCAAGGCGGTGACAACTGACAGGTTACTGCTGGTGTCCTGGTCGTTGCCGCTGCGATTTGTGCTCTACTTTTCACTTACGATCAGGTGGAGTGGAACCACTTTGTTGTGCCATTATAAAAAAAAACTGCGAGGTTTTGTTGTGGTCTACCCACACGCGTTTTAAGTCATACTAATAATCTTAATGACCATGTCACCTTAAAAACTTATAAATAAAATATCATGTACATTATGTCCGCGTCTAACGTGAAATAAAGAGATTAAAATGAAAATAAAAATATTTTTTACTTTGTTACCGTTTACCAATCCGAACACATACATCAACCGAGCAAAGATCAGAGAAAACCAAACGTTTATACCGTTTAATCTCTTTATTCCATTTTCATTTATTCTCAACGTATCATTTATTATATTTTACGGGATACGAGCGTTCATTTGTGAGATTTCCAAATTTATTTTCGGTCCTTGTGATGTTGGCTCATGAGTTTTATGAGCTAATAAGCGTGTCGCAAAAAAAGTATTATTTATCAACTCATCATCATCATCTCAGCCATAAGACGTCCACTGCTGAACATAGGCCTCCCCTCTGGACCTCCACATGTACCGGTTAGATGTGAACCTGCATCCATCTTGTGGGTAGACGTCCTACGCTGCGTTTGCCTAGCCGTGGTCTCCACTCGAGCACTCTTCGACCCCATCGACCATCTGCTTTGCGTGCAATGTAGCCTGCCCATTGCCACTTCAGCTTGCTAATTCGGAGGGCTATGTCAGTAACTTTAGTTCGCCGACGGATCTCCTCATTTATGATTCGATCACGCAGAGAAACTCCGAGCATAGCCCTCTCCATATTTATCAACTAAAATGTATTAAAATCTACAAGTGTTTTAGCAAAATTACATTCTTCATGCAAACTATAGACTTGATAAACTATCTAAACAGTGAAATCGTGTTATGTGAACTATGATTTAGACGTACCAGCTTTAGCTGCCTGTCTAAAATAAAATAATAATAATAATAATAAACTTTTATAACTGTACTTCCTTTCGCCGCATGGTGACGGCAGTAAGAATACATTAGTCACCACCGCAACTCTTCCCGTGAGTGATTGAAATGTCACAAACACACATTTATTGATGATAAGATTGATGATGGGCAGCAGCATCATCATAGTGGACACACTGCAAACGCCATCCCGCCTGCCTAGCGTGGCGATTAGGTATAGGCATTAACCTCCTAATGTGTGTTATACGCAGTCTAAGGAGAGGCTGTTGCCGAGCAGAAGACTGATATATATGTGTTTGTGAAATGAATTAATATCCACAAAAATTTTGGCAAGTGGGTAAAAATTCTTTTCGTTGTCTTATTTTGGGTCCCTAAAAAATGTGACGCAGTGGTCATTTTTGTATGAGATGATGTTTTCTTTTAAATTTTTGGTGTATGAATTAAAAACTAGCGTGAAAAAGAAATTACAAGTGCACCGGATTTTTTTTTATATACTGAGTCGAAACAGTAACTAAAAGCGTGACAGAGTGGTTTGAAACAAGACCACAAAAATAATTTTGACCCAAATATACATTTTTCATTCAAGCTTTTATCGCTGACTGCTAGACATCTCTCTTTTCACTTATACGTGGGGACGCATTAGGATGGAATGCTCATATCGCCACGCTGGGCAAGCGGGATGGCGATTGCAGTAGAGTGTCCACTATGATGCTGCTGCCCGTCATCAATTTTCATTAAATGAGCAGCCAGTGATAGTTCATTTCCTTAGTCAACTCTTACGACACCCACAGGATGAGTTTCAGGTTATAAATCCATGTATGTCAAATGAAGTATGACTATGACTATGACTATGTAATTATGACTAGTGTCATATAAATTATTTTAGATTTTTAAATAAATTCATATTACATTTCTGATAAACAAAAACCTTTCATTCCCTCGTTTTACAGGCTATGTCGACTCAATTTACTTAATAACAGTGCAATTACAGAAACACGCCCCATATGAAAACTTTTAATTACGAATATTAAAACTTCAATCCATTTACAAAAAAAACTTCACACGGCGCGATTATAATTGTTGCACTAGAGCATAAAAGTGTCATTTTTGTACACAACACAATATGAAACATGGGCGAGTATAAATCACCTAACAAGGCCGCATGCGACACGGCATATTCACCCCTAAAACCATACAGCATTAAGACTACATTCCCCTCATACGAGTTTAAAAACTAGCTCCATATTTACAGAGTTCAAAATGGCGTCCAGTTACTTTTTTAATTAATCCTCTTTTGTTTTTCGCATGGTGTACAGTGCGGGACAAAATAACGAATACATAGCAACTGCTAAAATGTTTTTTCCGTTTGAACACAACAAATTTAAATGGACATGGGTTCGCTGTCCCTTAAGCCTGGAGTTTCTATTGACGGTATAAACTGGGTTACGGGGCTTAAAATGAAATGTAAAAATGTTATCGAAATATTTGATCAAGTTGTTTATCTGTTGGTTAGAGAAATTACTGGAGAAGGTAAAGTACTGGAAAAATTGTTCCGATCTATGTATACAAGAAATATAGGTATAATTTTCATAAATCTTATTGTTAATGCGATGCTCTCAAATTGGGCTTAATACCTTTTGTAGGTTTAATATGATGTAACAAAAATAACGCGATTATAATTAGAATATTTTTTAATTATATTTCCCATTTCCACAATACGTACGCGATGCGTGCGCCACTGTCTTTTGTTTTTTCTTAATTTTTTAAAAAGTATAATTCAGCTAATGATTCAGCCTATGTGAAGGCGGTAACACCTGGGTTGCTAGTATTGAAAAGTAATAAACTATTGCCAAATTATAATATTTGGGTGAATTAACTTTTTTCTGTCTGTTATTACCGTGGTTACGGTCACCTGAGTCACGCTGGTTTTATGCATAAATATGATACTTAAATTATGCAAACATGTATTTTTCTGGTGTTTTCCTTGATGAGCCATCTACAGACATGGACTATTTGCATAAATTAAGTAGCATAATTTTGCATAAAACCAGCGTGACTCAGGCGACCGTAGCCATGGCAATAACAAATGCAGCTAAATATAACAAATGCATTATTGTTACATATTTTTTTCCAATTTCTACTTTTTTGTGTACTATACATCCTTCTATTTAGTAAAAAATAACCAAACTAACTGAAACAGTTTTTTTTAAACATTCATACAGAAACTAAATAGAACACCTGTTCGTTGTCGACTGAACAAAGGTTAACTTTCTCTTTATGTTATGTATTTATGTACCTACTTCTACAGACATAATAACATATATATGCGTGTAATGTTCTGGTACTAAGTACTTGCACTACTTATATAGGTGCATATAAAACGTTTGAGATTGAGCGAGTAATTCACACGATGAATTTATATTCACTGTTGAAATTTATTTATTGAAGGACTTTTACTATGGGCAAAATATCCGAACGAGAAAATAAAATAAAGTAAAAATACCCGATACGCAAATAAGCATTCTAGATGCAATATTTTCGTTCCAAGGAGCCCTGCTTTAAAATAAAGATTGCATTGCCTGCCCTTATCTACACCGTGTTTTTATTGATTTCCGTTAAGTAAATTAAAAGGAAGCTTCGACAGCCTCCGTAGCCTAGTTGGTAGTGACCCTGCTTACGAAGCTGGAGGTTCCGGGTTCGAATCCCGGCGAGGGCATTATTTGTGTATTTATTTATCACAAATATTTGTTCCTTGGTCATGGCTGTCTATGTATTTAAGTATCTATATGTATCTATCTATTATATATATCGTCGCCTAGTATCCACATCACAAGCCTTAATTGAGCTTACCGTGGGACTAGGTTGATTTGTGTAAGATGTCCCAATATATTTATTTATTTATTTATTTATTTATTTAGGTCAAACATAATCAATTTCTCTAAGAAACTAGTGTCTTAACTCTTACTGTTATTGAGTTATTCAAAAAATAAGTACTTATTTTGACATGTGCCGTCAGTCACCTGGGATCTTATTCTTAAGGTTTTCTCACACATTACAATTATTATGTATGAAAACGAAAAAAAAAATTTTTACGAAATAACAAATGCCGATAGTATACCAGGAAACTTCTATTAATGACCCAAGTAACCTGTCCAATTTCACGGAAATGTAAAAAAACACCCTGTACCTATATGTATCTTTTACATAATAGCCTTGGCACCCACATAAGCCTTAATTGAGCTTACCGTGAAACTAGGTCAATTTGTGTAAGATTATGCCAGGATACTTATTGATCTAAGTAGGAAATTATCGCCATATTATGTCCTCAAGTGTAATCCAGCTATTAAAGAAATGCATATTATATGCATGAAATGGTTATTTTTTGCTGCTATTCCGAGTTGATCTTTTTTTTACGTTACTTACCGGCGCTTGCAACTCGCAAAGGTGACACAATATTTATTTCAGCTAGACATGACGTCATTACTTTAGTTTTTGTAGTAAGTTTGTTTAGTTTATTGTACTATTTTTGTGATAAAAGGCAGAAGGACAGAATGATAATAACTGTATAAGCAATACCTACAGTAAGTAATAGACAAGTAAACTATAAAAAGGTTATAAGCATTAAACTTTTGGACGCCTACGACCGATATATTGGCGCCGCAGGTTCACCGTCAAGGACCGATATATAAGTCCTGGTCCACAGAGCAATATAAACCTACACGTACGTGAGTAAAGCTCAAATTCAGATTAGATATTTTTTTACGTGGCGTCTGAGTGACAGCTTTTGTATTTGACGTGGCGGCAAAAAGGTTAAATAATAATAATAATAAACATTTATTTCAAGTAACTTTACAGACTCATAAATTATTAGTATGTAGGTACGGTATATGTTAATATCTAAAATGTTAGACAGTATAAAAAAAAAATATAATAATAATAATTCGGCCATGTTTCTAGAAGCGCTTCAGCAGTGGTTAGACATAATAAGTACTTCTAGAAACATGCATACCTTCACAATGTCTCAAATATGGAGAATCGAACCTATCAGCTATAGAACGCAGGATGGGGTTGGGGTTAAGTATATTCTATAGTACATTACCTGAAAAAAATCTCAATATAGGAAACCATCACGGACACTCAATTGTTTAATAAGTTGTCGCAAAAAGTCAAATTGGTGGAAGGAAACTTCGAGAAATAAAAAAAATCTTAAAATAAAAATATTAGCAAACCGCCTCAACTTTTTCACGTGTACAAAACATTTACCAAAATCTTTATCTTGAATCACTCTTTCTACGAAAAAAAAATAAATTTATTAATGACAAGCACAGTTCACACACACGTCATCAGCCTATGATAGTCCACTGCTGGACGTAGGCCTCTCCTATTAAGTGTATTAAACGCATTAGGAGGTAAATGCCCATAATCGCCACGCTGGGCAAGCGGATTGGCAATTGCAGTATTGTGTCCACTATAAATAAATAAATAAATAATAAATAAATAAATATCTGGGGACATCTTACACAAATCGACCTAGTCCCACGGTAAGCTCAATTAAGGCTTGTGATGTGGGTACCAGGCGACGATATATATAATAGATAGATACATACAGATACTTAAATACATAGACATCCATGACCAAGGAACAAATATTTGTGATAAATAAATACACAAATAATGCCCTCGCCGGGATTCAAACCCGGAACCTCCAGCTTCGTAGGCAGGGTCACTACCAACTAGGCTACGGAGGCTGACTGAAATGGCGCTGCCGCCCATCATCAATCTTTTATCAAATAATGGCCAGTGACACTTCAATCCCTTAGTCGACTCTTACGACACCCGCAGGAGGAGTTGGGAGGGAGACAGAGACACAATTAACAAATAAGCAGACAACAACAGCTTGCTACAAAAGAACGCATCAATGTTCTTACAAATGTGTTCTTACATAAACTTAGAACCTTTCTGCTGGCTGAATGTTTTTATACATTAGATAGTTTTTTCTTAAAAATAAAATCAATAAGTAGTTGACATGTAAATGACCTAATAATTATTATTTTGTAAATGTAATTGTAGTAATATATAAATGTAAATGTAATTGTAGTAATATATAAATAATAATTTTATTTTAGAATTTATTTAATTTTATGTCGTTGTGTAAATCAATTTGAGAAATACGTAATTTAAGTGGGTATTTGTATTTTACTAATTTCTTTTTATTAATGATATTTGCTTTTTATTTTTATGTTATTTAGATTGTAAGCACATATTGTATACCGCAAGACGGTTGATTATGACACACACAATATTATTTTGTAACAACTTTAATGACATGCATAATCTTACAATAAAATATTTTGCATTTGAATTTTGAATCCGTTCTGTATATAGGTAAGATGGGGTAAGATGAAATGGTTTTTTTAATGGGGTAAGACAAAAAGTCGGTCTTCTGGCACAGCATATCGTCGGTTAACAACCAAAACTCACTAAGGGCTTGTCCATTAATCACGTCATACGATTTTGGCCTATTTTAGACCCCCCCATCCCCCATGGTGATACTTGGTGATATTTTCAGGACCCCCCCCCCCTAGCCAATATTACGTGTAATTTTTAGCAAACTTAAGTATTAAGTAGTCCTTTTAATAACAATTCAATTTACGTACTTTATTTAGCACATGTGATGAGAAAAAAAAATTTTGCCAACTACGAGGTAAATATCCGCGAAGTTTTAAAACTCGGTTCAGGATTTGACATCTGGTTTTATTTTAAAAACAGTATGCTGTTCAGCAGAGAGTGACAAAAAAATTACACGTGATTTGTCCGATGATGGTTGTCAGCAGACGATAATACTGGTGTAGCTGTTTGTTTTACCCCACTAAAAAAATCATCTTACCCCACATTAGCTTATCTACAGAACCTTAGTTTTAAAGAAATGAGTATATTCGGAGACAAACAGCGACAAACGACTTTCATTTAATCTATGAAATGATGACCAACACTTTGAAAGAATGGAATTACTGAAGTCACTTTTACACAACTAACAATACCCTACTTAAATCATAAAAATAACCGAGAACCTTTTTGCCCCAATTCTACGAGCGCAGTAACCACAACACAGGAACTTTTCACGTTTACAAATGCAATGCAAAACACCGCAAAGCAACTAAAACGTTGTAAAACGTTTAAAATTCTCTCTCCAGTTTAATTCACAAAGAGCTAGTAAATATTTATAAAATAATTCTGCATTAGCCCAGCTTAGTGTGCCGAGACAACTTTACTAATCCTCTTACGACTATGCTATGTAGTGAAGGAATAACGCAGAGGGTGTAAAACCACAAATTACTCTATGTATGGCTGTGTTATCATTGCCGTCTGGTGACAGCAGTAAGAATTCATTTCCAGCCTCTGTAGCCTAGTTGGCAATGAGTCTGCCTACGAAGCTGGAGGTTCCGGGTTTGAATCCCGGCGAGGGATAATTTGTATATTTATTTATCACATATACTTGTTCCTTGGTCGTGGCTGTCTATGTATTTTAGTACCTATGTTATTATGCATCTATCTATTAAATATTGTCGCTCGGTACTCACATCACAAGCCTTAATTGAGCTTACCGTGGGACTAAGTTGATTTGTGTAAGATGTCCCAAGATATTTATTTATTTTTCACCACCTCAACTCCTCCCGCGGGTGTCATAAGAGCCGACTAAAAGATTTAAGTGTCAGTGGCCATTGATGATGGGCAGCAGCGTCATCATAGTGGACACATTGCTGTTATTGCCTATCGGCTTGCCCAGACTGGCAATTATGGGCATTTAGCTCCTAATGCGTCTAGTTAATAGAAGAGGCCTACGGTCCAGCAGTATAATCGCCACGCAGGGCAAGCGGGTTGTCGATCGCAGTAGTGTGACCACTCTACTATGATGACGCTGCTGCCCATAATCAAACTTCAATAAATAAATGCGCAAGTGTAGGAGCCGGAGCAGTCCACATGGAAAATACTTAATGTAAATCTTTTATTTATAAGAAATATGAACCGATTTCTTGTGCATCTTTACTTTGTGTGTAGAATAAATAAATTTGATTTGAAATGGCCTTAGGCCCTTGGTCGACTCGACAAACTTAATATATTCTTACTGCCATCACCACGCGGCTCTCCGTCCTCACACCACAAGGCAGTCAAAAAAATCATAGGTCTCGAATATACCCTTAGCAAAAAAAAGAATTTTGAGCTACACAGTTTGATCTAACTTAGCGAATTGTCCCGTCTGTAAGTTGCTTTATCGGTTACTCTCTGAGAGTACTGCAACTTCCATATTATAATGCTCGTGAGTTGAAGACCTTAGTCTGCCAGCTTACTGTCAATGCTTTCGGTAGTTCCTCTGACGAAGAAAGTGTTAGGAAAATTACTTAGACTGTAACTACGTAAATTATTCATCATTTTGTCAGCCTCCATAGCTTAGCTGGTGGTACTTTCAGCTTCGTAGGCAGGGTCACTACCAACTAGGCTACGGAAGCTGACATGCTGATTATGCTTTATATCTTTTTCACCAAAAAAAACCGACTACAACCGATTTCTCCAAGATCCCATCACCAGAATCGATTTGGTGCCAACGGGACCATATCGGGGTTTTACCCGTTCGAATAAAAAAACCGATGGCCGTAGAACCGATGGCCATTGGGGCGGGAAGTTTCTCGAGTGGCGGCCACGTACCGGAGGTGTACTGCCATTTGGCAAATTATGTTTCCCAAATATGACTTCCCAAATAACTTATCGCAATAGTCTCATTTCCCAAACAAATCTTTAGCAAAGTTACATTTCTCATTTTATTCATTTGGTCAAATTATTATTTTGCAAAGTTTCACTTCGTCAAGATTTTATTAAGCAAATGCTTATTAAGCAAATGTTTTATTTGATCATAAGTTAAAATCCAAAAAAAAAAATTCCCAAATTTGATACTTCGCAAGCTCTACTTATAGCAAAAGCCTGGCAAATGATAATAATTATTTTAAAGTTCGTAGGTCTATACAGGAATTTCGTACTTGAATGAAGTGAGAAAATAAAATCCATCATAATGATCACTATTTATATTTTTTATTGGTACACATAGCCACGGATAAAACAACTATGTTTTTATTTTCATTTTCATAAAAAAACTATTCCAGAGCCACCGTTAGGTACGACGACGAGCGAAGCGAGGAGGAGTGTTAGGTGAAACTGCGACCATACAGCGCACGAGCCGAGCGAGCGAAGCGAGCGTGCCGCGGTAGCGGCCGGCGAGTGCCAGAACCGACTGTTTTGTTATTCCCTCGGCATTGCGTTCCCTCATCAGTTTCAATAGTATGGAAAAGTCAATTTTCCATGTACGCTTTCGATGTTGGTCCCATACTGAAAGTTCATCGTAATCGTTGGTAGACTCGGTCGGTAGCGGGAAGGAACGTCTTCCCTTTCAAACCCCGTGTGAGCTTTTATAAAAAAAAAAAAATAAACATAAGATTTCATAAGATTCAATTGGAATATGATCTTTCGGCGAAATGACTTTATGCGAAAAATTGGTTGCGATGTAATATTGTATATGCGGTATAAATCGTATGCCAAACAATATTTTGGGATTAGTATGTTACGCCAAACGATGCATTTGCCAAAAAATATTTTGGGAAAATAAAAACGACCAAGTGATTCTTTGCTAAACAATCGCTTGCCAACAAAAAGGCTTGCTAACTGTAAAATTGCGATAAGTTGTTTTGACAATTGAATTTTTGCCAAATGAAAATTTGGGAAAAATAGTTTGCGATGTGATACTTTGGGAAAAATTATTTGCCAAACATTAGTAAACCCGTACCGGAAGGCGCAGCGTGGGTAGGACAACAAGGTGGACTGATGACCTGGTGAAGGTCGCTGGATGCGGGTGGCACAGGACCGGTCATTGTGTCAATCTTTGGGGGATGCCTTTGTTCGGCAGTGGACGTCTTTCGGCTGACATGATGATGATGATGATGATGAATAAAAAAAATCGTCATTTTCTGAAGTTGGGTAAGAACAACTTTGCTGGTGGTAGGACCTCGTGCAGGGTGCTCCCAAATAGCTGCCGCTAAATAGTTAGTACTGTGTTCCGGTTTGAGGGTAAGATAGCCGGTGTAATTACTGGCATAGATAGAGGGAATCCATCTAAGTCCTCAGGGTAGGCAGCGCATAGGCGATTTTTTGGTCACTATGTGCATGGGCCTCACTTTGTACTTTCCATCGGGTGGGCTGAGAGCTCAGTCACCTTCGTCACATAAAAAAAAACAAGGAATCTCCACAAAACTCGTGTTAGTATGGACAACGGTAATGATTCCCTGTGTTTTATTTATAAATTCTCAAACTAACACGGAGTGTTATTTCATAATTACGCCGTAAATATGTCCAGGTGGGTAAACATCGGACATTTGTTTGTAAGTATCCTTACCATAGGTTCACACTTTGCCGTTTATTAACATTGCTATAAAAAACCCACAAGAACTGTTCGTTGAACACGGTCACCCCTGGATGCTTAGCCAAGTTGCCAATCGCTAGCGCTTGGTAGCGTATCGTAGTTTTCCCTCTGTCACTCTTGCATATTAGTGCGAAAAGACAGTTAGCTGCCTTTCGCTTACGATTGACGATTAAGCGTCAGCGATCGGCAACTTGACTAAGCACCCTGAACAGATTTCCGCCACAAGTCAACCCTTAGAGCCATGTGGCGTAAGCGTACGCATTGGGTAAGTGTACGCAATCATCGTTTTGACAGAAATGTGTAGGATTGCGTATTCTTGCGTATATCCCACTTAACTGATTCAGCATCCTAAGCTTTTATAACTGCTGAACAACGGCCTATATTTAGCCTATACGGATGAACGCATTAGAAGGTAAATATTAGGGTGCTTCTTATTTTTGCAATTTTGTAGGATGTTCGAACCAATAAAAGAGATAAGTAATAAAAAAGAGTAATAAAAAAACGACTAATCATTTTGCCTGTCTTTCACTTCGTACTTCGGTAGCGACCCCTAATTTTTGTTTAAAATAATTGAAAAAAAAAAAACAAATATGGTTTACTTATCAAATAACAAAATGAGAGGGTGCCCCATAGAAAATTGCAATCGATAGAGCAAAGAGCTCCTTTATTGGTTCGAACATCCTACAAAATTGCAAAAATAAGAAGCACCCTAGTAAATATCCATAATCACCACGCTGGGCAAGCGGATTGGCGATCACAGTAATGTGTCCACCTATGATGACGCTGCTACCCATCATCAATCTTCTATCAAAAAATGGTCAGTGACACTTCGATCCCTCAATCGGCTCTTACGACACCCACGAGAAGAGTAGGGGTGCTGACAAAATAAATGTATTGTTACTGCCATCACCTCACGGAAAACCCTGACCCTGGTATACGCACTAAAACCTGCACGCCTGAGCAGATGTCTGCGACAAGTCAACCCTTAGAGACATGTGGGGGAAGCGTACGCAGTGGGTAAGTGAACATGTAATTTTGACAGAAATGTATGGGATTGCGTAGTCTTATCCACTGCGCATAGTGCGCATGTTTACCCCGCGTGACTCTACCCTAGTCTTCTAGTACCACCTTTTCCATATAACATACATGGTAGGGACTTTGTACCAACCCAACTTATTGCCCTCGCTTTCCGTTTGACACGCGCTTGAAAGCTTTAAAAATGAAAAGCTTCGGAATAGGGGGCTTCCGTGTTGAGGTGTTTGCATATTAAGCTGCGGCCCCATTTGAACGTAAAGGATTATACGGTGTAAGGTGTTTACAGCTTTAGTTTTAGTTTCGGCTGCTTATGAAGCTGGTACAGACTGTTACTAAATTGTTGGAATTGAGTAGAATACTTACTGACTACAGTAACAGATTTTTGTATTTTGCTAATTGTGCTAAAATGTACTTGAGAGGCAGCATGATTAAGATTACACACATATCATCAACCGATATCAGGCGTCAACCCTTAGTTTGACAAAGGCCTCTCTTGCCTATGCGTATGATTATATATAAACAGATTATTAATCAATAAATAAACAGGTCAGTGACATTTCGCCCTTAGTCGACTTTTACGACACCTACGTGGTATTTTGGCTAAGCACGCAGTTGTCCCGATCCAAAACGGTTACCTGCCATAATTCGGCATGGAATCGATGTAGATCCACATCTACGATATTGTACGAGGGGTACCTGGGACGCGCGAGTTTTTGACTCTGCAAATACAAGCACTGCGTGGTAACGGTAGGAATAGTACATTACTATAGAGGACGGGAAACGAAGGGTTACAGGCCAAGTAGATATATCCGGCCGAAGGAACTGAGGCCAGATAGCGATACGCGGCCTGTAACCCTGTTACTCGCCGAGATTTGTATAGTGCTTTTCTCAAACTTGCCATGAAATAAAACGAACTGATTTCGCCGAACCATACTACATGATTTGTAAATATACCAATAGTACAGTATCGTATAACATTAAAAAAAAAACATTCGCGCCTAACTTTTTTTTAAATCTGTTTGAGGTCTCCTTTTAGCTGTTGGTATACCTAAACATTAGTTCTAAGGTTATTTTTTTTTCTGTGGCTGAATGTCAAAACCTAGTGTCACAATTTGACGTTTAACAACAAACAAAAGACAGTTTGTTTGCAGTCCTAGGTGTGAAATAAATACATGAAATCTCTTTACATATCATCTTAGCACATGACACCGGATACATAGTATTTCCGGGTTTAATTTAACGTAAGTAACATCAACATTCCGTAGCAAGTTTGAGAAAATTTAATTCGTCACCACTCTCAACGCCAACTCTTTCCGTGGGTGTTGTAAGAAATAACCAAGGCATGTAGATGTAGAATAGGACGCCCGGTCAGACACAGGCTGGCTGTCGATCGCTACCACGTTCGAATGAACGAATCAGAAAAACGTGAAGATTTGAGGGATAGTGTGGGAATGCCGCTGGAACAGTACTCGCAGTTCCAACTAGGTATGGGAATAATTAGGAAAATAATTGTGTTTTGCAGGCTACTATCTCTAAATTTTCACGGTTTCCTGCAGAACACGGAATATTCTATATTTGAAAGTTATTATAATATGATGGGTAATTATGGGTATTACCTAGACCAGTCCATATGTATGGGTAATAAGAGGAGCCTTTGTCCAGCAATGGATATGCTGATTAGGGTCGATTACAAAAAAATGTACATATTAAAAGGCCTTTCATGAAAACAATATTTTTAACATAATAATTTGTGTTACGAAGTTAAATTTTGTGTAACAACTTTTGGCACTGAAAAAGGGCGACAAATTCTAATTTTCTATGGGTAATAAACAATACATACCCCTTTACGACCGAGACAAACGTTTTCTAAAATCTTATGAAAAATGTATGTAGATCGTTTTAAATTATCTTCGTATACTTGTAAAAAATAATGTAAAAAATCGAATTGCCTTTTATCATTAAAAAAATCGCATGCACGAAAGTGACGTTCAGGATCTATTATACGTAAATGCAAGATCTTGCAAATTAGTATGGACATGCATAAAAACATTAATAAAACACATTATTTATGAAAAAACTTCCTATTATAAGCGATCTATATATTTTTAGGGTTCCGTACCACAAGAAGAAAAAAAACGGAGCACTCATAGGATCACTGGCGTGTCCATCTGTCCGTCTGTTACAACCGATTTACTCCGACACTACTACTGGGCAGATTGAGTTGAATTTTCGCACACCTATGTAAATTGGTGACCCAACGATGGATGTCAAACGTAAATAAATGAGTTTTAAATGTGAAAGCTACTTTTAGACGGTAAATTAGAAAATAAAAATCAAAATTATCACTTCATGATTTCAAGAAGATAAAAATGTATTATCAATGCTAATAATAATATGATGAATGGATTAAAGCGACGATTTTTTGGAGTCGACGTGTAATAACCAGTACTATTTGCAATATATACTTTTACTGACTGGGAAAAACGAAGAATCTGTAAATTACATTACATTATACTCGTATATTCACACAAGAAAAAAAAACGATATTTACTACACATTGAGTTTTCCACAGTAATTCAACAATAGATTTAAAGATGTGAACGGAATTAACGAGTTTTATTTATTATTTATTTATTTTAAACTTTATTGCACATAAAAATATACAATTGGCGGACTTAATGCCTTAAGGCATTCTCTACCAGTCAACCATAGGACCAAACGGAGAAAAACAAAGTGGGTGCATTGAAACTAATAAAATGAAAATACAATTTGGATACTAATACTAGAATAAATAACTACAACATATAACTACAATATATAAATACAATATATAAATACATACATATATACATACATATATACACAATATATTGCACGTGCGTTTAGGGTTACCAACTAATTCTATGTCTGTTCTAGAAGATGTTTATAAAGCATTCTTTTGAAAGCCTGCTTGCTTGGGGCTTGTCTGATTGCCAAGGGGAGCGCATTCCAGAGACGGATAGCTTGTACAGTGAAGGATGAAGAGAGAAAACCGCTATGGTGAGGAAAAACTAAAAGTTTAAGGGAGCGGGAGGAACGAAGTTCACAACCCGGGCGAGAGGAAACAAAGCTAAAATTACATTTGAGGTAACTGGGAGCAGATGGATCGAAAAGTATGGAGAAAAGCAAACAAAGAATTCTGAGAGCCCGACGCTGTCGGATAGGAAGCCAGGAAAGTTGACGGCGATAGTAAGAAATATGGTCAAATTTGCGCAAACCGAAGATGAACCGTATGCCATTATTGATTAGGCGGTCAAGCTTGTCAAGAAAACACTGGGAAATGTTGGTTGTGCACACATCAGCATAGTCAATGAGTGGCAGAATTAACGCCTGCACAAGTAGTTTTTTTGTAGAGACCGGGAGGAAGTTTTTATATGGGTACAATGTCCGCAAAGTGCCAGTGACCTTACGACTCACCTCCGAGAGCTGAGCATCCCAACATAAATACTTGTCAAGCATGATACCCAAGTCTTTCACCCTATCTGAGACTGGAATGGCTGATCCATCGTACATAATTGGCGTTAAAGAGTTTTAATAGCCAAACAAGAAAATATTTGTGGTTAAATACTTAAAAAGCTTATGCTAGAAAGTACTATGTCGTGCACAAGCATAATTAGCAGTAATCTCGCACCTAGCTTTAGTGATGATGTGAAGCTTCCGAAGATAGACATAGCAAAGTTTACCGGAAACTATCAAGATTGGACGTCCTTCTACAATGTGTTTTCTTCATTCATCCACGAAAAAGCAAAACTTAAGAAGAGTTCAAAAGAGCAACATTCATAATAGCAAGGCCAAAGCAATTCGAGAGATATTAGGTATGGACACCTATGGAGTGCCTAACAAAGATGAAAATACAAGATATTATTAACCCAGTTCCTTGGATACGCTAATTAAAATACGATGAAATATATACCTAACGAATTAGACGAAACATGTAACCAATTCTTCAAAACATATGACTATCTTTCTTGGTTTCATTTTATGCGCAAAGACCGATTATGCATATCCGTGCAAATATTTATGACGAGCTCCGTCCGAACCTACAATTTTGTGCACTTATTATTTACGGGCATATTGTTTACACAAAATCACTTAATTTTATTCTTATTTGTGCTAAATAAAAACGTTTAACTCTTTAAGAGTAAGTATCACTCAATAAATAGAATGTTTGTTACCGCAAATATACGAAATTACGAACTTACATGTGCACCTACTCCCACCAAAATACATCGTCATCTTCAACGCTGTCTTGCGACTGACTGATGCGGCCGCCCTAAGGTATTCGCTAATTTTACGTGTCGGCTAGTGTCTACAGATTCGATCGGTATAGGTTTGAGCTCGAAAATACAATTTACTTGGTGACAGGATTTTTGCAAAGTAATTTGCAGGATTATATCAAACCGGTCGGAAAGGGATACCTATCTTTTAAATCCCCCCCCCCCTTACTTCTCCCGAAGGTTGATGGCAGTATACCACACAGTATACCATATAGTTCTTTTGATTAACTTTCCTAACACAATTGATGCAATGGTGATTTTGGTTTTGATTAAAGCCTTAACCATGTACATTTTTTTTTCAATTGATCCATTATATGTGTAGCTTGACGAGATTTAAAAAACAATATCACTTCACGAACGTTCTTAGAACTTTTCCAATTGGAACCATACTCGAATTTCCGTATTCCGTGTTCCATTTTCAAGTCGACAAAGCAAATAGCGCTAAAGGTTCGAAATCCCCACGGAATCCTAATCAATAAAAGTTTATAGAGGCAAGTCAAACATTGCGGCGTTACAAATAGTACAAACAGTGCTATTTACACATAACTCGCGTACAGGCGCCATTATTTTTTCAAGTTTAGGCAGGCCGCTCACGAGGTGAGGATCATCATCATCATCATATCAACTGAAAGACGTCCACTGCTGAACATAGGCCTCCCCCAAAGATTGCCACAATGGCCGGTCCTGCGCCATTCGCATCCAGCGGACTCCTGCGACCTTCACCAGGTCATCAATCCACCTTGTGGGGGGCCTACCAACGCTACGCCTTCCGGTACGTGGCCGCCACTCAAGAACCTTCCCGCCCCAACGGCCATCGGTTCTACGCGCAATGTAGGCGCGAGGCAAGAATAGTTGTTTCTAAATATTAACAAACCAAGTTACTCGCGCAATTTACGTAAATTATTACTGGAGGCAATTAATGTTAAAGTAAGGTGGGGTAAGATGAAACAGTTTTTTTAATGGGGTAAGACAAAATGCTACCGGCAGACGCTGTGCCAGAAGGACGATTTCTTGTCTTTCCCCATTCTGAAAACCGTTTCTTCGTAGTTTTCCCTCTCTGTCACTCTTTCATATTAGTGCGACAAAAGACAGTTAGCTGCCTTTCGTTTACGATTGACGATTAAGCGTTAGCGATTGGCAACTTGTCTAAGCACCCGTACTCAATTTACGTCTCAGATTACTCAAGTGATTCATATTATGTGGATTACGAAGTTTTTTTATTACAGATGCCTGCTATTGCCTACATAATACGAGTATTGCGCGCAATTTGTAAACAATAACGAATTAAATTCACTATGCTGGAATAATTAAAAATAATTGCGTAAGCTTAATTATTATCCTTGAAGTTTATTATCAGGTATAAAATTTATATTATAATGACGTGTTTTACTTATATCCTTATTAGTTAATAGCAGAACTGATGAATTCGTTACGCGTAATTTCTGAGATGATACTTTTGTTTACCATTATCGCCAACGGGGCAAGACCTGGATAAGTATATACAACAACAAATCCAAGATTCGACCTGAATATACAACAATAAATATTATTGTTACAACTACAAATAAATAAAATATGGGAGTCATATTCCGTACTAAATTGCACTTAGAAATGGACCTGGGTAGTTATTTTTTATGTAGAGCTGGACGTCACTGAAAATGGTGCAAACGTACAGGTAAGATTCACAAATCGTTCGCCTGAATTTTGCTGACAAGTGTCGTACGAGTCAGATATTTCACTGTTCGCTAGTGACATCGTTTTGTAACATTGGACAACATGACTAATTACCCCTTCAATTATTTGGGTTATCTATGAACAGTGTATTTAAGAAAAACGGACTGAATGGTTGACGTGGGATTAAGCGCACGCCGTTGGTAAGAGTATGCAATCCCAGACATTTAAGCATATGTGATTGCGTACACTTTTCTACTGCGTACACTTACCCCACATGACCTTACTTGACCCGGATTCTGTTGTTGACGACAAATTTTATAAATTGCAACAAATTATAAAAGCTAGTTCACCAACTATCTTTTAAAAAATCGTCTAAAGCAGCCCTAACGCCCGCGGTCACTTGTATTATTTTTTTAACCAATTTATCCGTTTGCACTCGGCGGCTTACGCCATCTATTATTCAGCCGTCACGCCACCACGCTTAGCACGACTGTACTGTTTTAAACGCTTTTAGCACCGACTGTACCTTGGAGTTTTTAGGACTCTCACAATTAGAGAGTCTTTTTATCGATTACCTGAAGCCTAATTTAAAAATACTCGTAATCAATATGAATGGTTTACGTATGTTTTTGGCCATTGTAGGTACGTCTACATTACAGCAAGTAAGGTAATAGTTACTCAATTGTTGTTTTTTAGTACAAGGTGCCTTTTTTAGGCTCTAGTGCGAGAAGTGGCTCATTTCGTCAGGTCCAAAACTTCGGAGGGCCATCTGTACTAAAAAACGTCGTACGAGACATGTGCAAAAAGGAAATTCGTAACTCGTGTCGATTTAAAACACTCCCTTCGATCGTGTCGCCACTCGTTTCGGATTTCCTGTTTTTCGCACTTGTGTCGTAATGTACTATTATTACATAGTTCTGGTAAATGTGAAATATGTACTGAACACAACTGGTAATTATACAGCTTGTAAATCTAATATGGGCGATAAATTAATCTAGGCACAGGGCTTAATAGTTTTAGTTGGGAGCGTTTGGACTATACTTAGATGATTTCACGGTAACTATAATAGAAAAAAAAAACATGTCCCTTTAGATATGCTCTTACAAATTAGTACTAAAATCTTCATCTACTGGATGGAACCATTTATGATTTAAGCTAAAAAATAGACATACTTGTTCCCAACGTTCCGTTTCAGGCTACTTTCGAAATGTCAGCATATATACAGTGTGTGTCCATGACCCGGGCTTTTACGAAAATGGGTAATAATACGCATTACTTGCAATCGTTTTCAAGTATTGACTTGATTTGACAAATAACGAAATTGACCGTACAATTAATTTTATTTCCTCCGAACGATCAACGTAACGCGTGTACTGCTTAGTTGTCAAACGTTGTGAGTGGCTGCGATCTGTCGTTGTCAAGTGCAAATTAACAATCCATTTTGAAGTATATTGCTTTCTTAGAAAGTTAATTACTTTTAAAATTAGCATTTTGAATCGAATAATGTTCACGATTTGGCTAGAAATCTGCATCGCATTCCTCGGTTTCGATAAAAGCCAGTATCATAGACACACACTGTATATGTATTATCATTTATTATTATAGTCGCGTCAACCTTCAAGTCATGGGAGGCACCTTCTGTGCAAACTCACTCTATCGTAGGCCACGTCTCTGCCCTCGGCTAGTCTGTAGTCATGAGTAAACAAAGTTCAAATATAAAAATATATATATATATTTATAGAGCATAATTATTGTGAAAATATAATACCCGAGAAAATTGACCGGTGGTTGCTAAGACCGAGTGGCCGAGGGGTGCATCAGCCGCGAAAGCTGAGCACGTGGGTTCGGTCCCCATCTTGGACGTTAGGTGATCTTCGTCGTTTTTCTTTGACATCTAACATCTAATATTAATAAGTTATATTTTTAAATAACGTTATTAACTCAGGTATAAACTAAATGTGCTTATTTCCTCCAGAGGTTACCCCCAATAGTTTGTATGACCGCAATTTGTATGTATGAAATTCTCGTACAATCATGGCGTGTGGGGAACTCATCATTCCCGACAATTGGTCGCACTAACGAAACCGCAGAGGGCCACGGCTGGGAGCAAAAAAACGGTCAAGCACGAACCTGGCTTGTGATTTCGTGGTTCAATAAACATGATTTAGATGAATTAAACTTCAGTCGTCCAACCAAATCATGTGCAATCTTTTCTGAGATGAGATCACGCGATATCAAATATTTATTCCCAACATTTATTTCACCTACGTTTTTGACATGATTTTAATTAAAAAAATGCTAATTCATAAAAGTATATATAAAGGAATTGTCATCATCATCATCATCTCAGCCATAAGACGTCCACTGCTGAACATAGGCCTCCCCTCTGGACCTCCACATGTACCGGTTAGATGCGACCTGCATCCAGCGTGTCCCGGCGACCTTCATAAGGTCGTCTGTCCATCTTGTGGGTGGACGTCCCACGCTGCGTTTGCCTAGCCGTGGTCTCCACTCGAGCACTTTTCGACCCCATCGACCATCTGCTCTGCGTGCAATGTGGCCTGCCCATTGCCACTTCAGCTTACTAATCCGGAGGGCTATGTCAGTAACTTTAGTTCGCCTACGGATCTCCTCATTTCTGATTTGATCACGCAGAGAAACTCCGAGCATAGCCCTCTCCATAGCTCTTTGAGCGACTCTGAGTTTAGAGATGAGGCCGATGGTGAAGGACCACGTTTCGGCGCCGTAAGTCATCACTGGTAACACACATTGATTGTAGACTTTCGTCTTAAGGCACTGAGGTATGTCGGACGAAAGGACATCGCGTAGTTTCCCGAACGCTGCCCAACCGAGTTGGATTCGGCGGTTGACCTCTTTCTCAAAGTTGGACCTACCTAATTGGACTACTTGTCCTAGGTAGATGTACGAGTCAACAACTTCGAGTACCGAGTTTTCAACAGAAACCGGGGTGAGCACAACATTGGCATTTGACATAACTTTCGCCTTATCCATGTTAATTTTCAAGCCCACCCGTTGAGAAACTCGGTTAAGGTCATTGAGCATTTTGCTGAGTTCCTCCATCGACTCTGCCATGACTACGATATCGTCGGCAAACCGAAGGTGAGTGATGTTTTCGCCGTTCACATTGATGCCAAGTGCTTGCCATTCCAGGAGCTTAAAGGCATCTTCCATTGCGGCAGTAAACAGTTTCGGAGATATAACATCTCCCTGCCTTACGCCTCTTCGCAACGGAATAGCCTTCGTAGTCTGCTCCTGTAATCGGACCGACATTGTGGCGTTGCTATACAAACACTTCAACACTTCGATGTACCGATAGTCAATGTGGCATCGCTGAAGAGACTCAAGCACTGCCCATATTTCTACCGAATCGAAGGCTTTTTCATAGTCTGCAAACGCTAAGCATAATGGCAAGTTATACTCCTCGGTCTTCTGTATAACTTGTCGCAGCGTATGTATGTGGTCTATGGTACTATAGCCTTTTCGGAATCCAGCTTGTTCGGGAGGCTGGAAGTCATCAAGTCTGTATTCGAGACGGTTCGTGATGACCCTTGAAAACAGTTTATAAACATGATTCAGAAGCGTGATGGGTCTATAGTTCTTCAAAAGGCTGTTATCACCTTTTTTGAAAAATAGCACCACCTCGCCTCGGTTCCATGCTTCAGGCGTTTTGCCCTCGGACAAGACGGAATTAAAGAGCTTCTGGAGGACTTTAAGAACCGGTGTTCCACCCGCTCTCAGAAGCTCTGAAGTGATTCCGTCATCGCCCGGCGCCTTGTTGTTTTTAAGCTGCTTCAGGGCCATCCTAATCTCGTACTGACTGATGTCCGGGATATCCTCGGTGTAGTGTCGGGACAGATTGGCTCTTGGATCTCCTACCAAACTGTCAACGGGCTTTGCGACCGAAGTATGTAACTGTCCATAGAACCTCTCGATCTCACCTAAAACCTCTGCTTTTGTTGACGCTATGCTGCCATCTCCCCGTTTCAGCTTTGTCAGCTGGCTTTGCCCAATAGACTTGTCCTTTGCGAACACTTTGGAGCCTTGGTTTCGCTCGATTGTCTCTTTAACACGGTTAGTATTAAAGGAAAAGAAGAAAGGAATTGTGCTTGGCTAAAAATGCCTATAAAATGATTAAATGATGTAGGGAAATAGTAAAAATATGTGAGATAATGTAACATATTTTTTACATGGAAACTATAAGTTATAACTTTTGAAGGTGACTAAAAGGTTTGGTGCCCTCAATCACAAAGAAATATAAAAAAATACACAACACAGTGTAAGTATTATTATACTGACATCAGCCTATGTTAGTCCACCGCTGGACGTAGGCCTCTCCTATTAACTATGCGCATAGACGCATTAGGAGGTAAATGCCCATAATCGCCACGCTGGGCAAGCGGATGGCGATGGGATTGGCGATCGCAGTAATGTGTCCACTATGATGAAGCTGCTGCCCATCATCAATCTTGTAGAATGGTCAGTGGCACTTCAATCCCTTAGTCGACTCTTACGGCACCCGCAGGAGGAGTTGGGGTGGTGACAAATGTATTCTTACTGCCGTCACCGCACGGCCTATTATACTAAATAACCATAATAAATCAGGCCTTGAAATCCAAAAATTCTTCTTACTATTCTTTAGAAGTGCTAATAAACTTATTCTATAAGTTCATTGGAACCAACGACACGATTTTTATTAAATAAATAGATATCTTGGGACATCTTACACAAATAAACCTAGTCCCACGGTAAGCTCAATTAAGGCTTGTGATGTGGGTACTAGGCGACGATATACAGGGTGTTTGGTTAGCGGTGTCGGAGCTTTTAAGGGCTTAAACTACAATCAATTTCATCGATAAATTACCAAACAATTTTTTTTTTGTGCCAACGTTAATTAAATGGCGGCCATTTTTAAATTTCAAACAGACGAATACGGGCGCACGTGATATTTCTGGAATTATACGTTCGTTATCGGTCCTATCCCTGCAAAAAAAATCTCGTTAGAGAGCTCATTAGATAAGCAAACTAATTAAGCTAATAATTTGACTCAACTATTTGAACAACAAGGCTAAAAAAATTTTTTTTAATTAAAAATAGTAAAAAATTGACCTTAATTTTTCAATTAATTTAATTTTGTATGAAAACTAGGTCGTTAAGATAGGTTTTTGGTATTGTTATTTGTTAGTACAGGATGTTAGCTAAAACACAACACCATAATTACAGTTATACCTTAAGTACTTTAGGAATTAGAAGTGCTCAAACATGTACTGGATGGATGGAAGGCAGCCACTTCACTAGTCAGTCTGCTGACATTCATTTGTTTATGGATTTTGCATCTGGAACGCTAAATGCAGCTGTTTTGGTGTATGTTTGAGCACTTGTAATTCCTAAAGTACTTAAGGTATAACTGTAATTATGGTGTTATTTTTTAGCTGACATACTCTACTAATAAATAACAACACCAAAAACTTATCTTAACGACCTAGTTTTCATGCAAAATTAAATTAATTGAAAAATTAAGGTGATTTTTTTACTATTTTTAATGAAAAAAAATTTTTTTTGCCTTGTTGTTCAAATAGTTGAGTCAAATGATTAGCTTAATTAGTTTGCTTATCTAATGAGCTCTCTAACGAGATTTTTTTTGCAGCGATAGGACCGATAACAAACGTATAATTCCAGAAATATCACGTGCGCCCGTATTCGTCTGTTTGAAATTTTAAAATGGCCGCCATTTAATTATCGTTGGCACAAAAAAAAAATTGTATGGTAATTTATCGATAAAATTGATTGTAGTTTAAGCCCTTAAAAGCTCCGACACCGCTAACCAAACACCCTGTATATAATAGATACGAGTAGATACATATTATAGATATTTAAATACATAGACAGCCATGACCAAGGAACAAATGTTTGTTAAAAATAAATATAAAAATAATGCCCTCGCCGGGATTCGAACCCGGAACCTCCAGCTTGAGAAATTGTTTTGCATTCTAACCTTATTTAACCTATTTAGGGTTCAACAATTGTATTGCGGGACCCTAAAATGAATCGTACCCTAACCACGCTCGCTCAAATGAGTAATGCTATACGTGGCACGCATTTAACATTCTAAAGTCGTGTGTAAAAGGTGCGATAGAAATATTTCTGTTGTTACCATGGGTTCTGTAGAAAATATATTTTAAGTGTGATCATAGAGTCACGTGGGGTAACCGTACGCAGTGGGTAAGAACGCAATTCGATATAACTATTTTATAGTGTTTTAAAATTTCACGATTATCCCTCATATTTTAACAAAAAACGGGTTTAAACGCATTTTAGTCCAAATTATGTGATTGCATACACTTGCCCAATGCGTAATGTTACTCCATGTGATTAGATATACCTATCTAAGCAATTTTTTTCCTAACCCAGTAAGCTATGATGGGCCCTATGTGAATTATTATTGCTCATTAATGTATAATGTAATTATACATGTACGCTTAGTTTGAGGCTAAGTTGTTCTGTGTAAAGGTGCATTCAGACCAAACGAGCATTCGCTATTCTATCCCCCACTCTACGAAATTAACGAATCGCGTTTTGTGTAACGATCGAATTTCGTAGAGTAGGGGGTTAGAATAGCGAATGCTCGTTTGGTCTGAATGCACCTTAAGATTATTTCCAAATATTTATTTAACTATGTTAAATTAATATTGTTTTGTTAAATATATTCTGCCAACGTAGAAATAAAATAATGAATCATGTGAGGCCAATAGCGTAGGGTTGAAAGATATATCCTTTAAGAATTATAATGTTGACTTTCGTAAGTGAAATAAAATGTGCCTAATTGCTAATAATTATATATGAAACTGTTGCATAATGTCTAATTATGTGAAGTCGCATACATCTTTTATTCTACAACACGACATAGCTAAATAAACATGAACAAATTGAATTCACTCAATGACTGTACAATGCGTCTTTCGGAAAATCTTATATGGAACTCCATTATGCCATTGCACAGCGGTGTCATAATGGTGTCTTATAACGTTTATAAGTGTACTTTTAATGTCGCTCTCGCTGTTTATCAATTATTTCTCTGATTAGAGTGTTGGAGTAGAAAAGAATTATTTTGAGTACTTATTTATTTAAAAATAAAATTAAACGGTTTACCCGTCATGTGTACTTAGTTACGGAGTCACAGATGTCATATATACCATAGATCAAGCTAATGTATCTACTTAGCGTGTCAAATGAACTCAGTAAAATCTACTGAGCTGTCCGTCTTTAATCGCAGCTTGCAGCTTTCGGGCGTCAAATTTTGTAAGTTGAAGTGAACAAAAATATTAATAATGCCTCCTTTAGTAATATTAATTGCAACAACACAAAAAAATATGAATACTCAAGGGCCTGAGGCATATTTAAAATCATAGGCAAGTAACAACTGCAGTACAAAATCTGACACGCTCGGCCGCCATACAAATGAATGAACTTGTTTCTTCTGTCCAAATCTAATTCTGTGTACGGAGCTTAGTTTTGGAGGGCCTAGGTCTCCATATTGTCGCAGTTACAAGACGATCTTCCAGCACAAACCTCAGAAAACAGCTCCAAGCCTAATAAAGCAAGAATTATAAATTCAACAGGGGCTTAAAATGTAAAAGCAGAGAAAAGCTCCCTCAGAGGCATTAGCGGCATATGTCGCGAAATGCAACCGGCGCACGCGAGCTCGCTCTCGCATTCCCGAATACAGCGAGTTAGAGTGAGAGAGGTTAACCAGTGTACAATTTTTGTGGAGCTAATAGGTTTAGGTACCTATACATGTTTCGCCCGATTGGACTAAAATTGTGAGTGTTCAAAACTGCGGCCGAGATATTTTTGAACCGAAAGGTTTCGGGGTTCGTAGGGCATTGCTTGTGTAACACAAAATTAAATATGTGTTCCTTGGTCATGGCTGTCTATTTTTAAGTATCTATCTATATTAAGCATATCGTCGCTCGGCACCTACGTAAGCTTTCATTGAGCTTACCGGGACTAGGTCGATTTGTGAAAGATGCCCCAAGGTATATATTTAAAAAATAAACATAAATTTACTAAGTTTTCAGTGTTAGCTCCTGGCATAGATATACAATAATAACGGGATACGCACAGTCCGCCGGAAAAAGTGGCACAAAAATTAAGCTGCAAAGTATGACAGTGCTAGTTGCCTGCTTAGTCATCAACCGGACAAAATCAGCTCATGTCATATTGCGCCATGTTTTTTCATATTCTTGTTCCACACCGGGTGTCTACCTATTTAAACGTCATTGGCCTCTAGTTTCAAAAATCATTATTCTACAATTTAATACGTACCGGGGCTGCCACGAATACTCAAACAAACTATTTTAAAAATCTACTCTAGGTTAATCGAATCGTCGTTTTCACCCATATTTCCGACCACAGATGTCATATATACCATAGATCAAGCAAACGTATCTAGTTAGCGTGTCAAATGAACTCAGTGAAATCCACTGAGTTGTCCGTCTTTAATCGCAGCTTGCAGCTTTCAGGCGTCAAATTTTGTAAGTTGAAGTGAACAAAAACATTAATAATGCCTCCTCAAGTAATATTAAATGCAACAACACAAAAAAATATGAATACTCAAGGGCCTGAGACATATTTAAAATCATAGGCTAGTAACAACTTCAGTACAAAATCTGACACACTCGGCCGCCATACAAATGGATGAACTTGTTTCTTCTATCCAAATCTAATTCTGTGTTTCCGACCCCTAGTCATCACACGGTCAAACACATTAACTTCGTAAATACTTGCTGTCCCGTCTTCTGTAAGCAGCAGGAACACCAACCCTGATTGATTCTACCTACCGAGCTTTGCCACAATAAGCTTGCTTTTTGCTTTGAAAGCATTAGCGACGGGTATTTGTATTTTGTATGCGGCTATGCGGTTTCCTTGTGTTTTTGGCGACTGATGTTGTGGTGGAATGTTGGTAAAAAATGCTATAGGATTTTGTTTTCGTTTGGTTTGTTAAAGTGATACCAGAGTTTGATCATTCGGTTTATGGTATGACATTCTGATAAACATTTTTACGTAATAAATATCTTGGGATACCTTACACAAATCGATATAGTCCCACGCTGCCGTGCTAAGTCAAAAAGACGCATCTCTCATAGGTAGTAGTTCTATGGGAGATGCGTCATTTTTAGTTAGCACGGCAGCACGGTAAGCTCAATTAAGGCTTGTAATGTGGGCACTAAGCAGCGATATAACAAATTATAATAGATAAATACATATACAGCGTGTTACACGAGACACTGAAAACCTTCAACTTGGTTAGTTATACTGAATAACTTTTACTATAGGGCCAATCACCAAATATAAAAAAAAGTCTTTTTCAGACAATTTGATCGATCGATAACGACATTTTGAAAGAGCCAATTTTTTTTTGAGATTTCTGGGTTAGTTAGCTCTATAGTAAAACTTGTTCAGTATAACCTATCAAATCACCCCGTTCAAGGTTTTCAGTGGCTCGTGTAACCACCTGTAGATACGTAAATGCATACACAGCCAAGAGATCAACCCTCCAGAATAAAAAAATGTGTGTCCTCCCTCTAACGTTTGATCCATTGGTTCAAAAAATATGAATAAAACCATGAACAGCAGGCGTATAATATGGAATAGGTACTTTAAAATTAGACTATTTTGAACATAATCGTCCCAGCCGTTTTTGAACAACTACGGAACCCTACAATGAGAGTAGCCCGACATTTTCTTGATCGGTTTTTTATACTTCAAAAGAATTAAAAAGCTTTATTTATAGGGTTAGTACCTGGTTCACCTCGATGATGAAATACTTGTCTAGAACAAAAAAACAAAGTAAAAACTTGCATTTTAGCTACTTCATAATCCTGTACTTTTAGAATACAACACAATCTTGGTTTTATCAGCAAATTAAGACCTTGACCTTTGTGTTCACATACATTTTTAATTACAATCGTCTTATTACAATCGCTGGATGCGGGTGGCGCAGGACCGGTCATTGTGGCAATCTTTGGAGGAAGCCTATGTTCAGCAGTGGACGTCTTTCGGCTGATATGATTACTGCAAATACCAGCTATCTGCACGTACTCGTATTATGTTATTCGATAATGAATGTAATTATCATTAAAATTAAATTGATTCTGCTAAAACCTGATTTGTGCAGATAGCTTATTGCAGTAATAGGACGAAATTATTGATATTTATTAGTATTAGTTTTGTCGGCCTCCGTAGCCTAGTTGGTAGTGACCCTGCCTACGAAGCTGGAGGTTCCGGGTTCAAATTCCGGCGAGGGCATTATTTGTGTATTTATTTATCACAAATATTTGTTCCTTGGTCATGGCTGATGTCTACGTATTTAAGTATCTATATGTATCTATTCTATCTATTAAATATATCGCCGCCTGGTACCCACATTACAAGCCTTAATTGAGCTTACTGTGGGACTAGGTCGATTTGTGTAAGACGTCCCACGATTTTTTTTAATTTATTTATTATGATTAAGATATAATGTAGCGAACGTGTTTCACGATATGTTCATTTTTTTTAGATTCTATTGAGGATTGGTGATGACCAATTGTTGCAAAGCTATATTACAAGTAAAATCAAATTAATGGACATTGCAATAAATTTCGAAACATAAGATCCTCGAAGAAATTATGCTGAAAAAAGTTTAGTCAAAATAATTGCTATTTTATTTCTGCAGGCATATTTTTCAACAGTAGCAAGCAATGTAAAATCAGCCATGAAACCGAAGAGAAATCAGTTACTGTAACCTCCAGTGGATCCACATCCACATTCCACACGCGTATTGGAATCCTTTTAAAACTTATAAAGTCGTTTTTTTAACCCTTAATTTGGCAATGTATGGCAGTGGCACAACGAATGAACATAGTCTTCGACCCACTATTTGTATATTTTTTTAAGACAGTATTTTCTACTCTACACAATGGCGAGGAGACTAGAAAGCATGATTTTTTTGAAATTTTGGTTATTTAAGGGTTATACCCCGTACCATATCCCGAGGGATCTGAGTCTGGATATTTTTAACTTCCATCAATTTTTAGTTTATAAGTAAATCAAGATACTAATTTAATATTTACGTAGGTATACCGTAAAATAATAAACTTGCATTATTCCGTAATCAACTAATCACGCACTTTTAGAACACAATCTTGGTTTTATTACGAACAATCTTACCTTGGGTTCACATAATTTTTTTGTTAAAATTATTGATATTTGTTAGTTTTAACTTAAAAATATATTATTATTTATTTATTCATACTATAGTTAACTCTTTTGGTCAAAGGTTAACTGTAAGAGATCCCTCACAGGGATATTCATATTCATATATTTGTATTAATTATACATTGTCAGTTTTATAATTAGGTAGGTATATTTATTAACAAAGAAATACAGGATAGCTTAAATAAAGAAAATACAGCGATATTCTTAATTAATTATAAAAATAAAAATAGTTACGGAAATAAAATTAAACTAAATTTAAATAATATCACGTTTGTCCTTCCAAGAATTCAGCTACCTACTGAATAATAGGCATTTTGGATAAAATGAGATTTTAATTTCAGTTCAAACTTTATGTTGGTGTGTGCACTGTTAATACATACTGGGATCTTATTATAAAGTTTAGATCCCAATACATGTAAGAAATGAGCGGTTTTTTTAAGCTTATGTTTTGGCAGTTCGAAATCGTATTGTCTCCGGTCACGGCAGCGGTGCTGGCCCAGTTTTTCTTTGGAAACATATTTAAATTTTGCCTAACATATTTGGTTATTTTTTATTATTGTATATAGGGGCTAGAAAATTTGCCGCATCGACCGGTTGCGATCTATTGTGGCAGCCCTGTTTTATAGTTCGTTACTAATACCCGTTGAGTCTAGGAAGTTCCAGATTCTTTGGGCTGTAATATTCTATACCTCGTGAGGTTGAAGTACCTGCCTACCTAGGTGAATATTTATTTTGTACATTAGTGGTCCGCAGGAGCAGAGGATGTGCATAGCAGTTTCCTCTGATTCCTGGCAGAACCTGCATGTCGGTTCTTGCTTTAACGTATTTGGTTACCTACTTGTTAACATATTTGGTTGCCTGAAATATGATATGTTCGCGTTTGTAATATTTCCAATTGTTCTGTGTATTTTTCTATTTGTTCCTACATTTTGTGTACAATAAAGTATTTACATACATACATCCCGGCTGAACTCCAGATTGTCGGGATGACATTTCGCTGTACCTTCTCAGTATTCCTAGTACCTAGTATTAATCAGAGTAACGCACGAGCACTAGACTAGTCTGCCTGAAAATATGGCGCCGCGGTGCCTCCCGGCCTTTATTATTTTCATACACACTTATGGAGCTGATATTACCCACTAATATTCTTATATTTATTTCTTATTATACATATAATTTTAATAAAATAGCCATTTATTTCGACCTTATTCGTACATAATAACATTTAATTTTTTTTTGGAAATTGTCACATATACATATACAGGGTGTTCCACGAGCCACTGAAAACCTTGAACGGGGTGATTTGGTAGGTTAAACTGAATAACTTTTACTATGGAGCTATCCCATAAATCCCAAAAATTTTTGCCTTTTTCATATTAAAATGTCGTGATCAATCGGTCAAAATGTATGAAAAAGACAATTTTTTTTAGATTTCGTGATTGGCCCCATATTAAAAGTTGTTCAGTATAGCCTACTAAATCACCCCCTTCAAGGTTTTCAGTGGCTCGTGGAGCACCCTGTATATTACTGTTATTTTCTTTTTAATATTAGTCCTTTGCGGTGTGTCATGCGTTTTATTTATTTATTTATTATTATTAATAATTTTTTGACATCGGTCGAGTTGCCTTCCGGCATAGGCCTCCCCCAAGACCTTCCACTCGTCTCTGT
Source organism: Thaumatotibia leucotreta (assembly GCA_025490895.1). Lineage (NCBI taxonomy): Eukaryota > Metazoa > Arthropoda > Insecta > Lepidoptera > Tortricidae > Thaumatotibia > Thaumatotibia leucotreta. Next base: position 259,720 of record JALPQI010000173.1, on the reverse strand, counting down.
TGGTCGCTATTCTTGTCCAATGTCCATGTTGACCCTGCAATTGCCTTTAAGTCATCCTCCCATCTGCGGCAAGGTTTTCCCTTTTTTGCTTTTTTTATCTCTGGCATACCATAGTGTGACAGTTTTTGACCATTTTTTTCCTGGTTCTCTCAGCATATATTATGTCCTGTCCACCATTTGAGCTTGTTGATTACATATGATACATGCATTACCCCTGTATTTTTTCTGATGGTTTTTAGTCTTACTTTGTTTATTTTATTTTGTTTTTATTACATATAATTTAAGAACGTATCACATTTAAATTAAAATTGTACCAAAAATAATAGCGACAACGACAGTTTTCTTATACTTATAATATAAGTAGGTAAGAACAGAATTTATTTTTTACCAATTTAGTATGTACTAGTTAGCACTTGATGAAAGGTGAACTCCCACTTTCACTTAAGCGGAGGCTCATAAAAATTAAAAAAAAAAAATTTTTTTGGTGGTGTTTGACATTAGGTCTCATAATAATTTTTGTTTATTTTGATATCTAGAATGCATACTTAAAATCTTTTGGAATGCTCGCGCCCGGGCGCGCCCTGCATGCTTATTTGTAAAAATAAAATTTCTAATTATCTTCTAAACCTAAAATATTCTCATAATCATCGTCAAAAGATTGTAACAATGCATTCTAGACATCAAAACAAGCAAAAATTGTTACGAGACCTAATGTGAAATACCACCACAAAAAATATTTTTTCCTCTTTTTTTTAGACTTTTTGCATACTTTTTAACATTTCCAGTACTTTTTATCATAACAACAATTTGTTAAAATTATTTATTTTAATATTTTTTTAGGGACAGCTTATTTCGTCAAGTTTATTCCCATTTTTTGATTGCCAGGCAAAAGGTGTGGTAATATTAAAACACATTGTGGTAGCATTGTATTCAAAAAGAAGTCTTATGACGAGTTACGTCGAAAAAATTATTTCGAAAAAAATGTTGATCATCTCTGAAACCAAGCCGAATCCAGGATTTTTTCTATGACATTAAAGACTCTAAATATGGTCAAGAATTGAGCATTAAAATCTTTTGGAATGCTCGCGAGCATTCTGTGTGTGCCATACCTACTTAAACAAATGTGTTTATTTCTTTAGTGTCCATCTTCTTGCTTTCTTATCTCATGACACATCGATCCCAGAGGAAACATGCGTACATCTTTTTTGTAGAGAATTTTATGTAGATTACTTATGTATTAGAATGTTTTTTGCTATAAGCCACGGTTTACGAGTTATTTACGAATTAAAAATAAGGACCTTTACACCCCTCTCCCCCCGTTAGCTCCACCCCTAACCACCAGTACTTTTAGTATGTGGTTTAAAACACCATTCCCTACAACTATGCCGAAATTCGCTTATACACGAGTTATTTCCCCCGATAGGCAACTTTTGGTGTTCGTTAGGTGGGCTATAGTATAAGTATATTTGTTTGTTGTATTTGGTAGTTTCCAATTACATTGGTGACAGACGTTCTTTAGGGTCATCACCACAGTGAATTATACGCGATATAATCCATTTAAATAGGTAGTTTTATTTCACAGTTTAATATAAATTAGTAAATTGGTTAAAAGCTTACTAAAAATTAAAGCTTGATTCAGCCTGAAACTAGCGAGAAAATGTGAATGAGGTACCTACTAAAGTTCCTGGATGCTTAGCCAAGTTGCCAATCGTTAAAGCTTAGTACCTAGCGTGTCGTAGTTTTCCCTCTCTGTCACTCTTTCGTATTAGTGCGACAAAGACAGTTGGCTGCCTTTCGTTTACGATTGACGATTAAGCGTTAGCGATTGGCAACTTGTCTAAGCACCCTGATATCTGATACGAGTAGGCCTATGATGGTTCCGTTTTTATCCTTTATTGTCGTTGCTATAATGTTCGAGCTCCTTTGTAAGTGAAAGTGATGAAGCGATTTGGATCACGTCTTTGGATCACCGAAAATGTTTAGAAATCTGGTATAGTCTATTTCGAATACGAAGGCCCGATGCTTCTCGAAAATTTTGTCATTTAATTGGTCCACTACAAATTGGCACGTGTCGTACACCGATGTATGCAAAAAATATCACGCGACAAAAGGATCTGGCCAGGTATCTTTTCTTATCACTGATCATATTGTTGACGCCTAAAGACTTTGTCAAGTAGAATCGGGCTTTCGTATTTGAAATCGACTTTAACAAGAAAGGGCATTTCCATACAAACTTTCTGGGACATTTTGGGAAATGTGGTGGATCTTGCTCAGCATTATTGACTTTACCAATTTTTATCACTATTCAATTCAATTCAATTCAAATTCTTTAATGTTTATAATAACACATGTTAAATTTAATATACTTACAACTACATTAAATAATATTATCAGTCTAACACAATCAACAATCTAATACAAAAAATAAAAATAAAAGAATAATAATAATAACCATAATTAGAAAAATAAAAACAATTAAATAACTGATTATTATTATACCGTATATACACCGTACTACAAAACCATACCATACTATAAAATGCATCTTTAGTTTTTTTACAAACACCTCATAAGAAGGAGCCTCTTTGATCTCCATCTATTGAAGACGTGATCCAAATTTACGAGAACTTTTTGAGATAGCTCTTCTAGCAACGTGAAGACGTATTAACCACTCTATATAACACTTTCCCGTGCTTTAGTTCAAATTAGCTCCTGTACGTGACTTTGCAATTTCTGTTAAATTATTCATATGAATCTCTTGTTATATAAATTAGGGAACACTTTCTTCCGGCAGCGTCTTCAATGGAATTATTGCAACTGCAGACTGCAGGCGGATTATATATTGCAGGTGGGATAAGAAGGGTAGGGTTGCATGTTTTGAAATATTAAAGTGTGTGAAATAATTATTATCGTAATAATTCTCCGGTGACACCTAAATCAAGACGCTTGGAAGCCTTCGCACTTTTTTTATTGTACGTATGGAATACTAAATAGAACTGAAAGGTTCTGATTTTTAAACCCTCACACCCCTTATATATAACTTATACTGAGCAATTTTTGCTATAGGACTAATCCTGAAATCATGAAATAAATAAAATTAGCTCATGCAAAATTTGTCCCTTAAACTCTCACTGCTGGACGATAATCTCTCCTTAAGAATATGTAAGAATATCTTATGATACTTATTTATTAACGCAGATAAACTCTCTAGTAAAACTATCTACCTAAACTATTAAAAAGCCAGCAGCTAGTGTTTCATTCCGTATTTTCTTTGGTCCGTATTCACTGCAATAATCCTTGGGGCTTGTCGAAGCGTCGGGGCGGTATCGCGGCAGACGCGATTTAATTCCAAAACATTCACTCAATTTCCGGAACGAAAGGGGATCCCGGGATCCCGTTTTGGTGCAGCGTCAGCAGAAATTTTGGAACGAATAATCACCAAATTAAAAATTAAAAAAAAATCGACTTCAACCGATTTATCGAAAATCCCCGATTTGTTTCCTATCATCAAATCCTACTTTCTGAATGCAAATGCTTGTAAATGAATTCAAATAACCAAAAGCGTCATATATGGATGTAGGTACCTATAACATTTGAAGAGATCCTTTGATTTTTCCAAGATCCCATCATCAGATGAGAACTTGGTGCCAACGGGACCATCTCGGGGTTATGCACGTTCGATTACAAACTTTTACAATACACCCGGAAACCTTGACCAATCCTGAAATCTGTATATGTGACATAAATATAATTTGCTCATACAAAATTTCTCTCTCAAATTCTCACTGCTATTAATAATCTCTCCTATTAGCAATGTGTAAGAATATCCAATGATATTTATTTATCAACGCAGACAAAGTCGCTAGTAAAACTATCTACCTAAACTATTAAAAAGCCAGCAGCTAGTGTTTCCGTATTTTCTTTGGTCCGTATTCAGTGCAATAATCTTTGGGGTTTGTCGAAGCGTCGGGGCGGTATCGCGGCAGACGCGATTTAATTCCAAAACATTCACTCAATTTCCGGAACGAAAGGGGATCCCGAGATCCCGTTTTGGTGCAGCGTCAGCAGAGACTTTAGGAACGGAATAGTAACTTGAGTATTAACCCTTGACTACCTACGTCCTGTTTGTATCACACAACCACCTACCTGCGGTCATGGAGACCGCTTCTTCTTATGGAACCTGATTTATTTACTTTGGCGTGACTGAAGAGGGTTTAAATATATTAAATATACTTTAAATAGTTTCAGGCATTTATTAACTAACAAGAATACAAAAATAAACAACATTGTGTATTTCAAACTTAGCATATTTATGAACTCGTTCTATTTTCGATTACAAAACTTAGTATTCTTCAGGTTATGAGATTACAAAATTAAAGAACATAATATAAAGCTTTTCATTATAAAAAAATAAAATTGAGCAATCAAAAATGCTATTAAACTATCTAATTCGGTTACAAATAAGATAGTTTTGTAAAATTACATGCTTTTAAAATAACCATTCTTGTCTGCCATCGACACACAATTTGTTCGAACATTCACATTCAAAACAAGTTTCTAGTCCCGTGGAAGACGCTGATTATTTTCACGACGCTCTAAATAGGGCTTTACTAATTTTTCGGCCAGTTTCTTCATAAATTTGAACCTTTTTTCAAAACTGTTCTCAAAATTAAAATAACACAACCACCTACGTGCGGTCAGTGAGACGTGCTGAGACACTTACAAAATGTATCGTAACCACCTGCATGCGGTCCCACGGACCGCCGATGCTACTTTATTACTCACCAAATCCAAATGAGTGCACGTCTGAACGAGTCGACAGCATGGCCAGCACTACGGAGGGGCTGGGCAAAGGTACAGGGTCAAAGAGGCGTGAGCGATGTACTTGAGTTCAGTTATTGTCAATTTTGAATAATCCAGTGTCTGTGAGACCGCACGTAGGTGGTTAAGGGTTAAGGGCGGTAAATAATAAACTGCGAACAAGTGTATAAGTCACCACACGGTGATGGCATTAAGAATACATTTGTCACCACCCCAACTCCTCCTGCGGGTGTCGTAAAAGTCGACTAAGGGATTGAAGTGTCACTGACTACTGGTTATTTGATAAAAGATTGATGATGGGCAGCAGCATCATCATGATCTGTTATAATATAAGGCTAAGGCGCCTTTGATACTCTAAGGAGCAAGTAATGGGTGGGTCATTTGCAGTAAAAGTGTACCTTTTAATTTTTATATCCGATCATGGACTTGTAATACACCAATTTACTCGGCATCGTGTAAAGTACGCACGATGCCGAGTAAAATGATGTATTACAAGTCAGTAATGAAACAAAAAAAGTATGTCTCTAATGTCACGAATATAAGTATGTAAATTGAGATTACTCAGTTTAGTTACTCCGATACTAAATGTATGAAACGAAATGTAACGAAACTGATAAAAAAGAATCTCAAATTTGTTTCAGAATTTTTCAGACATACTTTTTTTGTTTCATAACTGAAAAGTACGCAAGTTGCCGAGTAAAATGGTGTATTACAGTCCATAATCGCATATAAAAATTAAAAGGTACACTTTTACTGCAAATGACCCAGGTACAGTCGACGTCAAAGTTATCGTTACGGTTTAGGTGACAAAAATATATTTACAAGACTTTATCGCCGTGACATTAAGGTCGTGTAAATATATTTTTGGCACCTAAACCGTAATGATATCTTTGACGTCGACTGTACGTGCTCTGCCCTCTTGTCCGAATCCCTTTCAGCATCTGAAAAAGTATTGCATTCTGGTAAAATTAATTTGATTTGATTCACAAATCTTTGAATTTATAGGTACTTTCTTATAATTTGCTAACGTTACTTTCAAGGACTGCAGTCTGACAAATCCCGCGCGGTGAGTAGCCGATCGAGTCGTTTATTTGCCGACGGTACGTCTTACACTCAAATTGGTACGCTTATAAGAAATATAGCAGAATGTTGACTAATTACTCCAATTTGGTACGGTCGGTAGCTAATTTCCATTTAACTGGATAGTTACCCGGTGGATATTAATTATATCGTTTAGAATTAACTAGTTTTCGGAATTTTGAGGAATTTCCTTGGAACTGCAAAAGTAGGTAATATAGTATTCTTGAGTTTTTTAAAGTCTGTGTGTAGTAACTGGTATCACGTAAGTGGTACGCTTTTCATGTAGGGACGCTTTTTAAGGTAAAATAAAACACATTTTTTATGTTGAACGTACAATACGGAGACGTTGGCCTAGTCTTTGGTTTGTAGTTTCATATGTTATATTTAAGGTTACTAATGATAATATTATTATTATAAAGTTTAGTAGATTTGAGAATACTTTTAAAGTATATGTCATGAAAATAATAATGCAGAAATAAACTCCATGTCATGTCTAAATAAAATATTAAACTAATTTAATAAGATGGAATGAAAATTTTTATTGGTAAATTTAGATGCAGTACGTCTTTGCAAAAAAAGGTTCTTTGTATTTGTGTTTTGGATACTAAATAATAATATGTACTATTCGTCAAAAGTATTTTTTTGTAATACCAATAGTCCATATTATCTTAACCACTGCAATATAAATGAGTTAAGAGCAGGGCTCTTGTCTGTGGAGCAATTTCCATGTGGTCCTTTCCAGTGCCTTTTCCTTAAGACCCTGATACGACACGAGGTCTGCTTTTTCTTTCACTTGGTACTTGTACACCCTTCTTCCTCTTTTTGCGTTAAATAAATGCGTTAATTCATTATTAATGATTTTCACTTTTAATTTGCCGTGTGGTGACGGCAGTAAGAATACATTTGTCACCACCCCAACTCCTCCTGCGGGTGTCGTAAAAGTCGACTAAGGGATTGAAATGTCACTGACCATTATTTAATAAAAGATTGATGATGGGCAGCAGCGTCATCATAGTGGACACATTACTGCGATCGCCAATCCGCTTGCCAAGCGCGGCAATTATGGGCATTTACCTCCTAATGCGTCTATATGCATAGTTAATAGTAGAGGCCTACGTCCAGAAGTGGAATATCATAGGCTGATGATGATGAGGATGACTTTTAAATGTACACCGGATTCTAATAAATATCCTTGCCTGTCAAACTGACTGATACATAATATACATCATGATAACCAATACCGAACATCATTCAACTAACAGTATCGTATGACGTGGATAACCCATTCAGGTGAAACTGCAAACCTAACAGAGCGATCAGGCGCCTCGGGCTGTTTCCAATATACACTCGATGCATCAGATGTGCACAGGTTGCGAATACGTGCCGTAAAACCACACATCTATCTACTGCATGTACGGTCCAGTTACCGTCATCATTAGATATATCGAATTCAAATTCATATCATTTATTTCGGAAATCATTGCATTTTCATTTTTTTGCCTAAGTTTACTATCTTGCTCATCATGCACTGCCCGTTGTTAATAAGTTCGGTTTATTTTATCTCCTGCTACCTCATGGTTGTCTGGAAGAGATTGCTTATAGCGATAAGACCGCCTCACCTTCTTTGTGATGCAATAAAGCATATTTATTATTATTTTATTATTACCTGTTGCTCTACAGTGTGTCACCGTGATCCGGGCTTTTAGGACAATGGGTAATAAAGCACCTTACTAGCCATCGTTTTTAAATATTTACATTTAAATTGACCGTACAACTGCTTTGTTGTCAAATGAGCGGCTGCGATCTGTCATTGTTAGGTGCAAATTAACGATTAATTTTGAAGTACATTGCTTCTCAAGTAGCTAAGAATTTTAAATCAAATAAAGCTCACCGTTAAGCTACAAATCTACATCGCATTCCTCAGTTTCAATAAAATCCTGTATCTTGGTAACTTACTGTATACAACAAACAGTTGACAGCTTGTCAAGTTGCTTTTTTTAATTTTTGTGGATTGTTTTAATTGCTGTCGTAGTTGGTATGGAAACGGATTATTAAGACTACTAAAATAATTTAAGTTACCTCTTCAAATGGAAGACATTAAGAACGCCAATGTTGTAATTTCAAGCAAAAGTAAATGTTATTTATTACATTTCATGTCTTAAATAGTTTAATAGTACATAACTATAGAGGCCGATTGTGCAAGGAAGTCGATCTCGGCAAACGATTTTTATACGCTGGGATCCCATGAACCTACAGTTTCTGCATTAAACGGTACAAAATTGTACTCTCAGCCGAGACCCTTATATTTCATTATCATTATTTCAGCCTTAAGACGTCCACTGCTGAACATAGGCCTCCCCTTTGGACCTCCACGTACACCAGTTGGAAGCGACAGGTCTGCATCCAGCGTCTCCGGGCGATCTTCATTTTAAGATCGTCTGTCCATCTTTTGGGTGGATGTCCTACACTGCGTTTGCCTAACGTTGTATGACGTATAAATATTAGATGTCATATACCAAAGAAAAACGACCAATATCACCTAACGTCCGAGGTGGGAATCAAACCCACGTGCTCAACTTTCGCGGCTGATGCCTACACCCCTCGGCCACTCGGTCTTAACAACCACCTTTAAATTTTTTCGGTTCAATTTTGGTATATGACATCTAAAATTTATAATTTATATAGTATTAAGTAGTGTGACTACTGGGGAAAAATAAAAAGTACAAATCAAAATATTTAGTTCGTGTTTTCACAATACGTTCAGTTTTATGACGTTTTAATACTTATACTAGGTAGGTAGGTACTTATTACTTGTCCTTTGATGTATGACCCTTCTGCCACCCGTGGTGTGTCACTAACAGAGTTGTAAATCTAATTCGGAGCGCGATGCTACAACGCCTCTGGCTATTTGGTATACAGGGTGCGCCGCAAATTAGTAACATTGTGTATGTATGTACAAATTATTTTATATCTCTAAGTTTTTTAATACGACAGACTGAAAGTAAATTATACATATTAGATGTCATATACCAAAGAAAAACGACCAAGATCACCTATGTCCGAGGTGGGGATCGAACCCACGTACTCAGTTTTCGCGGCTTTTGGTATATGACATCTAATATTTATAATTTATATAGTATTAAGTAGTGTGACTACTGGAAAAAAAAAATTAATGGTACAAATCAAAATATTTAGTTAATAAATAATTTGATTTGTACTTTCGCAGTATGTTCGACTGAAAGTACTTAATTTCATCATCATCATCATCATCAGCCTATGATAGTCCATTGCTGAACGTAGGCCTCTCCCATTAACTACCTATGCGTATAAACGCATTAGGAGGTACGCCCATAATCGCCGCGCTGGGCAAGCGGATTGGCGATCGCAGTAATGTGTCCACTATCAAAGTCAAAGTCAAAGTCAAAATATTCTTTATTCAATTAGGCCCAGCAACGAGCGCTTTTGAATCGTTAAACTAAATAGCGAATGAGAGAAAAAAAACTACCTCCGGTTCTAACCCTACACCACTGCCTGAGAAGAATCCGGCAAGAAACTCAGCGGGACTTTCTTTTTTCAAATAATAGTTTTATAACATCTTACGGCTAACATGCATTAATTAAAAACGAAACATAGATTTGATTTAATATAAATACAGATATAGTACATTAACTAGAGATGAAGTCTCTAATAGTCAGAACAATTATATAAAATTAATGAATTTTGAGAAATGTATAGATGTAAAGATATATGTAAAAGGGCATACAATTAATTGTTTTTAGTTAAACGTTAAAATTAGCATTATTATACTGCTAGAGATGTAAAGGTCTCTAGTTGTCAGAGTAAAAAGAAAACAAACGGATACATTTCACTAAATGTTTCAGAGATGTATAAGGTCTCCATGCGTCATAATATTAAATAATCATAAATAAACAAACATGTAGCGAATTCAATTTCTCATATCAAGAACAGCAGGAAAATTGTTTGAATTTAAGCCATGAGTGAGCTTGATTAGACCGGTCTCCGCAAACAGCACCCGTTCACGAGTATGACGCGTATCTCAGCCATCGCCTCCCTCAACCTTCTTTCGGGAAAGTGGCGACCCGATCAACGACGCCACCGTAAGCAGAGACCTTAAAGTGAGCATGACTGTGCAAGCTATCAGGCAGACAATATATTATAATTTAAATACTATGAATGCTGACCATATTAAGTTTCATGAGAATTTATATTCGTACTTGCACGTTACATATGACAACTATCACAAGAAAAAAAAAATAGAAATAGAAATAACTAGGACAGAAAATCTGAATACAAAATTAAAATTACTTAGGTGTAAAGGACTCTAAGTGTCGACATAATATACATTAAAATAGGAAAAATTAAAATAAAAAGATAATCTCGGAGATGTATAAAGAAAAAAAAACAAAACTGTAAGATAATGACTATCTTACGTCAGATCTATAATTAATGGTTACAATATGAAACACTAGTATGATAGTAAACATTCACTTATGTATATGATTTACCGAACACGTTAAGGTACTGGCTTAAAAGCATCCTTATCATTTATGAAGTCGTTAACGGTATAATACGCCTTACTTATCAAGTAGCGCTTAACCTGAGACTTGAATTTATGCTGTGGCAAATTTGTTAAATCACTAGGAATTTTGTTATAAAAACGTGTACAGTTCCCAACGAAAGACGCACTAACCTTACGGAGACGGTGGGCCGAAACAGCCAGCTTATGTTTATTCCTAGTGTTAAAGTTGTGAACATCACTATTCTTCTTGAATTCATGAATGTTTTTACGAACATACATAATATTGTCCAGGATGTATTGGGAGGCTACAGTAAGTATTTTAAGTAAGTACTTTAAATTTCTCCCTAAGGGAGACCCGAGCACCTAGTTCATAAATGGAGCGCACAGCTCGCTTTTGTAGCACAAAGATGGTCTGAATATCTACCGCTTTCCCCCACAACAAAATCCCGTATGACATGACACTGTGGAAGTAGCTGAAGTATACCAGCCTAGCCGTCTCGACGTTCGTCAGGTGCCTGATTCGCCTCACTGCTTATGCGGCAGAGCTGAGTTTGCCGGCCAATGCTGCCACCTGTGCATGCCATTGTAGTTTAGAGTCTAACGTCACACCCAAAAAAACTGTCTGATCTTCAAATTCCAGTGATTCACCATTTACTTTGATCATACTGTTGCTTACCTGCTTAACATTGGGTAAGGTAAATTTAATGCACTTAGTTTTCTTGACGTTCAAAAGTAAGTTATTTACTGTAAACCAGTTTACAACAGTAGATAGCGCTTCATTAATGGTATCAAAGCTCTTTTCTTTTCTATCCACTTTAAATATGAGTGACGTGTCATCAGCAAATAATACAATATCATGTTTCTCTCGCACAAGGTTAGGAAGATCATTAATATATACCAAAAACAAAAAAGGGCCCAAAATTGATCCCTGAGGTACTCCAAGAGCCACAGGCGACCCGCATGATTGAGTTCCATTAATAACCACTCGCTGTGTCCTATCCGAAAGATAAGAAGATATAAGCTCAAGGGCAACATTTTTAACCCCATAATAGCTTAATTTCCTTTTTAAATTTTCATGGTCAACACAATCAAAGGCTTTCGAAAGATCACAGAATATTCCAACAGCATCTTGAGCTTTATCCCAGGCGTCAAAGATGTGTTTAAGGAGGACAGCGCCGGCTTCAGTGGTAGATCGGCCACTAGTAAATCCAAACTGATTACTATTGAGCAATTTGTTACGATTAAAGTGGGAAACTAGTTGATTTAGAATGAGTTTTTCAAAAACTTTACTTAGCGCTGGTAATATTGAAATTGGTCTGAAGTTTGAAGGGTCTGTTTTAGTTCCTGATTTAAACAAAGGTATAATTTTGCTGTGTTTCATTAAATCAGGAAAGACTCCAGTATCTATACAACTGTTGAAAATATCAGCTAAATAAGGTGCAATTGATTCAATAATGGAATGTAGTACTTTGACCGAAAGGCCCCAGAGATCTTCAGTTTTCTTAACGTTTAGTGATTTGAACATTTTTATTACCAAGTTTGGGGTAACATAATCAAATTTGAATACATTAGTACATTCCACTGCATTTGACTCCAAAAGTGATTTAGCTATATCTGGCGATGAATTTAATGATTTGGTGGTTTCTACGGGTATATTAGAAAAAACCCTCTCAAATTCATCCGCCACTTCAAGGTCGGAACATATTAAATCATTATTAATTTTTAAGCTGTAGTGCGGATCTTTGATCTGACGTTTTCCGGTTTCACTATTAATAACTTGCCACACAGCTTTAATCTTATCACTCGAATTCTGGATCTTTTTCGACAGGTAATCTGCTTTAGCTGCGACACAAATTCGCTTAAAAGTTTTTGAATAATTCTTAACATACTCTAGAAATTCCGGCCTCTTATCTGTGGCTTTAAGGTGATATAAATCATAGAGCCGGCAATCTTTTCTCATGAATATCCGGTGTAGCCCAATCAGCGAATTTAGTTCGTGCCTTGCCTTTGAGTTTCTTTGTTTTAAAACAGGAATCAAATTCCTTTTTTATGCAAAGGAATAATTCGGAACACAAGCAGTCAGGGTCTTCCTGTTCAAACTTTATATGACGTAATTGTTTCACAATATTCTGATTAAATAAATCCAACCGCTTCTCAGAAATAGGTCTACACATAGACTCTTGCGGAACTTCTTCCACTCTTCCCCTGAAGGAGGCACGTTGTCCACAGTGGTCAGAACTGAAGTTATTTATTATGGACTTATTAATCGCATTGCTGTTACTGAAGATATTATCTATGCAAGTTGCGCTGGTTGGCGTAATTCTAGTTGGTTCACAAAAGAGATGTACTAAATTAAATGATTTAAAAGTATTAACAAGGCTTGTCGAAGTATGTGTTTTTTCAAGCAAGTTAACATTAAAATCGCCACACACAATAATATATTTTTTACTCCTAAAAACACTAGCAAGAACTTTATCCATGACTGATTCGAACAAGCTAAAGTCTGCCGAGGGAGGCCTGTACACGCTCACAACAATAAATTTTTCCAACTCAACGCAAGCGAGCTCGATATGTCGCTCAATAGATTTCTCAACAATGTCTTTACGTTATTTACTTTTCAAATTATGTTTCACCATTATCAAGGAACCTCCGCGGATACAAGACTTTCTGGAAAATGAACTCACTATACTATGATCGGTGAAGTTAAACATAAATTCATGACTCTTAAGCCAGTGCTCTGTTATACAAAGGATATCAACATTAGCAGATTGTAGAAACAACTCAATCTCGAGTTCCTTACTATTAAAACCCTGTATATTTTGGTGAACTAAGTTAATCAGATCATCATTTACTAAATTAATACTAACGTTATGGTCGGTAGGCACGGAGCCGGTTAAATCACACGTTGTCGGAAGAGCTAGTTTAAATTTTTCAACGGCTCCGATCTGGATTCCGCGCTACAATATAATGGCGGAGTTCTCTTACAACTATTAACGACCGTCGCGCTAGCCACGACGGGGTCTACAATATTGTATGCCAACAAATCGGCACAATCACGCAAGCATCTTCTAGGAAGGAATGTTCTATCGACCGGCATAATAAAATCTTCAATAAAATTATTCGTTTCAAAATACGAAATCGTACGGCCGTACAGAGAGAGTCTATACAATATAGAGTTAAGATAGAAGATATCGCTGCTGCCCATCATAAATCTTTTATCAAATAGTGGTTAGTGACACTTCAATCCCTTAGTCGACTCTTACGACACCCGCAGGAGAAGTTGGGGTGGTGACAAATGTATTCTCACTGCCGTCACCACACGGCTACACTTGGTGACTTAATTTTTGAATTCATTATTGTATTAATCAGATTATTTTATTCAAGAAGTGTCAAAAGATTATTTTATTGATTCAGTTGATAAAACTGATCGTCTACTGGTTAGCAGCAACTGTAGCCCAGAGTCGTCACAAGCTCGTTGTATGTAAATTATTGTGTGTACAGAAGATTCACCATGTGACATGTGACATGAAATAAACTTCCAATCACATTAAAAAGCATTACGAACTGTGCTACATTCAGTAAAAATTTGAAAGAATATTTATTGAGGGGAAGCTTCTATAGTATTGATGAAATATTCGCCAATTCATGAATATGTACATTTTTATAGTTTTAGATTTAATTATGTAATGCTATTCTTGTAAATACTAATGTTCAAACACAATCATTGGGGTCGGCGTGTTCTCGAGTGGCGACCACGCACTGGACGGCGCAGCGTGGGCAGGCCCCCCACAAGATGGAGCGATGACCTGGTAAAGGTTGCGGGTGTCCAATGGATGCGGACAGCTCTTTGTGGAACTCTCTGGGGGAGGCCTATGTCCAGCAGTGGACGTCAATTGGCTGATGATGATGATGATGATGATGAATCATTGTATTGTTTTGTGAATAAATAAACTATGACCTGTGAAAAGACTGGGAAGTCCCCAGATCCCGTTGACACAGTAGCTCCTTTTTGAGGCTTAGCAATCTTAAGGCTGCGCCACGCTGGATAATTAAGCAGCATAAAATGAAATGAAATATATTTATTCAAAGAGCAACATTAATATTACAATGCATATGGGTCCTGAGCTAGGAATCCCTGTGTTACAAGACCCAAAGAAGTAATAATTTAATTTAGCAGTACCTACAAAGGAAACTTAGAAGGTATTACTTATAAATCTTATAATATAAGTTATAACTAGTGGTATACTAAAGAATATACAGTTAATAGAAGATGACTGCTATAAGGTAATCGCCAGTTTGGGTATGGTTTGAGCAGTAATTGTATTAGCAGTGGTAAGATTAATATATGAGACATAAATATATAAAGAAGATAAATAAATAAAGTAAATAAATATCTAAATATTTGTGATTTCCATATTTGAAGATGACCTACTGCTTGCTTTAGCTACTAGCATGCTTAGCCAATTTGCCAATCGGTAACGCTTAATAATCAATCGTAAGCGAAAGGCAGCTGTCTTGGTCGCACTAATATGATAGAGTGACAGAGAGGGAAAACTACGATACGCTAATAAGCGTTAGCGATTGGCAACTTGGCTAAGCATCCACATGCACGGCGCGTGTGCGTGGCGTGTGCGTTGCAGCGTCGGAAATGTCATTGTAGATGACACACCGATTGCGGGTTACGCGCACGTGCACTCGACGCAAGCGGTGTGCGATCTAATGACATTTATATACGCTACAACGCTAATGGAACTGGGCAGGACATGTTGCCAGGCAGAGTGATGGCAGGTGGACTAAAGTTCTCACGGATTGGTGGCCTATTTCGGATGAAAGAGCCCCTGGGCGTCCGTTGGCTCGTTGGGTCGACGACATACGTATGATTGCCGTACACTTCTGGGTTAGATTGGCTCTGGACCGAGATGAGTGGCGTACTAGAAGAGAGGCCTATGCTCAGCAGTCAGCGATAAGTGGCTGAAATGATAATGATGATACGCTACAACGCACACGCGAGCCTTGCCTTTATTGTTCGTGTGTTAGCGACAGTAAGAATATATTTGTTACCACCTCAACTGTTCCCGTGGGACTCTCATGTTATCTATAAAAAAAATTGGGCTCTTACACAAATGGGCGTAGTCCCACGGTGAGCTCAATTAAGGTTTGTGATTTGGATACCAGGCAATGATATACATAATAGCTAGATACATATAGATTCTTAAATATATAGACAGCCACGACCATGAAATAAAATAATATTTGTGATAAATACACAAGAAAAAAGAAGTTTTAGCGACGGTCAAGCGTAGAAAAATTGCTTACTTAGTTGTACTTATCATGTCTAAATAGATGTCCAATCTATTTAGACATGATAAGTACAACTCATTGAGACTCATAGTAGAAGGAAAAATGGAGGGAGGTAGAGGAGGGGGAAGAAGGAAGACTAACTGGCTCGACAACATAAAGAAGTGGACAAATATTGAAGACACGGCCACACTCACGGAACTGGCCAAGAACAGAAATGATTTTGTAAAGGTAGCCACCGACGCCCGTTAGGGCATGGCATCAGAAGAAGAAGAAGAAGATAAATACACAAATAATGCTTTTGCCGAGATTTGCACTCGGAACCTCCAGCTTCATAGGTTACGGGGCGCGCTCCGATACCCTGATTTAACAATAACTAGTAACCTCCCTAAGCCCTAACTAATTAACACCCTGTAAACTGGACATCAGCGATTAACGCAACCATGTATGGATGGCTGGAGGAATGTCATTACAGAGTGCGATGAAATTCGGGGTATTTGCAACTATATCAGATATTGCTTACGTAAGATCTGAAATCGAATTGGAGATCAAAAATGTAAACAAACGGGATACCACCACAAAAAAATTATCGCGAGAGGTGGGTAATCTAAAATCATTGAAATACTTTTAAAAAAATGCGCACATGCATGTCACTGACGGTACGTGTAGTTTTTAAATATTTTACTAATTTTTAATATCATAAATTTTTTTTGAGTATGGCGATATTTTTGCCAAAATCTTATTTTTCTGATGGCAATCTTTCCATTCGCAAAATTTACCAATCGTTTTTTTTTCTGTAGCTAATTCCCCGGTTTGAATTTTTCCCAGTAGTAACAATCCCATTCTCATAATTTCCCAATCTGTGTATATCCGAAATCATAATTTCCTATTCCGTTTTGTTCTTAAAAGCACCGTTTCTGTTCGCATTGTTTCACAATGTTACGTTTATTTTAGGGTACCTTCTTGCCAGTCCTGTTTATGATTAATGTAACACTACGGCTTGATGTTTCCATCCTCAATTAAAGTTATTTGTCGGATAAATATAACACTTTCATTTTCGTCTTGCGTGTGATAGAAAGGGAGGATGTTATATTTATCTGACAGATACCTTTATCTGATGATGGAAAAATCAGACTGAAGTGCAATACATACGTCGGATTCCAGCGGGCATTTTGGTGGCATATCATTTGGTAAAGTTTGCAAATCAATTTCGAGTTGTCAAGGGGCTTATAAAATAAACGGGCCATTGTTTTGCCAAAATGTGTAGCTCCATCAGGGTGGCCGGTTGCATCAGCCAGCATTTTCGGCCATATTTGCAATTATTCTCTATTAATGTTTTTAAAAGAAGGCAAATAAATACATAACAAATATTTTTGCTACTGCCGTTATTTAAAGTCTTGAATCCAAAACATGTTTAATCAATAACGAAAATGTTGTTTGCCTAAGCTAGACTCTGTGTAATAATAATAATTGTACAGACAACCCCTAAATAACTACTGGAGTGACTAAAGTAACAAAAGACATGTTAATAGAGAAAAATGTAAATAATTGAATATGAAATTTAATATTAGATATCATAATATCTGGTTTTAGTTTTTAACCGTGGACTCATCTTGTGTTTCTGCTAAGTTTTTACACCATGAAATAAAAAAACAGCTTGTCTTTGACAAAAAAAAATCGAAGAAATAAATAGAAAAGAAGCTAAGCTATTGTCAAAAAAAAAATCGGTAAAATATGCGAATGGAATTATCGCATTTGGTAAAAAAAGATAGCAAGAAAATAAACTTCGGTAAATTTTGCGAATGGAAAGATTGCTATCAGAAAAATCAGATTTTGGCAAAAATATCGCCATACTCTTTTTTTTATCGTATATTTCTCTAGTTTTAATAAAATGTAGGGTGTTTAATTTATACTACTGGCAATGATAAGAAGTTTTAAACATTTGGTTCGCAGTTATAATAATGTACTGAAAAAAAAAAACAAAACAAGATGGTGCTCCAAATGACTCTTTTGTGAATCCATAAAAACTCCTAAAATTTAGCATTACAAAGTACATGAAAACAGATTTTAGTATTTTTACCTACAAATCAATCATTTTAATTTTTTTATAGAAATTGATTCGATTGTAACTAAGCTCTGAAATGGAATTCGAGATCAAAAATGTAAACAATCTATGACAATGACATGACATTACAAAATCAATGTTAAAGTGACATTCCAGGGGTTTAAAACGTTTTATATCGAATGTAGTTTTTAACACCTTTGTAAATTAACGTCGCATTTTGAGATTGGTTTTTTATTTTATTTTATTTATATCTACAATTACAACTATCCTTACCGACTAAACCTAAGACAATGTTTTATGTGTAGATGTAAATACGCGAAAGTCAAAGTATGTTCGATACACAAAGCATCACAATCGTTAACATATTTTTGGATATGACAATAAAAAACATACGTCTGAGTGTCCACGGTTCCAGATTACAAAAATAAAACCTAGAAAATTTGCTAGAATGATGTAAATAATCAACATAATCAATGTTTGAAAACGAATGTCGTGTTACTTTAATATATAGGATAGTCGGGGTACGAAATCCAGTCTTCATCTTAGTTACGATCGAATCTATTTCGATTAAAATATGAAAATGATTGATTTGTAGGTAAAAATACTAAAATCTGTATTAATGTACTTTGTAATGCTAAATTTTAGGAGTTTTTAAGAATTCATAAAACAGTCATTTGGTTCACCCTCATGTTTTGATTTTTGAAGTACATCGTTATAAATGCGAACCCTCTTAAATGGTTCTTAGTGTAGTTACCGTATTAAATTACGAATAAACTAGTTATTGTTATAACTGCGAACCAAATGTTTAAGATGTCTTATCATTGCCAGTAGTATAAATTAAACACCTTACATTTTATTCAAAGTAGCGAAATATATCATTAAAAAAATTATATATTTCGCTTAATGTTTTGTATTAAAAATTTGTAAAATATTTAAAAATTCTACGTACCGTCAGTGACGGTATATACGCATTTTTTTTAAGTATTTGAATGATTTTAGATTACCCCCCTCTCGTGATTATTTTTTTGTGGTGGTATCCCATTTGTTTACATTTTTGATCTCCAATTCGATTTCACACCTTATAGATGAAGACTGGAATTCGTTCCCCGACTATCTTAAAGATTAAAGTAACACGACATTGGTTTTCAAACATTGATTATTTACATCATTCTAGCAAATTTTCTAGGTATTATTTTTGTAATCAGGAACCGTGGACACTAAGCCGTATGTTTTTTATAGTCATGTCCAAAAAATCCAAAAATATGTTATACTTGTGTATCGAACATACTTTGACTTTTGCGTATCTACACCTAAACATCAAGCATTGTCTTAGGTTTGCACACTTACAAACTATCCTTACAGGTGCTAACCTGTAAGGATAGTTTGTAAGTGTGCAAATAAATAAAATAAAATAAATAACCCATCTCAAAATGCGACGTTAATTTATAAAGGTGTTAAAAAATAAAAAGTTTTATACCCCTGGAATGTCATTTTAACATTGACTTTATAATGTCATGTCATTGTCATAGATTGTTTACATTTTTGATCTCGAATTCCATTTCAGAGCTTAGGTACATTGGTCTAGTCACCAGCAATTGGATTTCGATATGGAATAACTCAATAAAGCGACAAGTTATAAATGCAGAGAGATAGAGGCACACTGAAAAAAATATTTACCAAAGTGACTTACGAGTAGATTGGCTATATTACGAGAAAACTTTTGATATATGTAACAAATCCTTGCTATCTACAAAACTAAAAAGGTTGAAGTCGATAACAGAGTTCTGGTCTAAATTAACAAAGAACATTATACCAAACAATGTGTAATCAATAAAAAACTGGTTTAATCAACCAAATTAATTTAGTAGAATGCCAACATAAAAAGTTTGGAAAAATAAAATAAAAATTGTGATAGGACCGAATTCAACCTTAATTTCCGGTTAGAATTACGCTAGATCTGATAGATCCAACTTAGGATTTTATTTAGTGCAATCCATCTTTGTCCTCAGGGTAGGCAGCACATAGGCGACTTTTTGGTCACTATGTCCATGGGCCTGAGTTACTGCTTTCCATCCGATGGGCTGAGAGCGCAGTTGTCTAATTTCGTCACTTAAAAAAAAAGCTGATCGAATATCGGTATAACAATCTCGACAGACGTAGCCAAAAACCATGTCGATAGCCTTATTTTAAGGGGTAGAATTAAGCCAGACATCAAAATATCTTATGGCTGAGCCCTAACCAGTTACCTACGTTAAAAATAATGAACCGCCAAAGTTGCTTTTACAAAAAATATATTTTTTTTTATGTAATAAAGGAATTGAACGTACTAATTAGTAGTACATTGTGTATTAAGGGTGGTAAGTAACAAATTGTAAACGCTAAAATCTTCACATTAGTTACTTCATATTTCATGTACCTAGATTGGTACACGATGACGCTGCTGCCCATCATCAATCTTGTAGAATGGTCAGTGACACTTCAATCCCTTAGTCGACTCTTACGACACCCGCAGGAGGAGTTGGGGTGGTGACAAATGTATTCTTACTGCCGTCACCACACGGCAAATTACGGTTGATTATATGTCACACATTTAAATACAGGTTTTACCCGAAAGTAACCAGTAATGAAGAAGATTGTTATACAACCTCTACAGTACCTAGTTTTAATTCACAAGTTCACAATTTTACCCATAGAAACATTAGTTTGAGACGAGGGAGAGAATTGCTAAGGATTCAATTTTGCCGAGTTTCTACCAGTCAGCAAAAACGTCTCCTTAATGTCATGGAATTATGATAGAGGTTCATGCTGACCATACTATTTGTAATATAATCAATTCTGTAGCTTTATATTGCCGGGTAGTTACGGTAGTAAGAATACATTTGTCACTACCTTAAATCTTTTCGTGGGAGTTGTAAGAGTAATTCCACAATAAACATCAGAGTTAAAAATAAAATAAAAAAATATTAACCGATTTCTTCAAGTTTCCATCACCACATGGGGGCTTCATACATTGGGGTTGTTGTTGATGTTGTTGTTGTAATTCCTAGGGGTCTCCACAAGATCCTTCCACGCTTTCCTGTCTTGAACAACCTTCTTGGCTTTGCTCCAGGTCAGACCTACGGCTCGCCATTCGCTCTCCACGCTTCTTTTCCACGTGTGTACAGGGCGACCACGAGCTCGTTTTCCACTTTGAGGCCTCCACTCAAAGGCGATACGATATCGTTGCTCGTCTTCGAAGAGTACATACATACTAGTTCGTACATTGGGGTGATTCGATAAAAAAAATGAAAATCGTTTTACTACGTATTCTCGGAGATATCGAGTCGAGTATCATCCTTACAAAAAAAATGCCGTTTTTGAAATTAGTTAAAAACATTTATTGTCCTGTTTTATAAAGTTACAATTTACGATTTCGCTGTTTTCCTCTCTAACGCACGCACCCATTGGCTAGAAAGAGAGGCATACAGCAACATTGTAAATTGTAACTTTATAAAACACGACCCTGGTTGGAGTATCGCCGTGTCTCTTTAGGATAGTAAAACATTCTCGTATTGACAGAATTAGTCACAATTACCTGTACCACTATTACATTACCTATAACTACACTTACACGTCACACGCAATACATTGCCTGGCATCAAGTGAACATAATCCCTGACTCCCAATTACGGCGTAATGGGTCATAATTTACCTAAATACGCTCGAGGTAATTGATACGGCTGGAATACCTAGAGTAGAGTAGTGCATTAGGAGATATGGACTCTGCTAAAGGTCATCATCATCATCATCATCAGCCTGTGATAGTCCACTGCTGGACGTAGGCCTCTCCTAATTAACTATGCATATAAACGCATTAGGAGGTAAATACCCATTATCGCTACGCTGGGCAAGCGGATTGGCAATCGCAGTAATGTGTCCACTACGATGACGCTGCTGCACATCATCAATCTTTTATCAAATAATGGTCAGTGACACTTCAATCCCTTAGTCGACTCTTACGAAACCCGCAGGAGGAGTTGGGGTGGTGACAAATGTATTCCTACTGCCGTCACCACACGGCCAACAAATGATGTATTCAAATTTTATAAATAAGATTATCTAGTGTCTATTCTATACTACTCTATGGCCTTCAACGTGCATCGTTGTACATGGCATAGTAATTATAATACGCCGGCTACAAATTGATTCCGTGCAGATTACAGTCTTGATTAGGAGATTTGGCTTACTAGTCCATGGTAATAATGTCTGGTAATAAACAGGGTTGCCACTGACACAACATTACATAAGCACCAAATTTAAAATAAAAAAACGTATTTGGCCGATTTCTGCAAGATCCTACCACCTACGGTGTCTTATGAAGTCGGTTAAAAAAAATCGAAATCGGTTGGCGTGATATTTATTTATGCCAATATATCCAAAAGTTCTTGCATCTCTCACAGGATTCGTGAAATTTTGTACAGCCTTTAACGAAAACAAAATTTGATGTTATAATTTTTGTAATACGACGTTAAATTTTGTATGACAACTTTTGACAGTGAAAAAAAGGCGACAAATTCAAATTTTCTATCAGCCAATCAATACGCACCTTCATTTTTTAAAGTACCGCGTTTTCTACTGCCCAAAGTGAATGGGCATAGCATAACGATTGTAAAGGTGCGTTTAAACCAAATGAGCATTCGCTGTTCTAGCGCCCGATCTACAAAATCAACCAATCACGTTTTGTTTACCGATCGAATTTCGTAGAGTGGGAGGTTAGAACAGCGAATGCTCTTTTAGTTTGAACGCACCTTTACACAATTGACGCGATGATTTCTGTTTTGATTCATTCCTTCAAATATGTACGAATATCTTGAAATCGCCCCGCATCATATGCCAGCTCAGAAACTCTCTCCGCCCAACTCAATTATCAAACTCAAAAAATCGAGCATAAAAACTAGGAATTCTTCCATCACGATATCAAATTGTGATGTAGTAATGCCCCAATTTGGATTCAGCGTGTCTGACCGTTAATTCATCAGGACGCTTCCGGGCGAAAATTAATATTCCGATGACTTAACTTAAAGCTCTATTATTTTCGGGGCTAAGGAACAAGCGACAGCGGCAAGCTTGTCCTTACCGTAAAATTTGGAAATCTTACCGAGCGTTTTGTCTATCATTCCAACGAAGGCGTTATTAGTGTAAGTATGGCAGGTGCTCGAAGTGTACTATTCGATAATCGTAAAATTCTTTTCGTTATCGTGTTTATGACCACTCGGTCATGTTCACTCCAAGTAAACATGCTTATTTCATCACCGTTGTGTACTATTCAATGAAAAAAATATACTTTATCTCATACAAAAAGCTCCACTTCATGACAAGAACCTCTTACAATATTTTACCTCTACGGACTCGGTCTTTCTAATTGAAAGTACTTACACGGATCACTGCTTATACATATTTTTGTTCCCAATACTTTTTACACATACCAATATGAAAAAATATCGTTACTACTTTATTACCTGGCTAATGAGCAGTCAAACCTGATACATGCGCGTTCAAATTACTTTAAAATACATTCAAAAATAATCTTAAGTCTTAATATATACCTACCCGATTTACATTTTCTTCTTTTTTCTTGAACTACTAACTATTTATTGTTTCGAGTTAGTAAACTCAAAATAGTAGGTAGTTAAAATGGCAAAAAACGTGACATGTAAATCCCGTGTTAACTATTTTGAATTAATAACTCAAAATAGTAATAGAAATAGCAAATAACGTGACATGTAAATCGCTACCGCTACCGCTTGCGACTTGCCCCGTTACCTTACAGGGGGGACCCTAAACGCCGATGAATTACTGCAAATTAAAATTGTTTAATGAATCAAATTTATTGCCAAAAGATTTGTTTTCAGTTTATTACGGGCCTTTTTAAACATTTTTATTGGTAGTTATTAAAGTCGAGGGAAATTAACTGTGTCCCTTGAAAAACGCTTAATTAGACTAAGTATTTTTACTTTCTCCCTTATTTGAAGCATTAAGGTAGAAAGTTTATAAATATCTATTAGTAGGTAACTTCTTTTTATTCCATGATAAAATAAGTTATTGTCCTTAGCTTGTCAGTTTCTCTAAAGCGTTTAAGAAAATTTCAGCAACATTTTTTTTTATGTGACGAAGGTAGACAACTGAGCTCTAAGCCCACCTGATGGAAAACAGGAACTGAGGCCCATGGACATAGTGACCAAAAAATCGCCTATCCTGAGGACATTTTAAGGAATTATTCAAATATCAGTTTCACGTTCTTTTTTGGATATGGATGAATATCAGTAACTATTACAGCAGCGTCATCATAGTGGACACATTACTGCGATCGCCAAGCCCCTTGCGCAGCGTGGCGATTATGGGCATTTACCTCCTAAAGGTGCATTCAGACCAAGCGAACATTCGCTATTATAACCTCCCACTCTACGAAAGTCGATCGTTACACAAAACGTGATTGGTTGATTTCGTAGAGCGGGAGATACAACAGCGAATGCTCTTTTAGTCTGAATGCACCCTAAAGCGTTTGTACGCAGAGGTAATAGGAGAGGCCTATGTCCAGCAGTGGTCTAATATAGGCTGGTGTTGTGGTATGTGTGATTCTCAAGGAGATACAAGAGACGTAAAATCTCTAATAGTTAGTCTCTAAATAATAGTCAGAACATTTATATTATATCTTATGATTTGTACAGCTATTATATAATAATATATGCTATTCTAAAACCCCATATCTAAGCTTTTGTGCTCCTTTGACCCGTGCTCCATAAACCTTAGTCCCGTGTTCGATGCCCGTGTGAGGCTATAAATCCTAGTGATATAACTACTGTTAGCACCTAAGTTTTGCATTTTTATTCCTTCCCGCATTATCTTGGGGTACAGTCAGCGTGAAAAGTGTTTTCGGTGAATTTTACTTCTTCGTTTCTGTTTAGTAAGATGTACCAAGATATTTATTTATTTATTTAAATGTACACATGATTGTATGTTTCGTATTCTCTTGCAATAAATGAAATAAACTATGCGAAGAAAAAATAAATAACGAGGTAGAGGTAAGCACGTTTAAGTTTTTGGCAAAATTACGACGACAAAAAAATATTAGCATTTAAAATCTGAACCGAATACTAATGTGAACTGAAGACAAGGCTACAAAAAGCACAAAATAAAGCGCAATAAATAAAAACATTTCACATCATCGGCGTATCTCATTCCACAGCTGGACGAAGGCCTCACCTGTTAAATATGCGTATAGATGCATCATCATCATCATTTATTCTCATCAGCCTATGATAGTCCACTGCTGGACGTAGGCCTCTCCTATTTACTATACGTATAGACGCATTATAGGAGGTAAATGCGCATAATCGCCACGCTGGCCAAGCAGATTGGCGATCGCAGTAATGTGTCCACTATGACGGCGCTGCTGCACATCACCAATCTTTTATTAAATAATGGTAAGTGACACTTCAATCCCTTGGTCGATTCTTACTACACCCGCGGGAGGAGTTGGGGTGGTGGCAAATGTATTCTTACTGCCGTCACCACACGGCTTATAGATGCATGCGACGTATAGATGCATTACGAGAGAAAAAAAACAAATACACATTTTAACCTGTTTTTTCTAACGCTACCTTTTCGGACATAAACATAACGCCCGTATAATACGACGATAACTAACTGCCCGACGCATAATCTACCCACATCTGAATAACTTGCGAATTTTCGTGCTCCACAGACTATGCCTACTAGATTAACCATGAGGCGACTCGAGGTTACCAGTATTGACACAAGTTTTTGTGAAACCTAACCTAACCAAATATTTAATAAATGGTTCGATGCGTATGACACGTCAAATCATTAAATAATGAAAATAATAAAATCACTACATAGCATAAAACAAAGTTGCTTTCTCTGTCCCTATATCCTATGTTCTTATATGTATGCTTAAATCTTTAAAAAACATACAACGGATTTTGCAAAGTATTTTTAATAGACAGAGTGATTCAAGATGAAGGTATCAGTATGATACCCGTGCGAAGCCGGACGCGCGACATGTTTCGAAGAGCCTAGGTCTCCATTGTCAAGCACTGAGCGAGTTGCGAGTCGCAAGCGGCGTAGTGACTAACCCCCTTATTCATAAACGTCTGCTAACTTAACAAGCCGCTAATAATTGTTTGTCTTTTTGGGTCTTAACAATGTGTCCATAAGAGCAAAAGGGACAAACAATACTTAGCGGCTTGTTAAGTTAGCAGACGTTTATGAATAAGGGGGTAATACTCGTAAGTTTAATCGCTTAATTTATATTTATAGTTATTATGACTCACGAAAGTTTATATTCAAATATTGCCTGATTGTCGTACCTACTGCTTATGTTATTGTAAATAAAATATCACAGAGTGCTTAGACAAGTTGCCAATCGCAAGCGCTTAGTCGTCAATCGTAAGCGAAAGGCTCACTGTCTTTGTCGCACTAATTTGAAAGAGGGACAGAGAGGGAAAACTACGATACGCTACTAAGCGTTAGCGATTGGCAACTTGGCTAAGCATCCTGTACTAATTTTGGGATAAAACAATTGACGGTTCAACTATGTTCCCCGCTCTATAGCCCTATGCAATCAAAGTGTAACATAGATTTATAAAAGCTGTTAACTTTTGACCACCGAGTGGACAACTTGTTTTTCCGTCTGACCCAATAGTATTATTTGTACTAGTGTTGTATTACAAACACCGGCACTTTTAAAGTGACAGATAAGGATACGTTAACAACATTAAAGGAATAAAGTTTAAGAAAATAAAAACTGCATAATGCGGCCTCCATTTGAGATAATCTATGGTCCGAACTGGCGAACGACACTCCCTGTCATATATTTATGGCTTAATGATATTTTTGTTTGGCTGGTTTGTCTTGAATCGGGATTATATATTATGACAACAAATTTTGACTATCATCATCATATCAGCCGAAAGACGTCCACTGCTGAACATAAACCTCCCCCAAAGATTGCCACAATGACCGGTCCAGCGGCCTCTTGCGACCTTCACAAGGTCCATCATAGTCCACGTTGCGGGGGACCTACCCACGCCGCGCCGTCCGGGACGGTTTGAGAACCTTTCCGCCCCAACGGCCATCGGTTTTACGTGCAATGTGCCCACACCCACTTCAGTTTAGCGATTCGGAGAGCTATATCGGTTACTTTGGTTATCAAGGATCAATGAATCTTGTTATCGTAATTTCTTTGTTGTCTCCATATTGAAAGTTGGTCAGCGTAACAGTTCTTAGTACCCTGTTCACTCCTGCTACATGATCTAAAAATCACCCTGTATAATTATTCGTTTGTAGTAAGCCTCATAGGCCGTGTGGTGACGGCAGTAAGGATACATTTGTCATCACCCCAACTCCTCCTGCGGGTGTCGTAAAAGTCGACTAACGGATTGAAGTGTCACTGACCATTCTACAAGATTGATGATGGGCAGCAGCGTCATCATAGTGGACACATTACTGCGATCGCCAATCCGCTTGCCCAGCGTGGTGATTATGGACATTTACCTCCTAATGCGTCTATACGCATAGTAGGGTGGATCGAAAAATGATTTTTTCGATTTTGCCTAAGGCGGGGTTCTAAAAAGATTGTCTAGGGATACGTAATTAAATACTTGTATGGACACTTTTCGAAATTATAAGTAGAAGTACTGCCGCAAGCCATCTGAAATATTGTAAAAAAATTAAAAATCATGTTTACAATTTTTGTGCGATAAAATATATTTTATCATAAAAATATGTTTATTTTTGACATTTTATGTACTTTTGATATCAAAAATACAAAATTAAAACAAACAAACACTTAGTACCCAATCAATTTGAACCTTAAATTGATTCCGAAATGTAGAGTACAATTATGTATATTTTGTAGTCTTTTTTCGTATTGGATACAGACATTACGCGACAAGAAGCAAGCTTATTTTTTATCCACCCTTCTTGTTTCTCTAGCCCACACACAGCAGTACAAAATTCTGTTACTATTTTTTACGTTTCTTTCAGTAGCTTGAGTATAGCAGGGCATCAAACAGAACTTTGGCAAATTTGGCAAGAAAACTGAGTTAGCAGTTGTCAGCCATCGTGAATTACAAATTTTCTCTGGATTTCTTACTTATCCTGATGATACCTCCTTTCGCCCGAGAAGTAACTGCAGTGCCATCACATCCAACCGCTACAATTTGTTTTATATCCAAGAGTTTTACTTGTTCATAGGAATGCAAGTTAGTTGCGATAGTTTTTACGTCATATGTATCAGGTGTTATGAGGCTAATGTATTGAGAAACGGTTTGTCAGAGTAAATTAATGTGCTCTTCCGTTATAACCCTCCTTTAACCATCTTCAATAACATAGCTTTGTGTATGCGTCCATCAAATAAGATACAAGTAAATAAAGGAGTGATTCACAGACAGGAATATACTCTGTGTAGCGATGTGCCTACCATTTGCACGACCTGGACGAATCTTGTCCCGATCGATAACATTTGTTACCTATATCATTCTTATTTATGAAACCCAGTTCTTGCAAACAAACTGAAAAAATGGAAGCTTAGCCACAGCGGGAAAAAAACTATAATATATGGTGGTTGAACGCTTGCAGATACAGTTAAGAAGCTGAAGATAATAATATATTTCCTCAGTTTACTGTTGCCTAAGTATTCTAAGTAATCGTAAACACATAAGAGACTTAAGAAAAACGTTAAAAATGTAAGTTAACGTGACTTACACTGAGTTCAACAATCACAACAAACGATTATAAATGCAGTCTAAATAATAGAATTTAAATTCTAATTAGGTTATCCTTCTCGTTGCAAACTTGCACCGTTTATAAGAATCAGGTTTCTGGGAACATGCGAGAACCAAAACTTAAAGTTTCGAAATTAGGACCGGTTGGTACTCTATTGCTATATTTTTTTTATCATAGACAATTAGTGACACTGAAAGGAAATAACTGTGAACGAAATGTGGCTGGTCAAAATCTAACATTGACGCTAAAATTAAGACCACATTTTGAGAGTACATAGTTGATAATTTTCTAGAATAAAGCAGTAACATTATATTTTCAATTTGTAAAGATATATTTGATTATACAGAAAACGCTTTATAACTGGTGTATTATGTTAACAGAGCCCGTGTAACAACGATTGTCTTGAGGTGACATTTTTGATATATGAAAATACTTCATTCGGCTTGCGGCAGTACTTAAAATTACCCAATCTTGCTCATATTCGATTTTAGCTATATTTAGCCAACACATTAACTTTCTGGAGGCCCGCCATTTCAAAATTCGAAAAAAATTTTTTTTTCATACAACAGCGATCCACCCTAACGCATAGTTAATAAGAGAGGCCTACGTCCAGTAGTGGACTATCATAGGCTGATGATGTGAAGCCTCATGGATCAAAAATATCAGCGATCCCAGAGAAAAGGGAGAATATAAAGGAATAATGGACACTGACCATCGCAAAATAAATTGAAAGTTGTTAACTAAAGTAGACAATACTATAAATTGTCCTTTACCATCTGTGCCCGCGACAACTTTTCTGATAATTCGTCTATTTTATGTCATTGTAATAAGGTTCAAAATGAACCAATTAGCACAAGGGTAGGTACATGTGTGTAATTTCTTTCGGAACGAATTCAAATCAATCCCTTTTTGCGACAATTAATTAAATGAACCCAATCGTGTCAGCGGGAGTGCCTAAGGGTGTGTTTTCACCAGATATGTGCGAGGATACGTTGAGAAGAATACAATACAATTATTCTTTATTGCACACCTTAAGTAAAGAAATATTAAAAAAAAAAACAGTAAAGGTGCATTCAGACCAAAAGAGCATTCGCTGTTCTAACCCCCCACTCTACGAAATTCGATCGTTACACAAAACGTGATTGGTTGATTTTGTAGAGCGGGAGATAGAACAGCGAATGTTCTTTTGGTCTAAATGCACCTTAAAAGCTAACAATAAAGACAAACAACAGACGGTCTTATCGCTAAAGAGCATTCTCTTCCAGACAACCTCGCAATCTCGTCCAGACAACCTCTTAAGACACGCATACGCAAATACATAAATCAATACACTTACTTAACATATACCGCGTGTTAATCTAATACGGGCGATACATTAAGTCAGACATGGGATTCATTAGTGTAATCATGGATTACTAGTTTTTAAAGTTACACTCAATTTATGAACCCACAGATTTTTTTAAAATTTTCGAAGCAGCAATCAAGCAAGCAAATATGTAACAAATATAAAGCATGGGCGATCATTTACATTTTAATATAAATAATATATATATTCAAATGAATATTGCCTAAATTTACAAAACCTTAATATAAACTCAACTTAAAAAATAATATAACACTTTTAAACTAAATAAAACTATGAAAACAGATAAAAACGCCACCACGCTACCCCGCCATACCGCATACCACGCATAGACATCCGCAGACTACGAACCCTGTAAAGTGTTCAAAACGTCGGAATGAAGTTAAAATTAGTTAATATACGCGAGTTTATCCATTTTCATAGTTTTATTTCATGTGTAATCCTCGCGGTAACCGGTAACCGAAGAAAATACTTTTAAACTATTTTTACCTAACTTAGTTTTTTAATAATTTCCAAATATCGGCATTGTTTACTTAATTGTTTATTCTAAAAAAACGATGTACCTATTTACACACAATATAAATCACTCACAGCGTTCTACATCTTCGCTAGGTATACGTACCTACGCATCTCGCACCTATCACATCTGTAGTGGGCACGCAGCCTAAGGGGACATGGGATCGTATTTATACAGGTTTCCGATATCAGCTCAATAGGCAACGGGTTTTGTACAGTCAGCAGCAGATATTGCTAAGCGGGCGGGTGTTCAAAATGAACTTGGTACGACCTTATTGCTAAGACTATAAGCGTGTGTTGAGATCATTGTACCCTACTAGTACATTCTACCCGCTTAGGACTATCTGCTGCTGATTGTACATGAGGTGTTCATTACATTGTGTCTCATATTCTTGAGACTGGAATGACATTTGTAGTAATGTACAGAGGAAGTTTCATAATTTGCGAAACTTCTGTAGAATGTTTTCGGCAATTTAAATTTTACAAGCAATTTAATCATGTCAAAACTATTGTATATACATGCCTTTTAAGGTATATTTTATGCCTTGTTTACTCAATTGTGAAATATACTCGGTCCTGGGTACCATACCGCAGGGGCCATTTTAAGATTTATTTTAGATTTTATTTAGTTTTATTTTAGTTTTTATCTAGTTTTAAGTAGTTTAGTTATACTTTTTAAATTTAATTTTGTATGTACCTAATTGTAGTATGTGTATAAATATTGTGAAATACTTCTTCATAACACTATTTATAAGTTCTCATGGAAACATTCTCAATGAGAACTTACTCTTAAATCCTCATGAAAATTCTCGGAAATTTCCGAGTATATTCCCGCAATTTTGAGAATGTTCTGCAACTTGTACATTTGTCGTTAAAATACAAATGAGTCATTTGTATTTAAACGAGAGATGCACCGAATATTCGGTAACTATCCGGTATCCGGCGTATCCTGCGGATCCGGCCCGTATTTTACTATCCGGATACCGGATACTGACTTACTATCAGGCCGGATACCGGATAGTAACTTTGCTTGATTTTGGGCTAAATAGGTTGAACATAAAAAGGTGAAAAAGAGTAACAGTAACAATAATAATCATTAGTGGGGTGCATTTAGGCTCCCGAGAGTAGGTAGCTTAGTCGGTCGGTCCCTCAAGGGGTTCACAGTACTCTCAGGTCTGGCTTGCCTTCATTGACAAACCATAGAGGAGTCGGTAGAGCTATATGGTCCAAAGTGGAAATATAAATTTGCGCAAGTCACGAGTTGGTGCAGTGGCTGTCATAAGCCACGTAGTCGGCGGAAAGTCAGCATCTGCCTTGATAACAGTGTAGTGATTGTTATAGCAGTTGTCCGGGCCTCTTTTCTATAGCCCAATTTCCTACCTACACAACATCTTTTTCCTAACTAGTGCGGAAAAGTAAACTTTGATAAACGTGTAAAAACTTCTTTTTAACTCGGGTGATTGTCGCCCTCTTTTCACTCGGGCTCCAACTTTCACCCTCGTTGAAAAAAAATGTTTTGCACATACATCGAAATGTACTATTGCACAAAAAACAGTAGGTATATGAAATTATGGCCATAATTTCGAATCTGGTTACAAGATAAGTCAGGCCCCGAACTACAAAACACAAGTGCCAAAATTTGCACGACGTGCCCCCTGCTGAGCTCAAAATAGCACAGCCGGCCGAATATTCGGCGGCCGAATACCGAATATTCGGCCGCTAGTCAGGCCGAATATCCAGTATCCGGTATCCGGCCGAACAACTATCCGTTGCATCTCTAATTTTAACGATGAACGGGTCTTAATTGCGAAAACTTATGTTTAATATTATCCTGACGTTTCAGGCATGACGTTACCCATGGTCGCAGGCAGACTGGTGAGAAAATGTATTATCAGGATTTCAATCAGTTCGAAAAAATGATACATATGTAGATTTTTTCCATATTTTCTTACCATACCCTATTTCTTGGCATACCTTTTGTATGGCGGTAACAAATGGAGTGAATCCAGAGAATGTATGGACATTTTGGGACTTTTATTCAGCTACATCAAACGCTCGTGATTCTGAGTAGAAATAGCCCAAAATGTATCCATTAATTTATAATGAAATTAACTTACAATATTGAAGTAAAAAACTAGATCATAAAATAAACTTAACTTAAAAAACAAAATTATCTATATAATTTTGTTTTTGTCAAAAATATCCGCCGTCAATATCCGATTAGCGCTTCCAGTGCAAAAAAGGGTGAAGACACATTTATCAGCACCCGTACGCATTTTGTCTATAGAAAATGTCAGTTTAGTATGGGACCGCGTCCAGCTTTCCGCACGCGTACGCATGCTTACACGTTTCATACTAAACAGACAATTTCATTAGACAAAATGCGTGCGCATGCTAATAAAATGTGTCTTCACCCTCACGGCATTGCCGCGTTGGATAGCTATGGCCAACCTCTGCACCAGAAACGACTCGGAGCGGTGGTCTTCTCCCCTTTGTCTGAGTCGACGCCCTATGTCACGAACCAGAAGTTTCCATTAATGTATAATAGGGTGTCCCATAATTTACGAATTTTAGAAATTAATAAGGCATACCCTTAAATCGGTTTCTTTAACCCAAAACACACTGGAAAAAAATCTGCTCATTCCTGATACAGGAACCCGTGCCAATTTTCAATTGAAATTCCCATACAAATTACTATGGAAATATTTGGCCAAGTTGATAATAATGTTTTTCTGTTCTCATCAAGTTATTTTATGTTATTCAATTTTATGAAAAAATGTTTATAAGGCAGTAGTATAAGTTAATGCCATAGAAAAAAAAAAATTTTTTTTCATACATTGTATAGGAAAATGTCATGAAAGTCGGCACGGTTTGCAGTTACAGGAATGAACTGAAATTTATTTGTGGTAAAAGAAACCGATTTAGGGGGTATGCGTTATTAATTTCTAAAATTCGTAAACTATGGGACACCCTAATTTACTGCGACCATATATAACGGACGTCTAATGCCAGCTCAAAAATGCCCCCAAACACAATTGTTAAATTGTGCCAAGATGGGCAGGACATAGCGCTTTTCTTAACACTACGCATATTTTGGCTCAACATCTTTGACAAATGTTGATAGAATATAGCCAATCAAAACTTTGACGGACCAATCACAACTATTTTTAAATGGCGGCTTAAATGTTTATAGGTTGACTTTGAAATTCATTGCCGTGATGCATTGAAGAGGGGGTGACACTTGTCAACAAAAAATCAGGACCGTTTTTGAAAGGCAATGTAGTATGGCGTGCGGCTTCCATGTTTTATTTGTTCGTAACTAATGTATAATTATGAAAAGGGACAAATACAAGGCAATGCTCCGTAAATCAATTTCCAATACACGTTTGGATTCAAATCGCCAACCCCTCGCAGCACGTACATCTCCATCAATTCCCTTCCAGAGCCAAATAGAGGGAATTTCACAGTAAGAAATTGGAAACTTTATTTCTTACGGCTCTTAAACCAATTTGTTGTTGTGGGACGGAGACAACGACAGATTTCTCTTCGGCTAGCTGAGAGGGAGGATTGCACTTTTAATTGAGATAAAACCGGTCGTTTTTTGTATCGAGGTGATGTACACATCACCTACGCTACGCTTACGCTACAGCGTAGAAGTCTAGGCAGTAAGATTGCTTACGAAGCGAAACTGGCTAATTTTAATTTCTATACGTATATATATTTCTATATTATATACGTATAGAAAAGAAATATAGCGTATTTATATACGCTATATTTCTCGCGAAAAGAAATATAGCGTATTTATATACGCTATATTTCTTTAAACGTATTTATATACGCTATATTTCTTTTCTAATTTTAATTATGGAAGGTTAGATTCAAGATCGAGACTGAATTTGTAAAAAAATCGCGAATCTTCAGGTGCATAAGGGAACTTGATGTTCTGTTCAGGATTAAAATAAATATTTTCTGAATTGCTTTTTTCCTAAGAGAAGTAGAAATTTGCATTGAAAAGGAAACACAAAAACAGCTTTAGGTCTTTTTTCGATCTCGAGCGATAATATAGCAACCTAACGTGAAAATCAAATATATTACATCTTAGCAGAGAGTTCCCGTTCTAGCAGAGCGCAAGCCCTCAGTACACGTTGAGCTTTAGTCGGGGGTACTCCTTGATGAAAATCCTCTTAATTGATAGAATCATGTCAAGCCATTAGACTGTTCGTCAGTAGAAAACATAAAAAGTGTAAAGAAACCTAAATACTGGCATTGTTTCTTAATCACACATTTTCAGAACACCATCTTGGTCTTATTACAAACCTTGAACCTTGAGTTCACATATTTTTTTTATTCAAATCATTAGTATTAACGTAAAAATATATCTACGAACGTGTTTTACGATATGTTTTAAAGACGTCAAATACTATAGTTAGCCATATTTGTATATGTCGGAGACATGCTTCAGTTGGCGCAGACGTGTACGACATGTCGAGTCATCGAACGTCTGAATAGTCTTATTTACAATAAGAATAGTCTTATTTGCAATGTTTACATTTAATTTGTTAAGAGTTATAAAATCTAGAAAACGATAAGCAATGTTTTGCTTGAGATGTTCTTTGCTTGGTCCATGTAGGTAGACATTAAACGTCATGTTGGTATCTACCCGCCTATGAAACGGTAGTTTGGAGTTGACGGTATAAAAGGTCACTAGCGCAGTATTCAGGATTTCATTCTTGATTTAGAGTTGGAATAAAGCATTCCAGGGTTGAGTAAATGATGCATGGACGCAAGCTTATAACTCTCCAGTCGTTTTCTATCAGTATAGTTTATAGTGTTGTAAATAGTCTTGTTTTAAGTGTGTACTTGCTGTGATTATTTAAAGTTTGGAAAATGTAAGACCGTCTGAGTTTCTTGCTGGTTCTTCTCACAACAGAGGTTTATCATTTGTGAACCAGTATAATAAAAGATTGTAGTTTACCTTGTGTTTAATTATGTGCGTCAATGCATAGTATACACCTTTGTAAGTAGATACGATCAGTAGCTAAAAATATTCCCCCCCCGTTCTCGGCTGTCCCTCTGACATCAGAAAGCGGGATGTTGAATAATCGCCTACAATGAGTGGTCATGGTAAATGTACCATACGTAAAGAGTGAGGTTTGAAATCATCGACAATCGGTAAGGTTGAACTATCGTTACTTTTATTTGGTGTAAGGTGTAAACTACTCGTACCTTTTGAAGCAAAGTCTGTTTCGAGACGTAATTTGAGATATAAAATTAGTTTTTTTATGGAATTTCTATTGTTGCAATACGTGTGGGTAGGTACTCCACCCACTTCACAAAAAAAACAGTAATTTTAATAGTTTCAAAGAATATCATGGCCCATACTTGTTACTTTTCTGATTTTTGAAATACTAGCAGTTCTGAAATACGGGCTGGTAACCCGTGGATTTGTTTTGTGGTCTACCAAAAATTGATTAGAGATTTCTTATGCCTGTTTTTTTAAGTTTTCTATGCGTGTGAAATTTATGTTACAGAATGTTTCGTGATGATTTCGTTCGTGATGACACTGATGACTATGTTGTGGCAATGAAACGAGCTCAGAATGTTTCAATTTCAAGAACAACGCGTTCATAGTAGCCAGAAGTTCCGTTCAGGATGACTATGCTGTTGCGATGAAACTACCACAATTTCTTGTGAAACGTCCAGGAAATGAAGGAGAATAAAGACTCCAGGTCTTCGGAAGTTACTTTTGGAGCAACGGATGTACAAGGACAGGTTTCGTTCCAATTGTTTTAATGCAAAATTCGAAGCATTAATTTAAAGAAATAACAGTTTGACATTTCTATTTTTAGCGTGAAGTTTTTGTGTTTACAAAAACGTTTTAATCTTTGCGAGATTAACTTGGTTGTAGTAAAGTGAAGCCCATTATTATCTTAATACAAAGTTACCAAAAGATACCAATACCCTAACCTCAACTTTTTATTTTTGTGATCAGGTTAAGTTGAGAGCTCGCGTGCAAAATATCTCTGTCATAAAACTGATACCGTACAATTTGATGATTACAGTTCCACATGGTAAATCAGAGCGAGCTGCCGGCCTGCAAGCTATTGCTGTCATCATGTCCCGACGGCGCGGCAGAGGCTGATGGCTGGTGTCGCTGCTGCCTACCGTAAACACGTGGTGCAGCGCGTGGTGTAGACACGTTGTCAATCCGGTGAGGAGTTCACATTTTATTGAGCTATTTGAGCCCTGAGCTAATGTTGTTGAGTCATCGAGGGCTTCTACCCTTTCGATTCTATAGAGTTAAAACTTGAGCAAGAAATGCAACATTAAAACTAAATTAGACAGCGATAACGTAAGGTTACGCAAGTTTATTAAAGACTTTATTAAAGTTTTATTAAACGCATTGAGATGTATTTTAACAATTTCTGATATAGGATGATGATGATGGTGATGATGATGATGATGATGGTGATGATGATGATGATGATGATGGTGATGATGATGATGGTGATGATGATGATGATGGTGATGGTGATGATGGTGGTGATGATGATGATGATGGTGGTGATGATGATGATGGTGGAGATGATGGTGATGATGATGATTATGATGATGATGGTAGTTATGATGAAGATGGTGGTTATGATGATGATGGTGGTTATGATGATGATGGTTGTTAAGATCATGATGGTGGTTATGATGTTGATGATGGTTATTATGATGATGATGATGGTTATTGTGATGATGATGGTGGTTATGGTGATGATGATGATAATCATTTCTTATTATTTGGACCGTCAATAGTTTCAGTTTGACGACCTTAGTTCAATTAAAATGGTGGGTACTAGAATTAGTCATTATAGTTAGCAATCGTATAGTTTGCAATCGTGGAATGAAACTATTTACATTTTTGTTGGGTTCAGTTTTCTCGGACTACATACACCATTTATCATTCGTAGTCGTAGGTGTAAAATCGGATCTATTTTTCCGTCTCAGTGCGGCCACGACTGTGAGTGGCGTGCGTTTGGTTTAATGGTGTAAGTGGTCAATGCGTTTTGATTGTCCGACAGCCATGGAGGTGGTTGTTAAGACTCTATTGCTTGGTGTAGCATCTGGAGTATTGTAACTGCTGTGAGTACTGCAACCCATTTGTTGTTTTTGTTGAAGTGAAGTGTTTCATTTTTACTATTGTAGAACTATGTCGGTTACTAGCTAGTAAAGTAGTAAGTACATAGATAGACTTGCTAGTCTGTTTCAAATGTTAATGAAGTTGATTTTAATTCCCTTAGTTGGTTAAATGAGTACCTAAAGAAAATATGATACTGCATTACGGAATTTAATTTTCTATTAACTACTTTAAATGCGGAATGGGTAATTGTTAAATTTAATGAGTTCTTATGTCATTTGAGCTTTCAATGGACTGAGAGCAAGTTCAATGGATTGAGCGTCATCTAATAATCGCATCGGAAGTTCCGGAGCATGTAAAAGGTGCACATGGACTGCTTTTTATGTGCAGTATACTCTTTGCGAGGAGTAGCACTTACGCGGCTGAAATGGTTAACTTCTGATGGGTTATTGGATCCTAACAAGCCCATGGACAGAAATTGAATCAGGTGCATGGTTATGGTGTAACCTGGTTGAGTAACTTACGTTTTTGTTTGAGTCGAGGTATTGACTCTTTAGTTTAAATCATTTTGACTTTTAATTGGTAAAACAGAACTTGGTTTTCAAGAAATGTAACTGAGTGATATTTGATGACGTGATGATAGATGTGAATTTTTGGTATACCGTTACGTTCTGGGGGTAAAAATGAGCCGGGGTGTTAATTGCCTAAAGACTGGCATGATATTTGACATTGTCTTGTCAAAATCCCAAACGTGATGACGAATGTTGTAAATCGTATGTTGGGCAAAGTAATAAGTTGGCTTCAGAGTATGCCCACAGTCAGTTTGGTGACTGTGGATGGTTTTCGTACAATCATGTGATGATTGTAGACAGTGTTCCTGCGTACCTAACTGAGGTCGTGGATGAAGTGTGCCTACAGTATTAGGGTGACTGTAGATGGTATTCCTGCGTACCTCGCTGAGGTCGTAGATGAAGTGTTCCTACAGTATTAATGGTGACTGTAGAAGGTTTTCCTGCGTACCTTGCTAAGGTCGTGGATGATGAGTTTGCCAACAATGTTGTTGAGAGTTATAGAGTGTTCTTGCAAACTTTATTAACTCGGGGTCAGTCAGTTAATTTAAGTGTTGACCGCGCTGAAGGTTATAGATGTGTCCGTGTACTTTACTCGGATAACGGGCGTTTTGTGACATGTTGATGACTGTAGATTGTTTTTCTGTGTACATTGCTGAGGTCATGGGCGATGAGTTTGCTTACAGTATTTCTGATAACTGTTGGTGGTATACCTAGCTGCGTACCTTGCTAAAGTGGCGGATGTGTATAGAGTCACATTGACGATTGTAAGATGTTCCTACGATGCTCTAACAGGTTATAGAAGAGGAGTGTGAAATGATCATGTGTAAAATTGTTTCTAATTTGGTTTCGTAAAATGTAACAGTAGTCATTTCTATCCCATTATGTATTGAGGTCAGAATGGGTCGACCGTACCAGAAGCTTGATCGTAGCCGTAACCCGATGCGTCTGCCTGTGAGTAGTCCGTGGGTATGCAGTGCGCGGCAGGCTCTGGCGGAGGTCGCGTTCTAGAGACCGTGGTGTCATAGGGATGAATCGGCGATCCCTTGGGGATGCGCGTAGTGTGTGTGGTTATGTGATAACCAATAGGCCACGAATGACATTATGTTCCTCCGAAAGTTTTCTGTAATGTTTTACGTAAAATGTGGCTAGGAAAGCCAGATGGTACTTGTTTGCTCTTGAATTTAAATTGGTGGTAATTAATTGACCATAAGTGATCGTAAATTCAGTTGCAAAGATTAAAATTATTTTTCTTGAGTTGAGATGATTTTACGTAGACAGATAATTTGGTCAGGAGTGACCGAGTGGTAACAAAGACTACTGGTGTACGTGTTTGTTTCAGATACAAGCGAGGACGCTTGTCTTGTCAGTATGGCCGTGTCGGAGACATGCTTCAGTTGGCGCAGACGTGTACGACATGTCGAGTCATCGAACGTCTGAATAGTCTTATTTACAATAAGAATAGTCTTATTTGCAATGTTTACATTTAATTTGTTAAGAGTTATAAAATCTAGAAAACGATAAGCAATGTTTTGCTTGAGATGTTCTTTGCTTGGTCCATGTAGGTAGACATTAAACGTCATGTTGGTATCTACCCGCCTATGAAACGGTAGTTTGGAGTTGACGGTATAAAAGGTCACTAGCGCAGTATTCAGGATTTCATTCTTGATTTAGAGTTGGAATAAAGCATTCCAGGGTTGAGTAAATGATGCATGGACGCAAGCTTATAACTCTCCAGTCGTTTTCTATCAGTATAGTTTATAGTGTTGTAAATAGTCTTGTTTTAAGTGTGTACTTGCTGTGATTATTTAAAGTTTGGAAAATGTAAGACCGTCTGAGTTTCTTGCTGGTTCTTCTCACAACAGAGGTTTATCATTTGTGAACCAGTATAATAAAAGATTGTAGTTTACCTTGTGTTTAATTATGTGCGTCCATGCATAGTATACACCTTTGTAAGTAGATACGATCAATAGCTAAAAATATTCCCCCCCCGTTCTCGGCTGTCCCTCTGACATATACATTTTTTTGTGAACACGTGAATAACATATATTATTATTAAAGTAGCTAAACATTTTACATTTACAATTATAAAATTATTCTCAATATAAGAGACTTCATCTCTAGTTATTGTACTATATCTGCAGGTATTATTGTATTATATCTGTAGGTATTTCTATTAAATCAAATTTATATTTCGTTTTTAATTGATGCATGTTAGCTGTAAGATGTTACAAAACTATTATTTGAAAAAATAAGTCCCGCTGAGTTTCTTGCCGGATTCTTCTCAGGCAGGGTTAGAACCGGAAATAGTTTTTTTTTTCTCTCATTCGCTATTTAGTTTAACGATTCAAAAGCGCTCGTTGCTGGGCCAAATTGAATCATCACTACATAGTATAAGAAAGTCACTTTTTTTTTAAAAGGTAGAGTATTCAAGAGGAAGGTTTAAATGTAGGTATAGTACCCGTGCGAAGCCGGGCCGGGTCGCTAGTAAAGAATATTTTCACTTTGACTTTGACTTTGAAATATTTAAATAGCATTTTTTTTTAGAAACGTTCATTTGAGTTTCCGTCGGTACATTAGCATGTGAATAGACGGTTCGCTCTGCCCTCAGCCGTAGCTTGTTGTTGTCAGCTTCGATTTCTTAACTCGCCGTTACTAATGTTGCAGAGCGTTGAAAATACTCTTTAGAAAAGGCTAAGGCATTTACAACGGCCACATATAAAATTATATTAAGCTGGATTATAGCACGGTTTTTAAAAGCAATTCGAGATTTTTCTCTGCGTTTTTATTTGGCAATTCAGTGAGAAGCATTTGTTTCATTGTTAATTTTTTTTTCATGTCACTTTCTATTGAATGAATACACGAAAATTGATGAAAACACTTGTAGTACTATTACTAAATACTTTTAAATTCTTAAACTTGCTATGAAATGTTCAGGGCCCGTAATTTTCATGCCGATGACATCAATTTGACGTCGCGCTCCATTTAGGGTGATCCCAAATAGTTTTATTATTAATTATTAATCATTAGTCGTCAATCATTTTAATCATGTACAAATTACTTCAAAAGTAGTATATGTACTCTTGAAATTAATAATACCTACTTTCAATTTTCAATTGAATAAAACATCTTAAGCTGTTTTATTTAATTGAAAGATTGAGAAAAGCACTGTACTTGCTTGTTTAAGAGACGTTTAT
This sequence comes from Thaumatotibia leucotreta, assembly GCA_025490895.1. Classification (NCBI taxonomy): domain Eukaryota; kingdom Metazoa; phylum Arthropoda; class Insecta; order Lepidoptera; family Tortricidae; genus Thaumatotibia; species Thaumatotibia leucotreta. The sequence goes on along the minus strand of JALPQI010000173.1, from coordinate 218,357 downwards.
AAATAAAAGACTAAATTTTCCAATAATCCCAATAAAAACATTGAAAAAGGTGGTTACAATCCCACAAACAGAAATACAAGCGATCAAACGCATACAATCTCCAGGGTAATGTGTGAAAAAACCATTTCCCGAATAAAACGAAATTACAGGTGAAAGGGTGCCTTTATAAAGCTATTAAGGGTATTAATTTTATTTTTGCCGTATAATACGGATAATTATATGATCTGTGCGGACGCAATTTGGACGTAAAGGTGGGGTTGCAGTGTTTTAATGTCATGTTTACATTATACAGGGTGACATCTGGTTCGTGGAGTCGGAGTGAACACCATTAAAGATATTTTTGAACATCCTGGCCATTCCGATATACAGTACATCCCAAAACTACGGGACTGGAAGGGAAAGTACCTTAAATATCGTAGATAGGATAATTTGCTAAAATAAGACTTTATGTTATTTTTGAATGTTAGTAATTCTGTATGCACAGATTTTCTTATAATTACTTAACCTCGTCTGGGAATCGAACCCAATCAAACATTAAAAAAAACATCTGGATGCTTAGCAAAGTTGCCAATCGCTAGCGCTTAGTAGCGTATCGTAGTTTTCCCTCTCTGTTGCTCTTGCTCATTAGTGCGACAAGGACAGTCAGCTGCCTTTCGTTTACGATTGATAATTAAGCGTTAGCGATTGGCAACTTGTCTAAGCACCCTGATGTTTTTACGCTGCCGATCAAGACCATATGCACCAAAAGCAATAATTCTTCTAAAGTAACATAGTATCTTAGAAGAAAGGAATAGCGTAAAATCAATAAAATTAATGATTATAATTGTAACAAAATGTGTCTTACCTCAAAAAATTGCTACTAGTCATACAAAATCTTTGAACGCAGTATTGCTCGCTATTATAAATATGATAAAGTTTCTTTTATAAGTATCAACAATTTTTAAAGTACTTTCCCTTCAATCTCCCATAATCATGGTACACCCTGTATATGTGACGGAGACTGTTCAATAAAACGTAATTAAAAACCAATTAATTTAAAGAAATGACAAGAATATCGAACTTCTAATCCCGTGCAACTATTAATCTTAGTCTTCCATTTGTCCAATGGCGAACGTTTACAATTTAATTCAAACTTCTGGTCGGTATTGAGACGGGTTTAACTTCATTATGTCGACGGTGACGGTGAGATGACAAGAAACATACAGTAGGACCTCTTCATCATCATCATCATCAGCCTAAGATAGTCCACTGCTGGACGTAGGCCTCTCCCATTATTTGCGAAAAGGTCCATTAGGAGAAACATGCCATGCTAGGCATGCAGATGGACGATCGTAGTAGTGTGTCCACTATGATCAATCTTCAATAAATAAACATTCAACGTTTCAATAGTTAGTTGACTCTTCCGACACCACGGGAAAAGTTGGGGTGCCATCACCATTCGGTTAAACCTCCTACTATGGTGATTGAAAAGACATAAGCAGGATAAACCCTATTAACTCCGCCCATAATGTTTATTTGGTGATTAGAATAGACTTGCAAAAAATTAGTGAAATTACAAACACACCAAAAAGGTTGCCACACAGCATGTATCATGGCTGACTTTCAGGGCAACCAAAAATCTTCTTCTTCTACCTAGCGTTATCCCGGCCTTTGCCAGGGTCCGCTTTCCTACTACATTTCCTCCACTTCGCACGATTCTGGGTATTGTAACATCCAACATGGGCTATAAGCTTCATTACTGAAAATGTGAAAACTATGAAGCTCCAATAAAGCTGTGTAATAGGGAAATCTAAAGTTTAGGGAAAAGTATAAAATAAACAAGGTATAGAGAGGAAAAAGAAAATATTTATTAAATTAAAATTTCTTATTAGTTTTACAATTAAATCTAAGGACTCTACAAGCTCTGTATCTCATTTGGTCTGGTTAGGACTTCATGAGATACACCGTCATGATTGCTAGGGCCAAATACCTAAGTCAGGAAAACATGACGGTACAAAAACCTGACGCCAAAGGTTAACCTGCACACACACACAAAATTAGAAATTAATATAATAAAATATTGATAATAGCATGATCATCTAGTGGTAAATTGGACAACATTATGATAAGTAATAACCCAAATCCTCTGAGGTATGAGAAATGTTACAAAGTCCATGTCCGAAATATATTCCAACAAACACAATATTATCAAAGCCATTTGAATATTCTACACAATCTTAATACTAAACCGTTATTATAAACACATACATAATAAGGGCAATGTCTGAACGTTAGCCTCAGCGTGGACAGATTCTATATGAACCATATCGGGTATTTAGAGCTGCAACCCGATGCAAAACCCTCAGGTATGTCAGTACACTAAGAATATCCAAACGCTAGGAATAGATCCGAAGATACAAATTCCGAGACTAAGAATAAGAATGTGACAATATCCCTCTCAAGATGTTCATATGTATGTATATAATATATTTGTAGGTAGTATGGTTTACAATTATAATAAACGTGATATCACATTTGAATATGTATACTACTAAACCGCTTAAAACTAACTTATTAAATAGATGACACTTATGTTTTATACAGTGTTAATAAACCCATACATATCAAGGGCAATGTCTGAACGAGAGCCTCAGCGTGGACCGATTCTATATAAACCATATTGGGTATTTAGAGCTGCAAGCCGATGCAAAACCCTCAGGTATGTCAGTATACCAAGAATATCCAAACGCTAGGAATAGATCCGAAGATACAAATTCCGAGACTAAGAATAAGAATGTGACAATATCCCTCTCAAGATGTTCATATGTATATATATAATATATTTGTAGGTAGTATGTTTTACAATTATAATTAACGTGATATAATATTCTAGTATGTATGTCGTATGACTTAAAGATTCCCATAATGTTATGAGACAAGCTGTCTTATTCAGAATCCGCATTACCTATAACAGAACCCCATTCGACCACAGTACTGTGAATTGCACATCAATGCACAGTATTATTCAAGCTCCATGGTAGCAAGCCCAGCCCGAAGGCATGAGACAACTTAGTCAATAGTCTGTAATATTGTTAAGCTTCGCACTTGCAATCTCGCCCATATAGTATAAAAATTTGGTTGTAAATATATAATTGGGGTCTTTAACTACAAATGTTAGCAAACAAAGGTACAGATTTCTGATCGGATGCTAATTAGATGTCTTGTCCGAATAGATCCGGGCAAGCATTCTACTTCGCGGTGTAGAATGTGCGAATCACCCTTTTCAAGGATCTCGCACAAACCTCGAATAAAGACCGCAGTCCTACCATGAAACTCGTAGTCTCCTATCAAATTAGATGACATGTAAGAATACCCCCATAAACCGGGCATAATCACACCTTCAACAATCATCAGTAGCCTGAATCACATTATCAAAGGAATGTAATGCCCGACCCCAACGACGACTTTCTATTCAGGAACCGTATTACGCAAGAACGGACCAAGTATGACCATACTACTGAGAATTGCACATCAATGCTCAGTATTATTCAAGCTCCATGGTAGCAAGCCCAGCCCGAAGGCATGAGACAACCTAGTCAATAGTCTGTAAGATCGTTAAGCTTCACACTTTATAGTCTCGCCCATATGGTATAAAAGTTTGGTTATAAATATATAATTGGGGTCTTTAACTACAAATGTTAGCAAACAAAGGTACAGATTTCTGATCGGATGCTAGTTAGATGTCTTGTTCGAATAGATCCGGGCAAGCATTCTACTTCGCGAGTTAAAGTTGTGCGAATCACCCTTTTCAAGGATCTCGCGCGAACCTCAAATAAAGACCGCAGTTCTACCATGAAACTCGTGGTCGCCTAACAACCTAGATGACTCATAAGAACACACTATAAACCGCCACGACCATACCTTTAACAATCAACAGTAACTGTACTGCATCACATTATCAAAGGAATGTATTGCGGATCCTATTAGCTACAACGTTAGTGTTAAATGCGGTCAATTCCAATGCAGAATAATCAATTTAGCATCTTAATAAATTCTGTGAATTTATGTGTACCGTTATCTGATGTAGATAGCTTTAATTGACAGTAGACTTAAACGTTTCAGAATAAGTTTCTTGAACCACAATCAATTTGTTGCCAATATTAAATCTGGATCACTTTATAAGAGTCTCAACTCCATAATGCACACGTTACGTTATACCGTTTGTAATCATCGTAATGAATCACGCATTCATAGTTTCTAATATACTATTGATGGACCAACGATTTATAATTAATTACTTGAATTACTGCGCGATTCATTAACAAAGAGTCGCATCCAAATAATTCAAGTAATTGGAGGAACTGCTCACAGCCATTATTTATCACATTGAGCATAAATATATTGAATATCAGTGCATTGCCAACCAAGACGATGTAACCAGCAATAATTATGTATTATATTAGAATATCGTAGTTATGTCGTAGGTAGATGTTAAATCTAAAATACCCTTAATTCTAAATGAAACCGATATCCGCTTAAACGGACGATTATAATGTAGGAATAACGGCGGCGACGCAACACGAAGAGCTCACGTGAGCAGTAGCGCAAAGATGCAGTAACTGTATATGGCGCCGTAATGTATAGAGTAGCTGAGCAGTGTCGACCCAACACGAAGCACGCGTGTAGCGGTGTCGTGATGCCGTCTGTACATGGCGCCCTCTCTCTCGTACGCACGAAACACCGGAAAGTAGAAAATATCATGTTTATAACAGGTATTAATAAGAAGTTAATAATTTTGACCACGGATTATAATTGAACGAAATTATAGGAAAATACTCAAAGAGAAATTCAAATACCAAAATCAAATCAAGCACATTAATGTTCTGTTTAATCGATGAATAATAAATTATAACTCTAAATAAAGAATCAATTAGACCATTTAAATAGTGGGATTCAATTAAACCAGATCCTAGCTCGTTCTCCACAACATTAATAAAATATATTTAAGTTTAGAAATATTTATCAATATGGCACACAATTAATTAATTTGAGGGGTAGATAATCCTATCTATTAAATAAACCAGAAGCAACACACCAGGTCATCGGAGACATCACAGATTATGATTGCACGAAAGAATAGAAAAATACTAAAAGAGTATTTCAAATACCAAGACTAATCAAGCAATTATTGTTCATGAAATTTTCTGTTTAATCGATGAATAACAAATTATAAATCTAAATAAATAAATCAATTAACTCATTAAATAGTGGGATTCAATTAAACCAGATCCTAGCCCGCTCTCAACAGCATTAATATAATAGGTATGTTTAAGTTTAGAAATATTTTTCAATATGGCACATAATTAAGTTGAAGGGTAGATAATTATATCTATTAAATAAACCAGAAGCAACACACCAGTTCGACGGAGTCATCACAGATTATGATTGAACGGAATAATAGAAAAATACTAAAAGAGTAATTCAAATACCAAAACTAATCAAGCAATTATTCTCCATGAAATGTTCTGTTTAATCGATGAATAATAAATTATAACTCTAAATAAAAAAATCAATTAACTCATTAAATGGTGGGATTCGATTAAACCAGATCCTAGCCCGCTCTACACAACATTAATATAATATATTTAAGTTTAGAAATATTTTTGAATATGGCACATAATTAATTTGAAGGGTAGATAATCCTAACTATTAAATAAACCAGAAGCAACACACCAGTTCAACGGAGTCCAGTCAAGACAAAATGGCAGACGCCTTTGAGCGTCACTTGCGACCGATGGAGTATTTGATGCTGATGCAATTGCAGATATCTCCACACCCTTGATCCCGTGGATGATATAATTATGCCTCTCGCCGATGGACATGGACCGGAAATGAGAAATATTTTATTTAACTACCTACCAACATTTGTAACCTATAATATAATGGGGCTGTCATTTAATACGGGAAAGAATTATATTAACACCCTCTCTGCGGCAATTAGCTTGGCTCATAACTAACCATACTTTGTAAGGAAACACTATATCTAATAATCAAATATTAATGAATCAAAGTATTTGTAAAACGTAGTTATAAAACAGTTTATTAAATTATTAACTTGGTAAGTATCATATTTTCACATCTCCGCTGCAGCAATTAGCTTAAATCGTAACTAACCATATTTTGTAGGAGGTCTAAATACCCCGTACCGCATTGAATGCATTGAATATAACAGTGTGCTAAATAATACCATAAACTCAAAAATGCTATTAATGTTTAAGGTGTTATAACTAAATAGAATAGCACTGAAATCAAACCAATTTTAAGGCAAACACTATCAATTATTAACAAATTAAAGTATTTATAAAACGCCGTTATAAAACAGTTTATTAAATTATTAACTTTGTAAGCATCTCATTTTAACACTGATGCAATTGGCTTAACTTGTAACTAACCATACCTAGTACAAGGTCGAAAGACCCCCTACCGTATTGAACATGTTAACACGTGGCGTATCTATACAACCTACATGAATCATAATGCTGCGCGTTCCACTGGCTTACTACTATCGACTAAAGAATACGGCAACCGAATAATTAATACAAAAATATTTAGATAACCATGTTACATTATTAAAATGTTACTCGATTATGTTCGTATTGCCGTTACAATGAACATTATAAAAGCAAATTAGTTAAATTAAATGAACCGTACACACAACGACCACTTGACGCAATGATTTATTATTATGTTCCTGTCATAGATTGCAATTTAAGATTCAATTTGCATGAAAACCATCCAGACACGGGCCCTGTATCCAGATACTCTCACACAAGCTGGACCCCAACTACAATCTAAAAACTAATTCATCAAATTAATATTAAATAACTTACGTTCGCCCTTATGACGGTTTGCCGTAAACTTATAGTAGTCACAGTAATAGTATCAGTAGTCACTTAGTAATTCTATAAAGCATTGTCGAAAGTATGTCGGAATAATAACTATTTAATATTTAGACTATGAATAAACACGATTAGCACAATTGAACACGCATAATAGAAACTAGATATTCTGGCACGCACGTCTGCAAAGAACAACGTATCCATTTAATTTTCAACAGAATCTGAATCTACCCACTTTCTAACATATCGCTGGAATCCCGTATGATTCGATGCACCTATTATTCTACAAATCACAAGCAATTCCTATAAATATAAAGTATGCCAGAGGCGACGTACCATATCCACGTGGTGCATCCTTTGTGCGCCCAAATGCCGGGTGGTACCGCATTTCTATCTTCGAATCACGCCCAGGAATGGTGTTACTCGCCCTATGCCTCCGCTGCCGTAAAGCCTGCCTGCTATATCTGTGAACAATTCTAAACACGATATGCCTTACGAACTAAACTCACTGACTTCCTTACGACTCGACGCTCTGCCGACGAAAAAGCCACGAATACCTCTTACACTCCCTTAAGTCAGATTCTCTCAACTCTCATTCTCAATCCCTCAATTGTTCGTTCATTCGACGTCTTTGAATCACCTAATACTGAACATCTTTTACCATTGGCTAACAATAAACTAGCTCGAATCTGATTGGTTGAAATTCTACCCGCTCTGTTCAATGCCATAGTATCCTGAATGAAAACACTGACGTACAATTGTAGGTCACGTGGTACGCGGCGACGTCATGACATTTTAAATCGAACGCCTACAAAAAGAATGAAAGCAAGAATTATCTTTACTTGATGTCGATACGTTACAGTATGTTCTACTGTAAACCAATTTACACTCATGTCAGCCTTCACGACATCTAGACATCGCTTCTTTGGACTGCCGCGGGGTCGGGGGCCGTCAAGGGCCAGGTTAAGGTATTTGTTTCCCACAGATCAGTATAGATAGCTAACGGTGGCATGGAACATGTCGCAGCGTTATGGCCGATAGGCCTTTATAGTGTGACAGATGCGCGCCCTATGAGCCAGTCGCAACTTACCCGCGACTGCAGGATGAGCTCGGACATATCCGCAAAATGCCGAATTGTGCCGTCATTTCTTGTAAAAATAGGAGTGTAAATAAACATTTCAATGACTATTGAGGCACGTACCACATGAAAGTATTGATTTTTTTTGTTATTAGTTGACAAAACCACGTATTTTTACAAATAATACATAACAACAAACCGCTGACATAACTGTCATAATGATTTTACTTGGGCGTACCAATTGGTTGAACTATTCAGTGACAAATTGTATGTGCGCTTTACATTGACGGCTTAGAATAGCAAGCAAGTTGCAATTTGGTAAGTGACCATGCAATGTATCCAATTGCTAGCGATATTCACAACCGTACTGTCATTTCTGGGTACGGCCGCTGCGAGCAGGCCGCGAACTAGAGGTACGACTGACCGTGCCGATGACAAATAGGGTCGATAAATTGTTGATGTATTTGATTATATTCAATTTTTCTTTCATATTTTGACCTTTGTATCAATATCTCATCTTCATAAAGGTAAAACAATATATAGATTATATCGCGTATTATATTATTTTGAGCCTTTTACAATAACCGTTGTTAAAGGTTGAAATTGTTTTATTTAAATATGTGACCGTCGCGGAAACGGCTGATAACATTATGTTTATAAAGGGTACAACCGTCTAAATAATTATTTGTTCATTTGATTCCCAGCCACAATTAACATAATGTCGTTAATAAATTGCTTTGTTCATATTCAAATATATGTTTATAATTGACATTTTTGTAGTTTATTATTTACAAACCAGATCCGACACGAAAGTAAAAAAAAAGTTTTCTAATTTATTATTAAACGACATAAAATGAAAACAAACAATATAAGGACTTAACTTAACTACCTATAAATAAAAAATTTGGCCTAAATCGCCGTCAGTGGGCAAGGTACCCAGAAGGCTGGCCGCATTCCCCCGTTGTATAGCTATACTTAAACGCTGTGCAAGGTACTGGCCAGCCCTCTGGTCGCCCTGAGGTCTCTCTTAGGCGAGCTGCTAGATCTTTAAAAAGTCCATGTGCACTTGGCCCCCATGGCCCCAAGGTCTCCACACCAAACGCAGCAGCAACGCCGGTGACCGAAACATGGGACGGCGCCAGAGTGTCAACGCAGGTGGCGTCTCAAACTAGCGGCCGGCCCATGCTCTAGGGCACCAGCGTCATTCCGTCAGGCCTCTTACCGTCGTCCCTGGCCAGACCGTTGGGCTTTAGGACGGCCGGTATTTTCGCGCTAACAAGGGCGCGACGGTTAACATAATGTTTATAAAGATTAGATACATCGTCCAATGCGATATTTTAATCTGTATTTATTTCTTATTGAATGATTTGATGATTGTAATGTTTTTCTTAATATTCCGGCCTTATCAAATATCTATGGATAATAATTTATCGACGTAGCCTCCTCTCTAGTGCCGCGTCATATGGTAGCGCTTTAGCCAATCACAGCGTGGCAAAGGCCCGACCTCGGAGACACCGAGACTCATTACAATTTCGCTTCGTTACAAATCTCTCTCTTTCATATTATCTATGTTGTTTCCTAAATAGTTTATTAGTATTATGTACAGATGTCGCTAGTGATTAGCTTCACAATACCATTGACTAAATTCGCTGTGATTGACGGAAGGTCGTTTGTGTTGTGTGCTGTGTTGGAAGCACGTTGGACCGACAATCCAGAGGAAGCGGGTTCGAATCCCGTGACAACCGTCAACCGTCTTTCGCAGTTGATTTTTTCTATGGTAAGCACATCTACTACGATATTGTGGGATACAGTCAGGGGGCCTACGACAAACGTAATAGGCAAATAACCGAAGACGGCGTTCTTGGCAACCAAAAATAACAATAATAAACTTAAAACTAACAAGTAATACCGGTAACAGTACGTGACTACATTTGCAACTCATTCGTACTAATGTTGGTAATATTAACTTATTTTTTGTGATTTTTTTTATTATTTAATGTTACCTGGGGTAATGGAGCATGAGGCGAAAGTAGCTTCCTTCCTAACTGAGATTTTAAAGTTAGTTTCAAGAAATTTAGGAATTCTGTCTACTGTATTGTCTCCTCTGTAGTCACTAAGGAGAAAATCTCTCAGTGTGTTGGCAACTCGTTCAAATAATTGAGTTACGCCAGAATTAGCCACCAGCGACGATTTATATTAGCGCGCTGTTTGCTTTATAATGAGTATGATTACTTTGAAACACAGAAATAAGTCCCTGTTCCTCAATTAAAGCTATTCGTAAAATCTTACGAGGGGGTAGGTATTAGCTGATTTTCTTTTGTCCATGCGTCGCGGCTTGTGCTCTCCTTTGCCACTCGAGCCCTAAACTTTCGATATTGATGCTTAAACCAGTCCTGGTCAATAAAACGTAACATTGTAAAAGTGGATTTAGACCAAACGTGCGAATGCTCATCCCCCACTTTACGAAGTCAACGAATTTCAACGAATCACATTTGTGTGACGAATGAATTTCGTGGAGTGGGGTATAGAATAAGCGTTCGCTCGTTTGGTCTAAATCCACCTTTATTGTAAACATGCATATGAATACCTTTAAGTATATGTATGAGTGATTTCGAATCTGTTATGTACAGTCAAGTGCAAAAATAAGTATCGAAAGAATCCGCTCAAAAATATGTTACGACGTTCTTATAACACAGAATTAGAGTGCACCGGGAGTTATTTTTGAACATTTTTGTGTACACCTTATTTTGTCTTTGACTGTACCTACTGTTAAAATTGGGATTAAAATACTATACTAATAATATATAATAGTAGGTTTTCAGTAGCTGAAGAAATATCCGGTACATTTACGTGAAAATTTATCTTGTTTGCAATATAAATAGCTACGAGTATAAGTACGAGTAAACCGTTTTCGTATAATACTTGATGTTTCAATCCAATTTGCTGAAAATTGTTTTCTGGATAAAAGGATCTCATCGCTTACGACATCGTAAAATTCTTCATCAATATTTTAGTTCTTCTTTCATGACTTGATAAGTAGCCGTAATTCCGAAATATTGGCCTTAAATTGAAGTAGGTACTTACTCAAATGGTGAAAATTTACTTTAGCCAAAAGTTAGGCTTTTACCGTTTCATCATCATCATCATCATCATATCAGCCGAAAGACGTCCACTGCTGAACATGGGCCTCCCCCAAAGATTGCCACAATGACCGGTCCTTTTACCGTTTAGTTAGCAAGAATTCTTGTAGTAGAGCAAGCCAGTAAACCAATTCATCGGTACCTAGAGCAAGACAAATGTATTCTTGGGTGGATCAGCTTTTTTCTGTCTGTTATTGCCATGCTTACGGTCGCCTGAGTCACGCTGGTTTTATGCAAAATTATGCTACGTAGCACGTTGAGCGCGGGGAACTCTCGAGGGGAGTTCTCTGTGGGAGGTCCATTTTCGATACAAAGCGGAAAAATCACGGGATCGGCTACGAGCGTAGCGCGTAGCACTCGTCCGCAATGAAAGTGTTAATTTATGCAAACATGTATATAGTCCATGTTTGTAGATGGCTTGTCAAGGAAAGGGTTTATTAACACCAGAAAAATGCATGTTTTCATAGTTTAAGTATCATAAATATGCATAAAACCAGCGTGACTCAGGCGACCGTAACCATGGTAATACCAGACAGAAAAAAGTTGATTCACCCTCTTACTGACGTCACCACACCGCTTGTTTTTTTACTGACACTTTCAATACGAGTTAACATTTTTAGAATTGTAACCAACGTGAGACTCAAACATATTAAATTATTATTGGACTAAAATATTATAAGTCGATGATTGCTCAACATGTTTCGATCCATTAAGCTGCTCCGGACGATGACCCTCTTAATGGGTCGAAACATGTCGAGCAATCATCGACTTAAATACGAGTTAACATAAGTCAAAGTCAAAGTCAAAGTCAAAGTCAAAGTGATTTATTTGTTCAACACAGGTTAAAGGTACATAGGTACAGGTCTTACAATATTAATGATAAAGCATCACCATGTTGGGCCACAAGGCATACAAAATTGTGGGCTTGGTTTTAATGGACTGTAACTACATGCTATGCACAGTTGCCATTATTGTAGTCTAACAAAAAATCCTTAACAGTGTAGTAAGTTTTATCCACTAAAAAATTAAATAATTTATTTTTGAAACTAAGCATATTTTCTATGTTTCTTATGTCGTTTGGGACTTTATTATATATTTTTGGGGCCATGCCAAGTATACTTTTCCGTAACAACGCTTTCTTTGAGGATGTTGAGGCAATTTTATTTCTAAGCCGAGCACTTTTAAACTTGTTAAATAAATGTAGGTTAGATCTAACAAACACAACTAATTCGTAGATATACAAACAAGGTAAAGTCAATATGCGTAATTTCTTAAAAAATTGTATACATGAAGCTGGGGGCTGAATTCCACATAAACATCTAATGCATCTTTTTTGCGCTTTAAATGCAATTTCTCTATCGACTGAGTTTGCCCAGAATATAATTCCATATCTTAATGTCGATGTTACATAGGCGTGATAGGCCGTTAAAACAACAGATTCATTAACAATTTTCCTTAAATGATGTAAAGCATAAGAGAATTGATTAAGTTTCTTACATACAATGTCAATTTGATTGTTCCATGTCAACTTACTATCTACGGTTATTCCTAAAAACTTTGTCACGTGTGTTTCCTCAATACTATGTCCTTTATATGATATATTTAAATTACGTAAATTATTTCCTCTTTGCCTAAATGTCATGACTTTAGTTTTCTCCAGATTAACATTTAAATTGTTATTGGCTAACCAGTTAATAATTATTTCTAATGTACTACAAATATCATTTTCATATGTGTCTGGATCTTTACAATTAAACATTATGGTGCTGTCATCAGCAAAAAGAACCATAGGATAATCAACAACTTGGGGCAAATCATTTATATAAATAATAAATAATAAAGGGCCCAAAACGCTTCCCTGGGGCACCCCGTAGTCAATATGTCTAAGTTCCGATGAATAAGTAATCTCTGTTTTCGTTCTAGTGCATAGTCTATTTATTTGCGTAAACTGTCGTCTATTTTCTAAGTATGACTTAATTAAATTATGTACATTGCCTCTGACTCCATATCTATATAGTTTATCCAGTAATATACTATGATCTACAAAGTCGAAGGCTTTAGACATGTCCATGTACAGTGCTGCCACCGGAACCCTTTTATCCATATTTGTTATTATTACTCGCAATAGGTCAAAAATAGCCATATTTATGGACTTGCCTTTCCTAAACCCCATTTGTTCTTTAGTGAATAGATTTTTTTTTTCAAAGTATCCACAAACAGATTTATATATAACTTTTTCTAAAATTTTTGAAAAAATAGGAAGCAGTGCCACAGGCCTATAACTGGCCATGTTTTCTTTATTACCCTTTTTAAAAAGAGGTTTTACAATGGCAATTTTTAGTCTTTCTGGAAATTTACCTTTCTCTATGCATAAATTTGCTATGTGGCTAATCAGAGGTGAAATAACACTAGATACACATTTGACGACTTTCGTACTAATATCGTCATAGCCTGTACTACGGCTGTTTTTTAAGGATGTAATTATATTGTTTATTTCATTTGAATTAGTGGGATTCATAAATATAGATTTAGGTAGATTACACGTTATTGGATACATTTTTTCCATATTAGGTGTTTTGATGCTCGGGACTCGGTTAAGGCGGTTCGATTGCTCAAGTGTTAGGTCAATATAGTACTTATTAAATGATTGCGCAATTTTTTGAGGACATAACTACCACGTCCCACCTCCGTCCGCCCCGCTGTATGCCCCGCTCGTATTAGACCCGCTTTGAACGAATATTTTAACATCTACACTGAATCGCTAAGCTGAAGTGGCAGTGGGCGGGGCACATTGTACTAGAACCATAGCCGTCGGGACAGTTCTCGAGTGGCGGCCACGTAGCGGAAGGTGCAGCGTGGGCAGGCCCCCCACAAGGTAGTCATGACCTAGTGAAGGTCGCAGGAGTCCGCTGGATGCGAGTGGCGCAGGACTGGTCATTTTGGCAATCTTTGGGGGAGGCCTATATTCAGCTCTCTCGCTGCAAGCAGTAAATCCGCTATCACAGCCACCGCACCTCATCGTTAACGAAGCCGGTACTGTTAATACGATATTTGGATGCGATCGGCGATGCCCTACGGCCGTATTCGTTTGTGACACATTAGTGAAGTCGTGCGAAAAGAACATTAATACATACAGAGCTGAGTTTACTCCATATACATACATATAACCAGAGTTGGGCAAAATCCGATTACTCCTTTGGTATGCGTAGTTACTTTGTAATCTAAATTTTGATTGCTCTGATTACTTTGTAATCAAATTACAAAGTAGGTACATACTCAAATCGACGCTTATCATGAACAACGCTTTTTTATGTGATTAAGGTAGACAACTGAGCTCTCAGCCCACCTGATGGAAAGCGGGAACTGAGGCCCATGGACATAGTGATCACCTATGCGCTGCCTACCCTGAGGACTTAGATGGATTGCCTCTATGCACTGGCATATTACACCGGCTATCTGACCCCCAAACCGGAACACAGTACTAGCTATTTAGCGGCAGGTTAACGGGTAAGACGGTGGGTAGCTATCCGGGCGGACCCTGCACGAGGTCCTACCACCAGCTGCATCTCAAGACAATACCTTGTCGAAATTTTTAATTCTAACAACGAAGCACTAGAATTCCAATTGCAGGTGCGTATTATTTTGGATTACAACGTTGTTCATGATAAAAAATGAAATGTAATTTATTGTAAATGTATTAATCACATTAATTTTTACCCAACTCTGCATATAACCCATATCGTCGAATTACTTAACGTCGTATCTGCAACACTGACTTGATGCAAAAAACACCCGTTCCGTGAATTGATTACTGTAGATCTGAGGTTGAATAAATAGTTTTTTATCATATTTATTTTCAAAACTACAATTTATGTACATAGATTAAATCTCATTAATCTACTTAACCCAACCTATATCTAAGATTTGCCCTTGTGGTTGTGGCATTGTACCGAGGATACTGGCGGCATTTTCTCGCTGTATCGCAATACTCATGCGTTGTGCGAGGAAGTCGCCAGCTCTTCGGTCTTTAGTTACGTCAATAAGTAGTTTTAGCGACAATATAGCAATATAAGTAAAGTTTAATGAAACTGATCAGTTTTTCTCTTGATTTTTATGTAATTTTTAACCGACTTTCAAAAAAGGAGGAGGTTCTCAATTCAACTCATTTTTTTTCCTTGTATGTGGGTTACCCGGTATCTCCGAGAATCGTGAACTGATTTTTTTTTGTAAACGAACGTGTATAACCCCGAGATGGTCCCGTTGGCACCAAGTTGGGGTCTGATGATGGGATCTTGGAGAAATCGAGGGATCTCCTCAAAATTAAAAAATAAGTCGATAAGCTTAAACATTTATGTACGATGGTGTAAAATACCAAAAATCGCAAAATTTGGAGATACATTCTTATGCTTCTCAGGTACGGAAATGTTATAGGTACATGTATGGTAATTTTCATTCATTTACAAGAATTAACATTCAGAAAGTAGGATTTGATGATAGAAAACCAATGATGGAAACTACAGATGATAGGATCTTGGAGAAATTGGTTTAAGTTGGTTGTTTTTAAATTTTATATTTGGTGATTATGACATGACCAACTAGGCTACGGGTGTAAAAACGTTGCATTTACCAGAAAAAATGCAGAAAAGCAATTTGAAGCATCGTCAATAAAACAAGCGGGTGTTTCGACCGGCACCGAACTTAGGACTAACGATGCAAGTTTCGCGCAGGCCCACAAAGAAAAGTTCTTCACTACAAACTGTCAGTGCCAGGTATCGGGATATTAGCGGGGTACGTGAAATGTGGATTCATTCTTTAATTTATAGGCTTCATCATCATCATCATTTCAGCCATAGGACGTCCACTGCTGCTATGCTATTCTCTTATTCACACATTCGACAGCCTTTACTTCGACGTAGAACGCAGCGCTGCGAAAAACGGTATTCACTAACGTAGAACAGCTCGTCGTCGAACTGTAGGCGGTAACTCATGACGCAGTGTAGTTCCAGCTCAGCATTCGTCGCCAAGCGCTAGTGTCGTTTAAAGTGCATTAGTGAATACCATTTTTAGGCTCGACGCTGCCGCAGCGCTGACGCAGCGCTGTTAGCAAGGCGGTTTCCTTAGTAAATAACACTGCTGTACATAGCCCTCCTTAATAGACAACTCTAACCTGGTCGTCTGACCACCTTGCGGGTGGACGACCCACGCTGCGTTTGCCAGTAGGTACGTGGTCTCCACTCGAGTACCTTTTTGCCCCAACGGCCATCGGTTCTTCGAGATATATGTCCATTGCTACTTCAGCTTGCTAGGCATAGGCTTAAGCCACATAAATAAATCTTCGGTTGACAAGTAAAACTCACTATAAAAACTGTCTCTACTCTTAGCAACATCGTATGTAAGTATTGAATCAGAATCTTTATTTCATGGAACTTTTTTTTGATCTGTGGGTCCAAAAAATATGAAATATCAAGAATATAGCTTATATAATTTATCAAACGTGCATGTAAAATTTATAATGATTATGTTCATTTAAAAGATTTTGATATATTTAACTGTACTATAACTTCATAAAACAGGGGTTTAAAACACAGAGTAAAGTAACATCTTTAATTACGTTTTTAGAATAGAATAGAATAGAATAGAATTCATTTACGTTTTTGACGTTTACTTACGTGTCGTGCAAAATCGTGCTTAGTTTTAAAGTAACCAAATTGTAAATCGTGGAAACTATAGGCCTAGTAATAAGGAAAGAATATGTAAAAATATATGTTGTGTGACTGTTTGTTTCGAAAATAAGCAAAATAAAATAAAAATAATATTTTAAAATAAAACTATTTCTAACATAATCGGCCTAGAAGTTTTTTAATAAGTACAGCTGGTCGATACTATGCGCTTGGCCGGTTTTTGTTTTGATTAATACCTTAACTATGTACATTTTTTTTCACAATCGTTCCGCGAAAGTATTTGCAATCGCAGTAGAACTGCTATTATAATGAACTATGGCTATAATCAATATCCTATAAAGGAATAGTCACTGATATTTTTTTATCATTCAGACTGGATTAGTTTTAGACGTAATGTAAGTTGCTGATAGGGTAGGACCTCGTGCAGGGTCCGCCCGGATAGCTACCACCGTCTTACCCATTAACCTGCCGCTAAATAGCAGTGTTTGCACTGCTATGTTTCGGTTTGGGGGTAAGATAGCTGATATAGTTACTGGCATAGATAGAGGCAATCCATCTAAGTCATCAGGGTAGGCAGCGCATAGGCACTTTTTTGATCGCTATGTCCATGGGCCTCAGTTCCTGCTTTCCGTCAGGTGGGCTTGGACTGAGAGCTCAGGCTGTCAAAACTAACCCATTTTTTTCATAGCTAAACATATTTCTAAATTTTCCTTCAATTTGTGAACCGGGTAACCCGAAAGATAACTGTTTCACCTCGGCTTTGCTCAACGCCGCGCCGAATAAATTCCGCCCGACGGCAACTTTTTGTGTCTTCCCGTCTTATAATTCTTTTGCCGATACCCGTGCGGTTTAGGTAAATTTAATTTAAGTTTTAGGTACTTTAGAAATTTACTGAAACAAGTTATTGTTACTAAAATGTTGTCAAATTGTTTCTTAGGTTCAGCTATTGTTGCCATGGGGTGAAGAGTTACATATGTAGTAAATTGAAGTTAAACTTTCGTGATTATCAAGTACTGAGCCCGCGTTCACTCGTTGCGACTTTTATTATTATATACCTATTACTATTATATATTCTTTTCACACGACTTATTCGAATACGGGCCTTTTCTTCCCTGCTAGGAGGGATCAAAGTGGCTCTTTTCTGTTCAAGGACTTTCTATTGCCAGTCTAAAAAATTACAATGACATATGAAAATAAACAGTTTGTTCATAATTGATAAAAATGTCTTCAGAATCGATTATTTGCATAAATATTAAATATGTGATATATCTATTATTTTTCTCATAGGTGGTGTGACAAGCAGTATGTGTCACACGGTATCAAAATTATTTCGTCTTGGGCGTTAACGCTTGAATGCTTCATTACGCTCATGATTTTGTGGAATCCGTCGCTCCATTCAGGATTCAATATACGCCGCTCCATTCAAGATAAATATGCCATTTTGATCCCTTGTGACCACGATCTACTATTTCTTAGCATGCAAAAATATGTCCCAAACTACTTCAAATCTGTGTAATAAGAAACTCGTAACATATTTATAAGATGTATGGATTTTTTGTATATTTCTGCACTTGCCTGTCCAACTGATTAATAGATGAATACAAACGTATCAATAAAAAGGTCACCCCTTTTACATACCTAAAGGATGTTCGCAACAAAAAGTAGAAGAACGAATTCAGGAAATTCCGACAAAAGACCCTTCCGGGCGAAGCCGCGAGGACTTATTTAAGTTGTTAAGTGAAAGAAAACTAAAAATAAACGGTTAGACAAAAAGTTTTAAATAGATTTCTGAAGTTGGCGGACCGGAAACGGTAGTTTCATTTATTTAGCCGGTAAACAATAAAGGGATGTACCTGTATACATAGATAGGGTGTTAAATACACATAAATTTTGAGTAAATACTGTTTTGATCTACCTAGATCAAAACAGTATTTACTCAAAATTTATCTATATCTATATAACAGACACCTGTGTGTTATATAGATATATTGTATGATGCTAGATGAACAATAGAAACGTACAAATTATAAAGAAGCATCTCAAAAGCCAAATCAGTTATAGTGCCCAAATATTTCAAAAAGCCAGGTCAAACCAAAAAACGAAACAGCCCGGTCTGTGGCTCTCAAAGTCACAAAAATCAGCCACCGTAACGTAAAGTCAGTTTTTCTTTTATTACACAGGACTGAGAGTGGTTCCAAAAGTTTGGTGAGCCAGTTTCTTTGTCAAACCAGTGTGTTATTAATTATTATGTGTGCATTGTTTTATCCGAAGCCAAATCTTTTATTTAGCACTCCACAATTATGTGTCAGTTAATGATGTAGGCAGCAGCATCATCATAGTGGACACACTATTACTGCGATCGCAAACCCGCTTTCCCAGAGTGGTGATTATGGGCATTTACCTCCTAATGCGGCCGTACGGGCTATATTCGCATTATTTAGATTTACACATAATTTCACACCATGGACTATCAAAAAGAATGATCATCAAAAATAATGTCGAAAATGTATTTACTAAGACATGGCTACAAGGAGCAGTGAAACAGAAGGTACACCTTAAACGCTAAAGAAATAAAACAACTAAATTACAAATCAACAATTATCATTAAAATATATATATGAATTCACCCACGCTGCGCCGGATATATTTCAAATGTGCATTTAACACCCTTTATGAATACATGTACAAACATCTTTTTATTGTTCAACACAGTAGTAGTTCAAAGAAATAGTTTAAGATTAGTTCTATAGACAAACTTGTAACAAATACCTTTTAGTATTATGTTAGTATTAGTTATATTTTGGTATGTTATGATTTAGTTTGTAAACTCAACATAATAATATGTATCCAGTGAGGACGGTTAAGGGTCGGATTCCCGATTTTGTCGTTTTAGACCTATTTTCGAACAAAGAATTTGTTAAGCAAATATAACTCTACAAACACATTTTTTACATGAGCTTATTCAGAAAGAACCGGTGCAGAGGCTCCAATTGATATTATATTTTATATTTACATGGATTTCCTAGAAATCGGCTCTAAATTTACCGAAAATTGAAAAAATTGCATATTTTTCGAACACGACGCAATGCATATTTTTCTTTTACGGGCATAAAATATTCATGTTAATTTAAAAGCCAGATAACTGAATTAGTGCATCAGGGCATATTCATATTTTTCCTCATAAAGACAACGGAGAAATTTAATCCTTAATTTAAAATTACGTATATTCTCCATACAAATGGCGACACGAGTCAAAATTCTCTTTTGACTCAGATGGCGCGAGCGCCTCCTCGAGGTCGGACGCACGCCAAATCGCTCCCGTTGACAGCTCTTTTTGACATTGAAAATGACATAAAATCATATACATACACGTCAAGGGATGCCAGTACTCAAATTGTCTTTAAATAAGTAGGGAAAATCAGAACGAAGAAATTCTTTCGAACCCCATCGTTTATTTGAGTTTCTTGTTATTTTTATGACGGAACACAGGAAAACTATAACAACTGATTCTAAATAAAACTCAATACTACCGAACACGTATAAGTTACATTCGCAAAAATGATTAAAAATGAAAAAAGTTTACGGATACGATTTGGTGTAATGGAGTTTATTTTCTGTACTCTGGCAACAAAATACGTCATTTGAAAACACATGTGACGGCTATAAGTCAAAACGATAGGATGTCAATTTAGTTATAATAATAATAAGAAAGATAGAATATGTTTGTTATGTAATTATATTGGTAGGTATACATATTCAAAGTGATTCGAGTCTTTAATTTAATGGTTGATTTGTGGAATAAAATCTGTGCTCATCGCCACCGCGATTTCTGCGGCCGCGATTTCTTGGTAAGAAAGTATTGTACCCGCATCTTCTCAGTACATTCAATATTGAAAGTAAATTAGTTTTGAAATAAAAACATGAAAAAGGATAAATTCGCGTATATTAACTAATTTTAACCTCTTTCCGACGTTTCGAACACTTTACAGGTTTCGTGGTCTGCGGATGACTGTTTTCATAGTTTTATTTCATGTGTAATCCTCGCGGTAACCGAAGAAAATATTATGTATATTATTTTTTATTTATTATAATAAGTTATACTTACAGTCGTACGCCGTGTGGTTACGGCAGTAAGAATACATTTGTCACCACCCCAACTCCTGCGGGTGTCGTAAGAGTCGACTAAGTAAAGAAATCAAACTAAGAAGGGTAGGTTTTCTTGTTTAATAACAATTAACATAAATTATCTTGAGTATAATTACAACCAAAGTCCTATTTCTAACTCCCTCCAAAACCAGAATCTGACAGTACTTTTTAAAAAGTTATCTTGACCACAGACAAGAAACAGAGAGTTTAGGCTAAGTGCATACATTATCATATCAATATAAGGCCATAAACATAATATAAGTATGATGTTTCTTACAACTCGGCCATCCATTATAATTTAGTGAGCCCTCTCACTAACTACATGTACAGTCAAGTGCAAAAATAAGTATCGATAGAATCCGTTCATAAATATGTTACGACGTTCTTATTACACAGAATTAGAGTGCACTGGGACATATTTTTGCACGTTTTTGTATACCCCTTATTTTGTCTTCGACTGTACTGTTAGATACAAAAGTGCATGACGAATTCCAGAATGGATTCGTCCTAACATAGATAATCTTATACTAGTACACTTAAAATTTCCAAGCAATCAACAACAAGTAACTTTAAATTTGGTTGGTCAGTTATCATATCACAAAGACTTCTTGAGAATAAGGAGTAACATTTTACTTTAATTAACAACACAAACAGTAATGATTTATGCAATTGATTAGTCTGAGACTCAATTTTTTTTTATACAATAAACTTTAACAAAGAACATGTGGTACACACTTTGCTATAACCTGAGATCATTAATATCATCATCACTAACAATAGTTAACTTAATATTTCTAATTAAGTTTTTATTTTTACCTTAAGTACCTATTTATTCACAGATCATAATATAATGGATTCGTCCTAACATAGATAATCTTATACTAGTACACTTAAAATTTCCAAGCAATCAACAACAAGTAACTTTAAATTTGGTTGGTCAGTTATCACAAAGACTTCTTGAGAATAAGGAGTAACATTTTACTTTTATTAACAACACAAACAGTAATGATTTATGCAATTGATTAGTCTGAGACTCAATTTTTTTTTATATAATAAACTTTAACAAAGAACATGTGGTACACACTTTGCTATAACCTGAGATCATTAATATCATCGTCACTAACAATAGTTAACTTAATATTTCTAATTAAGTTTTTATTTTACCTTAAGTATTTATTCACAGATCATAATATAATATCAGACTGAACTATAATAAAAGCTATAAAATATCTCTGCAATTTTGTCATAGCACTCATTGGAAACTTTCTGCAAACTTAATAATAAGAGTGTATAATCATGACTTTTTGTTATAATACTTATAATGTTTATCTGATATATACATATGTATTTTTTTTAATGTTTTATTAATCACAGATCACAGCCTGCTTTAGATAGTCTGCCAAGATCTGAGATAATACCTAAACACTCATGGCCTGTTCTAGACAGTCTGCCAAGATCTGAAATTAACTGAACACTCATGGCCTGCTCTAGACAGTCTGCCTCAACGGCCTGCTCTAGACAGTCTGCCAACATCAAAAATTATCTGAACACTCATGGCCTGCTCTAGACAGTCTGCCTCAACGGCCTGCTCTAGACAGTCTGCCAACATCTAAAATTATCTGAACACTCATGGCCTGCTCTAGACAGTCTGCCAACATCAAAAATTATCTGAACACTCATGGCCTGCTCTAGACAGTCTGCCAACATCTAAAATTATCTGAACACTCATGGCCTGCTCTAGACAGTCTGCCAACATCAAAAATTATCTGAACACTCATGGCCTGCTCTAGACAGTCTGCCTCAACGGCCTGCTCTAGACAGTCTGCCAACATCTAAAATTATCTGAACACTCATGGCCTGCTCTAGACAGTCTGCCTCAACGGCCTGCTCTAGACGGTCTGCCAACATCAAAAATTATCTGAACACTCATGGCCTGCTCTAGACAGTCTGCCAACATCTAAAATTATCTGAACACTCATGGCCTGCTCTAGACAGTCTGCCAACATCTAAAATTATCTGAACACTCATGGGCTGCTCTAGACAGTCTGCCTCAACGGCCTGCTCTAGACAGTCTACCAACATCTAAAATTATCTGAACACTCATGGCCTGCTCTAGACAGTCTGCCTCAACGGCCTGCTCTAGATAGTCTGCCAACATCTAAAATTATCTGAACACTCATGGCCTGCTCTAGACAGTCTGCCTCAACGGCCTGCTCTAGACAGTCTGCCAACACCTAAAATTATCTGAACACTCATGGCCTGCTCTAGACAGTCTGCCTCAACGGCCTGCTCTAGACAGTCTACCAACATCTAAAATTATCTGAACACTCATGGCCTGCTCTAGACAGTCTGCCTCAACGGCCTGCTCTAGATAGTCTGCCAACATCTAAAATTATCTGAACACTCATGGCCTGCTCTAGACAGTCTGCCTCAACGGCCTGCTCTAGATAGTCTGCCAACATCTAAAATTATCTGAACACTCATGGCCTGCTCTAGACAGTCTGCCTCAACGGCCTGCTCTAGACAGTCTGCCAACACCTAAAATTATCTGAACACTCATGGCCTGCTCTAGACAGTCTGCCTCAACGGCCTGCTCTAGACAGTCTGCCAAGACCTGAAGTTACCTGAACACTCATGGCCTGCTCTAGACAGTCTGCCTCAACGGCCTGCTCTAGACAGTCTGCCAACATCTAAAATTATCTGAACACTCATGGCCTGCTCTAGACAGTCTGCCTCAACGGCCTGCTCTAGACAGTCTGCCGACATCTAAAATTATCTGAACACTCATGGCCTGCTCTAGACAGTCTGCCTCAACGGCCTGCTCTAGACAGTCTGCCAAGATCTGAAGTTACCTGAACACTCATGGCCTGCTCTAGACAGTCTGCCTCAACGGCCTGCTCTAGACAGTCTGCCTCAACGGCCTGCTCTAGACAGTCTGCCTTCACGGCCTGCTCTAGACAGTCTGCCAAGATCTGAAATTAGAAGAACACTTATAATATTTATAGCTTATTCCCAGAACTTTGGTTACATACCTCTTTAATTTTATATAAATATCAGTTCTCACTATTTAAGTTTTTGATATTTAGGTTAAGGAAATTTCAAACACAATGTATTTATTGTTTTATATTAATATGAATAAATAGAATTGAATAATTGCTGTATTACATTAGTTATCTAATTATCACATTACAAATACCAGAAAAATATTGTTTAAATGTGTCACAATTATCTCTGGATACAGGCTACATCAGTTATCTAACTGCCTGCCCGCTTATTAAATAAATAATAAATCAATAAAAATAATAAAGATATGAACAGAATACTCATCTTTATCGGTAAATTCCCTTCTCTCGCTATGTTTCCCCATGTTTGTCCAATAACTAAATCAAAGTCATTTCTTATATCTCTTCAGACAGTAACTTATCTACTTCCATAACAATATCTCCTTTTAATATATCACTGTAATTTCACACCAGTGCAGTAAATTGATTTTTTTTCATAGTAATATAACTCTAGACTCATTGTATTTTATCCTTTTAGACAGCATTTCAGTCAGTAGCTCAGCATAATCATCACTATTTGGAAATTAACTCATCGATTTCTGTTTCCATTCACACCAAGAAAATAGCATAGTGGGCAGCCTGATTCATTTAACAGATTCTCACTATTGCCATCGTGTTGTAGGGGTTAAATATCATCAGCAGTGCGCTGCTCAAGCAAAAACGGCGTACGAGCACTACCTTCACGATAACTTCGTCTTTTGGAATCTTTATCGCGTTTTGAACACCTTTGAAAACGAACATAACAAGATGTTCACGTTTTCGTTTCCTTGATCGTGATCTGCTGTCTTCATCAGTGTCTTTATCGTTGCTGTTATTCATATTCGGTGTTCGTATTTCTTCGTATTATCGGTTCATTTACTTTAGTACACAAACTGGCGAATTTCCGGGCGAGTTGACACGTGAATTGTTTTATGCCACTTCTGAACTATAGAAATCAAACTAAGAAGTGTAGGTTTTCTTGTTTAATAACAATTAACATAAATTATCTTGAGTATAATTACAACCAAAGTCCTATTTCTAACTCCCTCCAAAACCAGAATCTGACAGTACTTTTTAAAAAGTTATCTTGACCACAGACAAGAAACAGAGAGTTTAGGCTAAGTGCATACATTATCATATCAATATAAGGCCATAAACATAATATAAGTATGATGTTTCTTACATAAGGGATTAAAGTGTCACTGACCATTCTACAAAATTGATGATGGGCAGCAGCGTCATCCTAGTGGACACATTACTGCGATCGCCAATCCGCTTGCCCAGCGTGGCGATTATGGGTATTTACCTCTTAATGCGTCTATACGCATAGTTAATAGGAGAGGCCTACGTCCAGCAGTGAACTAACATAGGCTGATGATGATACTTACAGTATAACATAAAAACCAGATCCTCGCGAACTACAAAGTGTATCATGGAAACTGCGGCTACGGCACAAAAAATAAGCTGAACTGCATATAAATAAGTTCGGAAACGTAACTTATTGGTTTTTGGTTTGAAACTAGAATGATTTATATATTATACTTATATTCTCTTTCTAGAAATGGCACGTACGCTTTACTGATACTTAAAATATACTGAAGGATTCGCTGAGTGGCACAGGACTCTATCAATACGGACACAAAAGGTATACCTACTAGTTTAAATTCGTAGATTGCAATACATTCCTAGTTATTTATTTGTATTTTCTTTATTCTTGTGTATAATAACAATTGGAATATTAGACAATATGCATAAATTTATCACTGCTGGGTATAAATTTTTCACTTTTGTATATATCTGCTAGCCAAAACTGTCACTCCCCTTAGCAACCTCGTATCGTCAGTATTGAATCGGAACTGAGATAGGTACGAGCTTTATTTCGTGTACGTATTTGTTATTTTTGTTAGTTTTGTTTGTCAACTGGAGAAATATTGGTTGAATATGGACAATATGGTATTAATATGTATCCGTGGAATAAAGTGAGCTTGTAGTGTTTATATTATTTTTGAGAAGTTTAGTAAAAACGCTTATATTTATATACGATATAAAGCGAGCACCACTATTCACCTATTTGCAATTTTTTAAATCCAGCCGCCCTATAGGTACAATTACGACCCGGTTGCTAGGTAACGAAAAAAAAAAACAACAGATGTCACGGTTTGAAATATAACGTATTACGTACGTTTTATGTATATTTTTTCTTCTTGTTGATTATACTTTAAATATAATAAAATAAATCTTACAATAATGTGGTGAGTGTAAACATCGGTTCCGATCCCTCAGTTAAATTTATTCGTATGACATTTAGAGTTTTAATACTAGTCGTTTATAGTGTACCATTTAGATTTTTATCCACTGAACTGAGACAATTTCTCTCATTTTCTGAGATGTTACTTTTAGTAGATAAACGTTTCACATATTACTGGTTGTTTCAGAGTCTATATTAAGCAGGACGTAAAGAGTGGTAACGCTGGATGCAGGTCGCATCTAACCGGTACATGTGGAGGTCCAGAGGGGAGGCCTATGTTCAGCAGTGGACGTCTTATGGCTGAGATGATGATGATGATGAAAGAGTGGTAAAGTGGTGGTAAGTAATCTTTAAATTTTTTTATATATAAGTAAGTAGTATTTACTGATACATAGTTTATGTACCTACACAAATACCGTATGGTGACGGCAGTAAGAATACATTTGTCACCACCCCAATTCTTCCCGCGGGTGTCACAAAAGTCGAAAAAGGGATTGAAGTGGCGATTTACATTTACCTCCTAATGCATCCATACGCATAAGTAATAGGAGAGGCCTTTGTCTAGCAGTGTATTGATATAGGTTGTTGATGATGACGATGATGTTGATGGTGATGTTGTTGCACACATAAAACCGTTTTGAGATTTTTCAACCTAACCATCCATTCAAATCATTCATTTTCCTTCAAAAAGTGATAATTCCTTACTTAGGGAAGTGGAACTGCCGATGAAGGCTAGAACGGAACTTCGGAACACTTTGGTGTTTTGTATGTATGTGTTATGCATTTTAAGCAATGAAGATGGTCGTGTAAGTTCAGTGGCGTAGCTAGGGGGGGGCAGGGGGGGCTCGTGCCCCGGGCGCCAAATCAAAGGGGGCGCCAAATCGGGCAAAATTTTTGATATACTTTTGCATAATTTATACATAAGAAAAATTAAAATGTACATTTTCCCCGGGCGTCAAATTAAAAGAGGCGCCAAATCGGCAAAATATTTTGA
The DNA here is from genome assembly GCA_025490895.1 of Thaumatotibia leucotreta. Lineage (NCBI taxonomy): Eukaryota > Metazoa > Arthropoda > Insecta > Lepidoptera > Tortricidae > Thaumatotibia > Thaumatotibia leucotreta. The sequence goes on along the minus strand of JALPQI010000173.1, from coordinate 191,151 downwards.
TTTCCTTGTGCATAATTTACATATGAAGAAAATCTGTAGGTATGCATAAATTTTAGAAAGGTACATTTTCCCACCCTTTGGCGCCCGCGACAAATCAGAGGGGGCGCCAAATCGGCCAAAATTTTTGATATATTTTTGCATAATTTATACATAAGAAAAATTAAAATGCTAGACGTACATTTTCCCCGGGCGTCAAATTAAAAGAGGCGCCAAATCGGCAAAATATTTTGATTTCCTTGTGCATAATTTACATATGAAGAAAATCTGTAGGTATGCATACATTTTAGAAAGGTACATATTCCCACCCTTTGGCGCCCGCGACAAATCAGAGTGGGCGCCAAATCGGCCAACATTTTTGATTTCCTTGTGTATAATCAATGAAAACATAAAGAAAATCTTTATGCGTAATTTAAAAAAAATGCTAGATTGGTACATATTCCACGGGCGCAATATCAGGGGGGGGGGGGGGCGCTTCAAACCAACCAAATTTTTTTTAATTCCTTATGCATAATTTACACATAAAGAAATCAAAAATGTTTACAGAAAGGTCAATTTTAAAACTTTATTTCAGAAAGTCCGTAGGTGCTGTATTTTTTGTCGTTTTCTTTAGATTTTTTTTCTCTTAACCGCGTAATACCTTATTTGCAGAATTTTTAGTACCTACCATAAGTATGGAAATGTAGTACTTATTAGCTTCGAACAAAGGCTATAATCGGACTTTCATACATATGCGACCTTTGATTGTAGGGGATGAATTTTTTTATGTTAAGCACCCCTAATGGCTTCTATTAGATATTTTTACCAAGTTTCAGCTTCTTATGTTTGACAGTTTCTGACGTACGTTGCTCATACGGTTTTCAGAAAATAACGTTTTTAGGATTCCGTAGCCAAAATGTCAAAAACGGTACCCTTATAGTAGACGTGTGCGCCGCGCCGGCGTCACGCCGCCGCCGCCGACTAATGGTCGGCGTGAAATCGGCGTGGCCTTGACTGAATAACAGAGTTATTTCTTATGTGTTAAATACTAAATACTTAGCTTAGTATTTGCTTTATGTATTTACATAATGCTCTTATACAGGAAATAAAATATCAGCCTATCGAGTGTCATCACTCATTACACGTAGATACTTAGGCTCGACGACATCCAGCCTCCCGAACAAGCCGGTACGGTTTTTGCACAAGCTACGTCAGGTTATACACGAGACCGAGAGGTATAACTTGCCCCTCTGGTTAACGTTCGAGGCCTACGAAGCATTTGAATCGATCGAGACGTTTATGAATAAGGGGTTACCCTCTTATTCATAAACAAATACTATACATTACTTCCAGCGGTACCAAGACTTTCCCCCCTTTTACCGATACCGCAATGCGTGGGGGTCGTGATTATCAAGTCATCAATTTCTCTTTTACGATCTTTCGCCAACGGCCCCGATCTTTGGCAGCTTGGACCGCTTCAGCAACCTGAATGTTGAGTGTGGTGCGGATTTGGTCTGTCCAGTGCATGGGGCTCGGTCTTTTCCTTTCAAACTTTCCTGAGACAATAAGTTTTTGCAGGTCTTCCATGTTTGTGGGCTAAGTGTCCAAAGAACAAGTAACCAACAAACACTAGAACAAGTAAGCCAAGTAGACTACCGGTAGGTACTTATATTGTAGCGTCCAGTTCGTATCCAAGGCCGGTATTCGAAACCCATACCATTGCAGTATGTCAAAACTGTTTTTAGTTGCTTTGGGAGATGTCTTCAAGATTTTGGCCTGGAAAGGGCTTTATCATCAACATCAATAGACAGTATACCAGTTATACCACCCACGTTCGGTTTGCCGACTATAAAGTAACCTTAGAGAACTTGAGCACTATACTCATGTCTGTAGAGCCCCTGAATGCGTTGGGCTTAAGATACAACGAAGATCAACGAAGACCATATCAAATATGTAGTCATTGTGATACAAACTCCAGTCAGGATCTAAGCTCAAAGACGACGAACATGTGTATCGGGGAAGGACAGCTAGTCCAGTTGGGTGGATCTAAATTTGAGAAAAAGGTCAATAGTTATGTAGTGCCGGACAGACAACACAATATCTTCTCATTCAATATCCCGCAGTATATTTCGAAACGAAATTCTTTGACCAAGTGTTACGACTGTAAAACGTGGTAGGTAACTGTGGGCTTAGTAAAAACATCACTCAATGAGCTATTTAATCGATGGACAGAGGAGTTTCCTACAAGATTGAAATAGGAATGTTGAGAGCCGTAGAATAACTGAAAGCACCAACATAGCTCAAAAAATGTGTGACCTGAAGTGGCAGTGGGCTAGACATTAAACGCAGGTGTCTTACGCAGCATGGCCATGTATGGAGCCCCTCTGTGGGAAGATGCTCTCACCACGCAGAACAAGGCCCTTTTAGTGAGACCTCAGAGGGCTATCGCGGTTAGGGCAGTGCGGGCCTATCGCACAGTCTCTTGGGCTGCAGCGACAACTTTGGCGGCGGATCCTCCCTGGGAACTTCAAGCCTAAGTCCTTGCCGAAGTATATCGGTACAAACCAAGGCAGAGGGAGGATGGCCAAACCCCAAGCCATCAAGAGGCGGAGCGTGTCCGGGATCTAGCAGAATCGCATGCTTCTCCAATGGGACGTTGACCTCGGGACATCGGCTTACGGCGTGCTAACCATAGAAGCCATTCGTCCTCACTTAGATCGCTGGATGAAGCGGCGCCACGGGGCACTGACCTTCAGGCTGGTGCAGATACTGTCTGGCCATGGGTGCTTCGGCAGATATCTGCACCGGATTAGACGAGAAGAGTCAACAAAATGCCATGAGTGTGGCGCACAGGAAGACTCAGTGCGCCATACTTTCGAAGATCGCCCTGCCGGCTGGGAGCCTAACCGGGCAACTTTAAGGCAGGTTATAGGAGCTGATTTCTCGCTGCCGAGAATCGTAAACGCGATTATAGAAGCTGGAAAGCCGTAACCACCTTCTACGAAGAGACCATTTCGCAGAAGGAGGCCTCGGAGCGGGAGAGAGAAAATGATCCTGCAGCACACCCGCTCCGTCGACGCAGGCTTGGAGGTCGGCGCAGACTCCGCCCTAGCACATCAATATAGCCAAAAGATCATTGGACTGGGGCCACTAACTATTTGGTGTCCCATTGGGTCTGCAGCTCGGCTGCCCGCTGGAGTGACTATCATCATATTACTCCAAGCCCAGTTATTATTGGAAGTATATATTATGTTAAGGCTTATCCACGAAATAAAGTAGACTAACATTTCAAATCATTGTTGAAATCGTCTCGGAAGATCGCACTTTTGCATTAAGCATTATCTGAAATTATTTTGATTTTGACGACTTTTAAGCGAATACTTTTGGATATTGGATTGTTAAACATAAAACAGAAGAACCAATTTACGGTCCCGTGGCTGTTCGAACTACATGGGACTATTGTGTAACAGTGGAGACTGATTTTACGATGGCTACTTTATTTCGTGGACAAGCTTTAGCTTTAGAACGACAAAACTGCTACTCTACTAACTCTACGAGTATTGATCAGATGGTGGTTAAGGTGGCCATTGGTAGTGTTTATTGCACATTTATATTGTATTTATCTCAATTATAACAAAGAATACGATCGAATTCCGCTTTTATATTCACGTGACCTTCACGCCGATTTCACGCCGAAATCACGCCGCCGCCGCCGACTTTTCGGCAAACGCCGCCGCCGACCATTTTGACATCGGCGCACACGTCTACCTTATAGTTTCGCCATGTCCGTCTGTCCGCAGCATAGTTCAGTGGCCGTTAATACTACAAATCTGCAATTTGGTACAGGTATACCTACGTATTAATCATTCCAACAAAAAGTACAATAAAAAGTAGAAAACAAAAATTTTTCGGGTACGTCCCCAATTGGTGAGGTGGAAATGTTTTTTTTATTTGCTGTAAGTAATTGTATAGTTATCATTGAATAGGTCTCTTAAAAAGAATAAGGGTCTTGAAAGAATTTTTTTTTTTTCTAAAGTCAATGTTTTCGGAGATAATCGCTCCAGAAGAAAAAAAAATGGTGTCCTCCCCCCTCTAACTTTTGATCCGTAGGTCCAAAAAATATGAATCACTGTGCTTATGAATACTTTAAAATAAAACTATTTCGAACATAATCTGCTCAGCCGTTTTTAAATAACTACGTAACCCTACACTGAGCATGGCCTGAGATAGTTTTTTTGAATTATTAGTCCGTATTCTATTAACTAAGGCCCATCTGTACAGAAAATATTAATATCACTTGTTTAAAAAAAGAAGGAAATAAAAGAAATCGAAAAGTTCAAACTTTGTTTTACAGGTACTATAGATTTTTCATATGAGGCGAAAAATAAAAAGGATTAAATTTTAATGTTTTTGTGTCAAAATATCTACGACAATCTGTATTATTATGTAGCCAATTTGTTAGTCTGTTTGGAAGATAATTAAGTCATGAACAATACCACTATAAGTATTCTTGAAATATTTTAATTATCATTAAATTTTTGACATTTAATTGAAATAGTAACATTGGGACACATTTGCACCTAAGTGTATATAGGCATATTGTACATTCTAACAAGACATTTAATGATGTAGGTACTTACATTGTACACAAACTTCTGATTTCTAAATTAGTTTTCTTATCAATCTTTCACGTTAGTTTTATATAGATAAAATCACTGCTGGGCATCTAAAGTCACTAAATTTAATGTCTAGTTAGAATGTAGTACAGTACCTATACAGTATGCCTACATATACACATTCGAATTGAGAACCTCCACCTTTTTTGAAGTCGGTTGAAAATCAACTTTTTTATCCTGCCTAGTCGGTTGAATTTTGGAAAAAATTGCTTAATCCTAAATAGTGAGCCATTTCACGGAACTCTTAAATGGCTCACTTTTAGGATTACGTAATTTTTTCCAATAATCAACCTACTAGGCAGGAAAAAAAAGTACTAACTAGGAACCCTTTAAGTTCAGTTAAGGGGGGGGGGCGCAAATTTGGCGCCTGCCCCGGGCGCCGTTTACCCTAGCTACGCCCCTGTGTAAGTTATTGTCAAATACGAGTTTTGATGGGGTGTTTCCTTAGGAAACGGGGGACTTCATCAATAGTCGGGGGAAGAAAAGTTTTTGGTCACATTAAATCCTACAGTTTCGGAAGCTTTTTCTAATGAATATTTAGGGTATACAGATTCACACCATGCAATAATCCCCAGTGCCGCGCGAGAGCTTCTCATCCAGTCGAGGACTTGAAGGTCAATAATTGGAACAGCACGTTCAATAATTTCTACCCTCGAGATTATGCATTCATTCTATTGTTTCAGATGATTTATAATTAAGGAAAAAAAATCCCCAGTTTTTTCGTAAAGCTTATACAAAAAAAACTATACCTTAATTTTTTTTTCCTTATTTGATAAAAAATATAACTTACAAAATCTTGCGCAATTCGAAAATTTGGTCATTGGACCAAAATAAAGATATAAACGTCTTAGTAACTTTTCTCCGCGGTGACACAGTTGCATCTATTTTTTTTTTCACTGTTATTATTTTATTTTGCTTATAAGACATTTCAATGAAAACGTCACGACGATGATCTATTTCTTAGATAATATGTTTATTAACACGCAAAATAAAAATAAAATATTTGAAATATATTAAGTGCTTTACGAGCAATCGACATTAACAGCTATAATCTTAAAACGAATATTTTTTAAATCCCGCCTTCCCGCGCATGTGCCTACAATACGTGTGCGGCGATGCCGTGCGCTGTGCGTGAAAGAGAGAGGTATAGTTATATATACAGGGTGTGGCCAATAATAGGAGCTTTAAATTTAAGCGATGAATCTTTGGACTATACGCAATTACCTAGACCTTATCATAATGCTTCAAAGTTAACCAACTCTGAGATATAGCACTTCAAAGTTGCAATACATAACCAATGTATTTAACCATCGTTAAATTGTCGTTAACGATCATTAGATGTCTTGGTACAAGGTGGTTTCTTGGTACCGAGGCGAAATTTCATAATCTACTCAATCGAAACTAGTTCTTAAGCCCAGGTATAAAGAACAACTAATCGCGTGAGAACACGTTTATTTTGACAAGTTTGTTTTAAAATTCTCCAAAAAGATGCCCTAGCAACAAAGAGGTTTTTACTTTATCATCGGAAGTTTACAACGACACCTCGAAAAAGACAGCGATCCTAGCACATCTTGGGTTTGATTGCCGCTCGCGAAATTGTCGCGACTACTCGTCTCGTTTTGATTGTATTGATTAAAAAAGCCGCGAGAAGGCCGTGAGTGACTATCAAACACAAGATGTGCTCTAGCACGTTGGTGGGTCTACCCACCAACGACTGTTTTGTACTGTAGAGGGGTGCCTGTCGTGTCGCATAACGTCGATTGTCCTAAAATTTTTTGGCCGAGAATGTTTGGCATAATGTTACATGGCATACTACTTGTTTAGCCTACTTAATTTTGCGCATACACGTTTAAAATACCTACACCATATTTATTCTAATATTCATTACTCGAACGTCAAATGACCTAAAGCATAATAATCCTAATGTTCATTGTAATAAATATTGTTTTCCCTACTACTCGAACTGTCAATTTTCACTGCGCCTACTTTTATCATGTCCGAAATTCCATTCAAAAAGGCATTTTAATAACAACATGCAAAACATTTGAACAACAGGGTGAATGGTTAAAAAAATATTCAAGTAATAAACTAGGGTAAAACCGACGTGGATTGGTTAGATTTCGAAGCTAGGGCGGAGTGAATGGCGTAGTCTTTAAATATTTAAGTATTTTTAATCAATTGTTTACACATCCTCATACTTACAAAACCAAAAAAAGGGGGGACGGGGGGCGAAGCCCCCACCAGAGGGGTTCGGGGGGCGCGCATTAAGAAAGAAATAATCTGAACCTTCCCCTACCTTAACTTGGATAGGTTCGTTAGGTACCTTTTATCCCTTAGAGCGGAAATAGAAGCCCCGCGCAAAATTGTTCACTTAAATTCTTTGGACAACAGGGCTAATTATTCAGTAATAATTAAGTATAAGGAATCAAAAATTTTTTTTTAAATTAGTTAAAGGTAGGTAATCACTTTTAGTACATTAAATAGTAGGAACATCACCATTATGAACAATAATTTTTCGATACATATACATTAGACACAAAGATCATTAGGACAAACAATATTTAGGAACAACCAAGTTAGGATTAACAATTTCGTCATAACAAAAATATGCGCAACAATGTTTATGCCATACATTTTTCGGCGTATAGTTGTTATTCGACAAATTTTTCGAAATAAAAACACTATGCCACCCGATATAGACCCGTTAGACAAGGACAACCTAGCAGCAGTAAACTTCTCGCCAGGACCGTTCCTAGCTTATAAAGAAATATCTACTCTAGGACCTAGTGTTGAAATAAGTCTCGTTTTTGCTAAATTATGTTTTTTGGTGCACAATCTAGTAGGCATAACATATTTGTTGGAGTTCAAATAAAAATCAAAACCTCTACAGTGGGTCTTCTTTCGGTATTCTTGTCGGATACCTAAAACAATCTTTTAGACTAGAAGAAATGGTAGAAAACTTTTTAATCATTACAATCGAAAAGAGGTGGGTATCTGCCAGTTGCTGTCTAACACAAGATTTGCTAAGCCGCACATGGCATATTTATAGCAGTCCCTTTGCTTTACCTAAGACAGGACAGTTATAAGGTAACCATAAAAACATCAGTTTCCGGTAAAACCGTGATCGGTTATTGGTTAATCAAGCTTTGTTATGAAGTAGCGATAGCGACGTCAGCATCCGTGTAACTCGCGGGATCGGTCATTGGCCACCCGAGTTTTGTTATAATGTAACCATAGCAACGTCCGCATCGTTGTTGAACATAGTTCGGCAAAAGTCGTTGATAACGAATCAAGCTTTGTTGTAATGTAACCACAGCAACATCAGCATCCGTGGAATTCGTGGACTCGGCCATTGGCTAACTGAGTTTTGTTATTATTTAACCATAGTAACGTCTACGTCATTGGTGAACAGATTTCGGCAAAAGTCGTTAATAACGAATCGATCCCGATCAGTACTGTGTACCGACTAATTTACGAACTGTAACAAGTGACTCAACAATTCCCGATCAGTACTGTGTACCGACTAATTTACGAACTGTAACAAGTGACTCAACAATAACGAATCGATCCCGATCAGTACTGTGTACCGACTTATTTACGAACTGTAACAAGTGACTGAACAATCCAGGTTCGCGACTGTACCTTCTGTTTGACAATGACAACATCACTCGGCCTGTCCTTTTCTTTTTTCGTCTATTTTTAATCAATATAGTCCAATAGGGACGGGTAGCCACGAGAAAGCCGAGTGTTTCAGTCACACACAAGATATGCTAAGCCCCCGGATACTTACACAATCGTTTTATAAGCCATTTGTCCCGTGTTTTGTTTGGCCATGGTCATTTCAATAGAAAGGGACACAATTCTGACAGGAGTCATCTCACGAAGACCGTTTTTGTTTTACTCTTTAGTGCACAATTTAGTAGTGGTATCTTTGCATTCGAAGCCATAGACCATGCAGTTGTAAATGCGAACTTTTTTATGTGAAGTCACTTTCTCTACTATTACAACATAATGACAATTTACGTCAAGTTGTTATATCAAAACATTACCAAAAATAATAAAATAAATTATAAAATTGCTAATTGCGATGCACACGAAGCACATAATTAATAAGAAAAGTAAGCCAATCATTGTGTAAACGACTTGTCAACGAATATTATCTGAGTTGATAATAGAACCAAGCACTATTGTTGTCATCTCAAAGCAACGTATACCAAATGCAGTTCTGACTATGACCTGTGGGTTTTCACTTCCAACCAGATTAACAGTAAAATTCTTACTTAGTTTCGACAAGATCCTGTTCTCAGTACCTGTTATGTCGTGTCAGAGTGGAGTCAAATAAAGAAGCAGATCGTATCGTCGACATCATCGTAGTCGTGCCTATGTCTACAAATTCAATTAATTTAAGTGCAAGTTGAGTGGTTAAGAGTTCACCCGGTGAGATATGTGATTAGTGCACTATTTTTGTTGTAACCGTTTACTTAATAAATTGTTTTGAAGTCACTTTATGGCGTTTTACTAATTTAGTTATTTCGTCAGTTCACACCTGATAATTGAGATTGTGATCTGTTACGTAATGTTGAAAAAGTGACAAAGTAATCAATAAGTAGATAGGTATGTTTAATAAGCAATACTGATTCATTTAGATTCAATAATACGCGAAACCGATAGTACCTAAATGTCAATGTCAAATGTTCGACTGGACACATAATGTCTGCAGTACATTGCTGGGTCGATTAACTTTGTTAGAAAAATATAGAAAATTCATTTTTGTTTTTAATTAATTAAAACCATTTGGAGTTAATTACTGATTAGTTAAAGGGTCTATGTTTTCATTTATTGCTCTTATTACAGGCCACACCCTGTATACATTTTTGAATAATTGTAACACCTCATTTTGCGTCGGGAATTAAATACAGGCCCCTAATAAGTTACAAGTTGTATAGGTGCCTACATTTTTAATCGTCAGTTGAAAAACTGCTTAATACCTATTTATTTTACTACTAATTTTTATTTAAGACGTTTCTACTTCCTTCCTACGAAATTCCTTCTGTAATTTGACGCACCGTCCTGTCTACATAGTACCCCACCTACGTTTATCCGCTGCCCTGCGGCCGGCCGCGCATTTATGACGTCAGCGCCGCTCCGATTTATTTTAACAATAACCATTTCGAAAATTGTAGGAAATGCTTAGAGTATACATAGGGGATTTTTTTGGTATTGTGCCACAACTAATTATTGACAAGAGGTACATTAAAAAAATAAAATGTAGAATTAATGCGCCTGCACGTAAATCAGTTAAAACTGTAAAAAAAATAGTTAGCATTGAGTCACTGACGTAATTTTTTCTTTGGATGAGTATAATAATTGTCGGGTCATTATAGTAAAAAATCACCATTTGTTTAATTTCTGTTTGATTGCTATGAATTTAAAAAAAAAAAATATTTTTTCTGACTATATCTACGATTATCCAGTGGTGACTTTTTAAAATATTGTCTTAAATATTCAGTTAGGCCCCTCGGATAATAAATCCCTACTGTAGGATTTATTGTTTATTTTTATTAAACAATTAAATCTTAATATTGATTTTATGAAAAAACCTCCACACATTTATCAGGGATAATTAGATTCATATATTCACAAAACGATGTTTTATCATATTCCTGAAATAAATATACTGTAGGATTTAATGTAATTTTCTCGAACAAGTTAAAGTTTAGCTCCCGGACTACAAACCTTAGGATACTGTATTATCATTTACACATCAAGCATTTTCATTTATGCGCTGTAATGTGAGTAGGTGGAACTGCTGATAAAGACCAGAACGGAACTCCTTAACGACACGTGTTTCACTTTTGGCAGATATTTCTGATTGATTGTGTAAGTTATGGAGCATGTTTTTGACAAAGACCAGGTTAAATGGTAGGTCCCTTAATCGTTAAGAAATTAAGGGAACGGATAAATGTAGAGTATTTATGTAAGCTACTCTTTAAAAGAGGTTTCATACTATTGTACCTTTTTAGGGTTCCGTAGTACACTACCCTTATAGTTTTGCTCTGTCCGTCTGTCTGTCCGCAGCATAGCTCAGTGGCCGTTAGTACTAGAAATCTGCAATTTGGTACAGATATACATATTTAATTATGCCGACAAAGTGGTAAAATAAACATTAGAAAAAAGCTGGTGAAGTGTGAATGATTTTTTTATTTGCTGTAATCTTATAGTGTGGAATATCGTTGAAGAGGTCTTTTATAAAAAAATAAGGGATTTTCAAACAAAGTTTTTTTCTAAAGTCAATATTTTCAGAGATATCCCAAAAACTACGGAACCCTAGCATGGGCCGACATGCTCTTGGCCGGTTTTTTATTACCTCAGGAGCTGCTAATATACAGGTTGTTCTAAAGTTAAAAAAAAGGAGTGTGGATTACTATGTGGATAACAAGATTTAATCATATCACGTCATCAGACCAGTCGCAGTCGTTGTCGTCAGTGGCAGAAGGATAACGAAGGCTGTCATGAACTGCTCCTTGGTGAACCGAGGGAATTCCTGTTCTTAATAGTAATGGTGCGTTTAAACCAAAAGAGCATTCGCTATTCTAGCGCCCGTTCTACGAAATCAACCAATCACGTTTTGTGTACCGATCGAATTTCGTAGAGTGGGAGGTTAGAACAGCGAATGCTCTTTTAGTTTGAACGCACCTTTACGCAAAAATGATGTAGGTACCTTACATAAATTTTGATGTTTTTATTTAACCTTGTGCCTACATTAGGTACCTAGGATACATGTAGGTAAGAGGTAACTAAACTTCCGTGTTGCATATTGCACAAACAAAGTACCTAATAATAATGTTGCTTTTTTTCGGTAGGTACTATGTTTTGATCATAGCACGAGCAAATACTCGTACACGTTTATGTGACGTAGGTAACTTCAAAAATGGTAAATTACAAACATATTCTTGTAAATTCGACGTTATATTGCGTATTTTATACATCGGTAAAAATAAATGTAAACAATTATATAACTCAACTTATTGTTCATTTGAATTACAATGTCAAACTTCGTGTGTAAGCTGTTTTTTCTGGTAAGATAAGAGTGCAAAGGTGGGATCCTAATTTATTTTAATTTAGAAACTTGAAACTTTAATATTAATAAGGTATTTTACAAGGGTACAAGAAATGTAATTTAATCATTTCTTAAAGGTTTAAAGGGGATTAGAATTTTTATTGGGTTGAAGTTTAACTTAAAGCTATAATAATCCCTATAAAAGCATTCTATAACAAGGGGATGCAAATTTACAATTGGATACCTAAAACATTGTAGGAGATTTACTAAGTAAAATACGAAAAAAGCAATAATATATCAGAGAGTAGGGAATTTTTATGATTGAGAGGGTTAAGTAGGGCTGTAGATTTTGTGTAAGGAGACTAAGGTAGATTATAAATTTAGTGTAAATTACTAGGGCTAGAAAGATGGCATTTTTACAGAAGGTTACTTATATAATTATTTGTATACAAAATAAGAAACCATTTTATAAAATTTAAACCCTAAAGTGGTTAAAAGGTAGTTGTAAGTTTGTATGGAAATAGTGTGATTTGAAAGATAGCGACTTGATACGTCGTATTCCAATTCCAACTGCTGATTAAAAAATAAGACAATCGATTTCAGTTTTTTTTTAATATTTATCCCTTTTAACACTTTCGACGCCGGTGACAGTGTTCATCGTCATACAAGTGTACAAAAAAAATTTCTTTGAACCGAAACTTTGTCTGAAGAGTATATTTTTAAGATAAAATTAAGGGGTGCCTGTCGTGTTGTATAACGTCGATTGTCCTAAAATTTTTTGGCCGAGAATGTTTGGCATAGTGTTAAATGGCATACTCGTTTAGCCTACTTTATTTTGCGCATACACATTTAAAACACCTACACTGTATTTATCCTAATATTGATTACTCGAACGTCGAATTACCTAAAGCTTAATAATCATAATGTTCATTGTGATTGATATTGTTTTTCTTACTGCTCAACTGTCAATTTTCTTTGCGCCTACAATTGTTATGTCTGAAATTTCATTGAGGAAAGCATATTAACAATATGGTGAATGGTTTAAAATAATGTTCAAGTAATAAGCCAGCGTAAAACTGACTTGGAATGGTTAGGTTTCTAGGATAGGGCGGAGTGAAAGGCGTAGTCTACAAAATACTTAAGTATTTTTAATCAATTGTTTACCCATCCTCATTCTTGTAAACCCGAAAAAGGGGCGACGGGAGAGCGAAGCGCCCCACAAGGGGGGCTCAGGGGTGAAGCCCCCTGTATTAGAAAATCATGAATCTGTACCTCCCCTACTCTAACTTGGATAGGTTCGTTAGGCACCTTTTATCCCTTAGATCAGGAATAGAAGTCCCGCGCAGCGGGGCTTCGTCGACCGGTTCCTAGGTCCGTATCGGTACTCATGACTCAAATTCTTTGGACAACAGGGTTGGGTGGTTTAAGGGAGGGTTAAGTTTAAGGAAAATATTTTTTTAAAGGTAGTTAGTTTTAGTACATTAAATAGTAGGATCATCACAATTAGGGCCTGCTCCCGGTTCTCTCAGTACCGGGAATTTCCCGGTACTCCCGGTACCGAGAGAACCGGTACTGAAGATAATGTCCCGGTTCTTTCCCGGTTCTATGTTAAATAATCAAGATGCGTATTTTTTCAGAGCTGTGTTGTGTATTAACAAATATAGCAGCAGATTATGTTTTTAACTCTTATGTAGCTGTGATCGTGTGAAGCACACGAGTGATTTTGTGTGTATGCATTTTTTATATTTAAATTAAAATATTTTTACATATACAATTAATACATAAAATGGATAAGATCTATAGGTGTTACACCTTTGTGTAGTCATGTCCACAAAAAAAGTTATCTTTAAATTATGACATTTATGATGATGACAGGACAGATGTATGGGCATGAAACCTTTGTATTCCTGTCCATAAAAAAGCTATCTTTCAATTATGACATTTTGATGTTGACTGATGTATACCAATATTAATAATATTAAATTTGATTGTTTATTTATACCTAGGGGCAATATTATTTCTTGTTCAGAACAAGAACAAAAACAATCATGTTTTGCAAGAAATCAGCAGATTTCATGCAAAACAAACATAACTCACTGCATAACACGAATACAACTCTGGCACAATTTTGGATTTAAATATTATTCTAAATGCAAATACGATCGTTTTGTTTTTTGTCTCTAAACTGCCACATTCCGTATTGCGTTTCCTTTGTTTATAATTTTATAAATAATACAATGAATACATACGCATTAATTTTATTCAAAACAGCCACATGTACGAATATAACACCTGTGGTTGATGGACTCGAATATATTTTTAATTTAAAAAGTTTGCAAATCCAAATACGGCAGTTTTGTTTTAGGAAAAATGCAATTTAAGAGGATACAATTCTAAAATCAAAAGCGCCACATTCCATATTGTGACTCCTTTTTATATAAAGGAGCGCAATATTTACATATTTATTTTATTCAAAACGGCCACATTTTTAAATATGGCACTTTTACTTATAAAATTCTTAACATAATCACTTCTTTTTTGGCTTTATGGCACTTTTTCCCAAAAATGACATGCGTTTTGATCAACGGTCGAGTCGCAAGGTCGCAACTGACAAAATTGTGGTTAAGCCCTAAAGTTAGTAACGAAACCGTGATAGCGCAAAAAGGGCACCTTCATAATTTTGATACTTTCTAACGACAAATCGACAGAGATGTCTTAGTGCCACGTAAAATATTTGTGTTTGTAATTTCGTCTCTGCAATAAAACATTTTTTCATGGTTTTTTAGTTGTGTCGCTTTTGTCTTTAATGGACAATATATCGACGGTGGAAAGGAGAAACCCTTTAAGCGACATTTTGGTCCAAAATGAGTTTTATATTTCGACGGAACCGGCTTTTTTTTCTGCGTCGTTTAAGCCAAGTAATACTGAGATCTGACGACTTCAATGTTGCTTAAGGTATAATGAAATAATGGTCAAATTTAAAGACAGGGATGTTAAGCGACGCAATTATTGACTAAAATTTAGACAGTGTCACTTGAGCATACACATATTTATATACATAGTCGCTTAAGTTTTTTTTTTCAAGTGCTACTGTTGTCGGTTAATTGCATGTCATACAAATTACCTTGCCCTGTAAGCGACACTTTTTTGACTAAAATAATTTTATTTATAAACCGTAGGGTCGCTTAAAGGCTCGTTTCGGAGAATTCTTAGGTCAATATCAATTAAGCGACATTTATTTCAGAAGGTTCCAAGTTTATTGAAATAACGTTATTACTATTTCATAGATATGACAATTTGACAAAGTACGTTCAAAGAACACAAGTCTCTAACGCGGCCACAGAAAGTGATACGATTTTTTTTCCTAAAAATGAAACTAAAACTCTCTCCTGGACAATTACCAAAATGTCGCTTAACAGGTTTCTCCTTTCCACCGTCGATATAGTTTGTGAGTTTTGTGATATTTTCATAAAGGTGCGACATTGTCGCTTAAGCACAAGAACGCTCTAATTCGTATATAAATACGAGCAAATTTCATCCATATGGTACGCGACCATTAACTTGGAAACGTCACATTTACTAAAAGCGCTACATAACGGTTTATTTATATTTCTATGTTCAATAAACAATTTAGTAAAAAAGTCATTATCATTAAGTAATACGCGGATGGAAGAACCGGACAGAACC
The DNA here is from genome assembly GCA_025490895.1 of Thaumatotibia leucotreta. Classification (NCBI taxonomy): domain Eukaryota; kingdom Metazoa; phylum Arthropoda; class Insecta; order Lepidoptera; family Tortricidae; genus Thaumatotibia; species Thaumatotibia leucotreta. The sequence continues at coordinate 175,752 of JALPQI010000173.1, read as the reverse complement.
GGGAGTCCCGGTACTGGTACCGCTCGGTACCGGGAAATGAAAATCTCAGTACCGGCCCCGGTACTGCAGGCCCTAATCACAATTATGCACAATTATTATTTGATACATACACATTAGACACGAAAATCATTAGGACAAACGATAGTTAGGAACAACCAATTTAGGATCAACAATTTCGGCAACACAAAAATATGTGCAACAATGTTTAGGCTATTCATTTTTCGGCGTAAAGTTGGTATGCGACAAATTTTTTGAAATAAAAAAATTATGCCACCCGATATAGACCCAAAATTAATTCCAACCTTTTTAGGGTTCCGTGGTAAACGAGGAACCCTTATAGTTTCGCCATGTCCGTCTGTCCGTCTGTCCGTCCGTCTGTCCGCAGCATAGCTCATAGGCCGTTAGTATAACAAATTTGCGATTTGGTACAGGTATACCTATACCTACATATCAGTCACACCAAAAAAGAGAAATTCGGGTTACAAAAGACAGATTTTTTTGTAAGTTAACGTTTTCGTAATTAACCGCTAAACACAAAAAAAAAATTCTTGCCCCAGGGTCCGCTGGATGCGGATAACGCAGGATCGCTCATTGTGGCAATCTTTGGGAGAGGCCTATGTTCAGCAGTGGAGTGTCTTTCGGCTGATATGATGATGATGATGGATGATGATGATGACATTACGATACAGGTGTGAAATAATCACAAAATTAAAAATTAAAAAAACCGACTTCAACCGGTTTCTCCAAGATTCCCGATTTGTTTCCATCATTGGTTTCCTCAAATCCTACTTTCTGAATGCAAATTCTTGTAAATGAATGAAAATTACCAAAAGCGCCATACATGTACCTAGAACAATTGAAGAGATCCCTCGATTTCTCCAAGATCCCATCATCAGACCGCAACTTGGTGCCAACGGGACCATCTCGGGGTAATACACGTTCGATCACAAAAAGAAATTTTAAAATCGGTTCACTATTCTCGGAGATATCGGGTAACATACATACAACAACAAAAAAAAAATCAGTCGAATTGAGAACCTCCTCCTTGAAGACGGTTAAAAAGTAAAGGTTGGCGATAAAAGAAAACACGACTGAAAGGAATGTTTTAAATCGACACGAGATTTTAGGGTTCCGTAGTAAACTAGGAACCCTTATACTTTCGCTACGTCCGTCTGTTTGTCTGTCCGCAGCATAACTGAGTGACCGTTAGAATTAGAAATTTGCAACTTTGTATAGTGTACATATTAATCAGGCCGATAAATTGATAGAATAATATACAAGGTGATCCTATTAACTATGCGTATTGGACATTAGGAGATAAATGCCCATAATCACCACGCTGGCAAAAGGGTTGGCGATCGCAGTAATTTGTCCACTGTGACGATGCTGTGCTGCTGCTGCTCATCATCAATCTTCTGTAAAGAAATAGTTATTTGTTGTACAAGGGTGCAAAGCTGTATTTTACCCGCGAGCATGAAATTGAAACACGAGCAAGCGAAAGGGTTCCATAGTTTTAAAATAGAAACCTGAGCGTAGCAACGAGAACGAGAAGAACGAGAGCTTACGAGAAGTAAAATACATTTGCACTCGTGTGTAACACAAAACTTTTCCCCTCACTATAGCGAGGAACAGGAGGTTTCTGATTTGAAAGAAAAAAATTGAGGTAGCAGAAGTGCTGAACCACCAGTTTTCTTTTTTATCTTTTAATTTCCAAGTTTTGCCAATTCAAAGTTAAGAGTGGGGTCAAATTCCTGCTTGTACAAAATCCGACCTAATTTTTTTTCTACGAGAGGTAACGAAATAATTATTACTTTGTCAATATATTTTGTAAACGCAGTTAGAAATACGTGGTTAATTTTTTTCGGTTCATTAACAGGCATGGTGTATACATATACAGTCAATTTCAATCGCCTGGATTTAATTCAACATTTTCTCATTGAATTCATAGGCATTTAAAAGTTTAAGATCATATTTATATTTTAATCTGCATAAATATAACAAGAGAAAGAATGCACTAGATAAGCAGTTTAAGAAATCGTATTTCGGAAAATAGGCAAAATAACAAAACTTTTTTTTCGAAATCTAATTAAAGAAGATATCATCTATAATTTATGATTAAAACAAAAAAAATATCTTATCTTCCACACTGATTTTTGTAGAGTCAAACATGAGCATTTTCGAAAGTCTCAATTTTCATTTATATTTTTCTATTACAAGTAGTTCCTCTAGCACATTTATATTTATTTTACAAGATGAACACGGCAAGTAATTATTTCGTTACCTTTTATATAAAAAAAGTTATGCCTGTTTTTCCACAAGCACGAATTCAATGACCCCACTCTGAATTTTGAAAGGGCAAAACTTGTAAACTAAAAGATATAAAAGAAAACTGATGGTGGTTCAGCACTTCTCGAAGTATATCCTCAATTTTTTTCATTCAAATCAGAAACCATGCAGCACACTCGATTTGTTGACTTCATTTGGAATGACCCTTTACTATTATTTCGTTCGGTTGGTTGGTCTTTCTTGAGTGAAGTCTTTTGATTTCTTATGATTTTTTTAACACTTTTTTCCTAAGTTTTCAGCTTTGTTCAAGTGGGGAACAAAAGAAATAAACGAACACTGACGTCGTCTATACCAAGAAAGAAAATAAGGTATGTGCGTTGCAACCCGCAAATGATAGGTATATAAACCCCTAATATTGCCATTTGCAAGTATAAGTATTATGTTTTTATATATATTATATAGACAGGGTGGAAATTATTTTTGGGTCAGTGAGGGCAGCTACCAGATCCAGAGTAGCTCCGCGAATATGGTCTTATAAGACCTTCCTCGATTTTAAATTAATGAAAATTGGCGTTTACTGATTTTGGAAAAAACATACAGGTTGCGAGAAAATTGACATTTTTGATAAACTTTTTTTAATGCCAATCGATCCTGTTTCTGTTCAGGATCAAAAGCTTGTATGGGAGCAAAAAAAATTTAATGGCTAGAAAAGCCGCAAATCGAGATAATGAATATAGCTAATGTTTCCACACAGTAGGTATTATTGTCATTTAGCATAGGAGGACTAATTATCGTGACAGATGATGCAATTAAACTTTCACTTTTTTTCCATAGTAAATGTATAAAAACAGTTTTCTTGAAATTTTGGCTTTTTTATACATTGCTATAAGTTGACCCCTAAGAAACTATTGGTACTGGATACAAATGAAATCGAATGACATAAAAAAAATTAAGCGTGAAAAAAATATTTTATAACATTCATACAATTTGTATGGGAATATTGGGAATTTTAAATCTCGATTTGCGGCTTTTCTAGCCGAAAACTTTTTTTTGGGTCTATACAAGCTTTTGATCCTGAAAATAAACAGGATCGATTTTTTTTCTAGCCTGTAGACGTGTCCCACTGCTGGGCAAATGCCTCTCCCTCAGATCTCCACAGCTCCCGGTTCAGTGCCAAGTCTGGCCAATTGTTGGCGAAGGCGTCCAAGTCGTCCCGCCATCTCCGCCTAGGCCTGCCTCGTCCCCGCCTAGTTTGCGGCATCCACTTGGTGGCTGTAATAACCCACCTTTCTGGATGCATGCGGTAGACGTGGTCGGCCCAATCCCACTTTAGCCTGGCAGTCTTTTCACCACGTCAGCTATGCGTGTTTTGGAGCGCAGCGTAGTGTTCCAGATCCATCGTCGTTACACCTAAAATGCTGCGCTCCATTGCTCGCTGCCAGACCTTCAATTTGGACGTATGACTTTCGGTGAGTGACCATGTTTGGGCACCGTAGGTTAGGACGGGCAGGATCACAGACAACATAATCTAAAGACGTAGCTTTGACAATTATTTCATTTAAACCGATTCTGCCAAAAATGCTGAGGTGCGGGCGGCGTAACTTGAGCTAACTGTGTTGTGATTTGTCGTTTCAAGGTCAATGAGGTGTAAAACAAAAATGTCCGCCGGTCGCTAGTGATTTCCGAATTTCGATAAAAGTATCGATGGTTACAATGTCTATCGCTTCGACAATTCGATATTTGTCAGTGACTTACCAACAAAACCGTAAATCCATATCCGTACTAATGCATACTTACCATAATGCGAAAGTATGTCTGTCAGTTTACTGAGTCTACACGCTTAAGTCGCTGAACCAATTTAGATGAAATTTTGAATGGAGATTATTTAAGACCCGGGAAAGGATATACGATATTTCATTCATCATCATCATTATCATCATCATCCCCGCAGATGAAGATATATTATGATACTAGCATATGATGCTAGCTTGAAATGCATTTTATATAAAAAAAATATATCTGTCTGCTGTGTCTTCATCTAAACATTTAAACCGGTTTAGATGAAATTTGGAATGGAGATAGTTTAAGACCCGGGAAAGGACAAAGGATAGTTATTTTATCATCATCATCCACGCAGACAAAGTTGCGGTCAAATATTAATATTACAATATATCTTTTCTAAGACAATAAATAAAACAATTTTATAAAATATACTTTTATTTGTACAATCATTAACTCGTAGTTACAAAGTTACCAAAAAACTACCATTAAAATACGTTGTATATAAAATTCGTATATTATTCGTTTTTATTAATTTGAAATATTCCGGTTTAAAGTGTCGAGAACATATCACACTGTTAGGAGCAGGAAACCAATCATGTGACCGTTTTGTAGCATTCATCCACATTTCTTTCATGTTTGGGCATTTAGAGAAGATACACAATATTTTTTAACATAATAGTATTTTTGAAAATTATACTTCTACACTTTACACTAAACCAGAATTTATTTGAGGATAATTGAATATAGTCGTAATATCTTATCGATAGTAAACAGACTGCAGGCATAGACATCACTAGTTCGGATATGGAGACTCCACCGCAGAGTCTGTTGCTTGGTACGATTGAGAATAAAGATTTTAATTTATCTTTAGTTACCTTATCGATAGTAAACAAACATACTCTACGGTCATCCCTAGTTCAGACGGCCTACCTGCTCGTTACGCTAGACAAGGAGGGAGTTATACTTCGTGTAAAGTGTTAGAAAGAGACTTTGTAAAAAGACATCAACGAGTGCACTAGATTTTATGCTAAACTATTTTTAATTTTAATTGAAATTTATAAAAAATTGCTCACTTGTGAAACGAAATACCATCTTTTTGCACACTAGATGTTTTTGTATTCTTGCCACACAATTTCACGCAACAGTAATGCATTTTGCATGACGTAAATCACGTTAAAACTTTCGTAATTATCTCATGAACGCCGGCCGCAGACTGAAGTTAGCAATGGAGGCGTGGCTCTAATATGGAGTGAATTCACCGTATGCGTGACAGAGGGGGTCGCCCGGCTATGCTACGTCTTGAGGTTATGTTGTCTGTGGGCAGGATACACATGTCGACTAGTTTGCGCTTCAGTGACATTGGAAGGTCACCCTTTATTAGCTCTTTCATGGACCAGTAGCTCTTCCAGGCATTTTTAACACGGCGTTAAACTTCCTTGCTGAAAGAGACTAGCTGGCCCAAGTACGTATAGATATACTCATCGACATAATGTATCGTCTGCCCGTCTATCTCGACCCTACGTTTCGTGCTGTTAGTCATCACCTGAGTCTTTGTGCGATTCATATGAAGTCCAACTTGAAGGCTTGCGTTGTTCAGGTCTTGGAGCATTAACTGGATCGATTGGTATAAAAAAAAGTTTGTCAAATATGACAATTTTCTCGCACCCTGTATGTTTTTTACAAAATCTGTAATTGCCAATTTTCATTAATTTTAAATCGAAGGAAGGTTTTATAAGACCATTTTCGCGTAGCTACTCTGGATCTGGTAGCTGTCCTTACTGACCCAAAAATAATTTCCACCCTGTATGTGTGTAAACAATAGATAAGGCGAAAAAATTGTCATTTTTGAAAAACTTTTTTTTATGCCAATCGATTCTGTTTCTGTTCAAGATCAACAAAAAATCTACTTGGATTTTTCTCTACTCTTATAGTATGTTAAAAAGACGCGGAAGATGAACTAAAAAAAATGTACTTCGTTTTTGGCGGAATTACCCCTGAAGCCAGATCTCCTATTCTAGTAGTACTTACAGTTTGAGAGTAAATCGTCTATGACAGACGGCCATAACGAATCTATAAGGTTTCCGTTTTTGTCATTTTGGCTATGGACACTTTAAATCGTCCTATTGAATTTTTTAAATGAATTATAGAATTAATGGACGATTTATTGTTTTAGAGTAAGCGATCCTACTAATGAAACGCAGTCAACGAGTCTACCCCATTAAATGAGGCAACGGAATTCCTCTGGCAAATGAAACCGCCTCAGACAATTTGTAAGGACAGCTTTCTGCTAGTCATCGATTTCTAAGAATGAACCGAACAAAACTACAATAAGATGTAATAATACTCATACAGTATATTATGATCATCCTCCAACTCATCAAAGCCGCACTATTACACCTTACAGTAGTTTTGTCACCAAAGGCATACTTACTAAAGTTCAGCTCAATTGGGCCTATTGATACCTTTCAATTCTTCATCAGGTCAGGTTCATCTATTGTATTGTTATCGAAGTTAAGTAAGCATACTTCTCCTCTCACCACAATCGGCCCACCAAAATCTGGTTCAATTAATCATTGCAATATTTGTAAGCATACGTATGTACATAACGTAGGCACAGCTGGGCATTTTCGCGAGAAGAGATCCAAAAAAAATTTTGTTTAAGGTAGGTAAATTTAATGTTTTTCCTACTCAGAATAACGAGTTCTTTCAATCTAGAAGAAAAAAAGTACAAGAAAAAAATGGTCCCACATTTTTCATACATTTTACATGCTCTCCACTTTGTAACCGCTGTACAAAGTGTTTGAAAAACGGTTACGTAACAGAAACAAAAAGTTGGGACACTTTTTTTCTTCTAGTAGGATCGAAAGAGCTCGTGATTCTGAGCAGGAAAAACATAAAATTTACCTGTTTCAGAAAAATAAGTTTTTGAATCTCTTCTCGCGAAAATGCCCAGCTACTAAAGTCGGTATGTGATTTTTTTTGATTTTTGGATTTTAACGCCATTTTAAACCTTTCTAGAAGACTATCTATAATAGTTCAGGATTTATGAATTTTATCATCATATCATCATCATCAGCCTATGATAGTCTACTGCTGGACTTAGGCCTCTCCTTTTAATTACGCGTGTGGACGGATTAGGAGGTAAATGCCTATAGTCGCCACGCTGGGCAAGCGGATTGGCGATCGCAGTAATGTTTCCACTATGATGACGCTGCTGCCCATCATCAATCTTTTATCAAATAATGGTCAGTGACACTTCAATCCCTTAGTCGACTCTTACGACACCCGCAGGAGGAGTTCGGGTGGTGACAAATGTATTCTTACTGCTGTCACCACACGGCCAATGAATTTTAGCTATGTGATATCATACATTAGCGGGTTCGAATCCCGGTTTAACCATGAAATAATTCAAAATGCAATTCAACTTGTTTTTGTAAATCGAAATAATGTCTTCTTTCAGTAAGATGTTCCTTTACAATAATTAAGGTATTTTTTCTCCGACGTCGCGATATTTTTTTTCCGTACAATTGTTTTTCAAAAAAAAAATTAATGCTGTTTTATTCAGTTTTAAACATAAAAGGAATCTTCTTTCAGTAAAATATGCTATCTATGATATTTAAGGTACTTTCCCTCCATATGGCATCGCCGTGGGACGCCCTGTATAATAGATCAGTACATACGAGTACCAGGCTGCTCGCGAGCATTGCGAGTTGCGACATATTTTAATGTTGTATTCCTAGCCATATTTAGAGTCTTTAATGTTATATGAAATTTCCTGGATTCGGCTTGGATTAGAATAATCAACCCTTTTTCGAATAAGTTCGAGTTGTGATAATACTGATAATAAATACTCAAATATTTAATGCCTTCGCTGGGATTTAAACCCGGATCCTCCAGCATCGTAAGCACATTCACTACTAAGTAGGCTACGGAGAAGGCTGACTAATAATATAACTTATCTAACTTTTTTATTATAGGAACCAGGAGTTGCCAGAGGAAGAGCATGAATTTATTATAGAGAAAGGTACTAGTCATGTAAATAGTCCAATTACAGGGCGACGGATAATTAATGTACAACATTTTCTGGATCAATTAGCTAAGATCAATGATCATGGCCCATCATTTGGATGTATTTTTTCTTGTGTGAAAATTAAATCTGAAAAATGAAAGGGACTGCACTCGAAATTTAATTTTCGGTGTGAAATGTGCAAGAGAAATTTAATGTCAGTTCTGATGAACGCTGCGATGATAGTATGGATGTAAACCATAAAGCTGTTTCAGCTATGGGCTCATGCATAAATCATGTGAGGTTTTTTCGGCTACTTTTTGACCACCACCCCCCTCCCCCATGGTGATGTTTGGTGAGTTTATTGGAATCCGAAATCCACAATATTTCTTAGTTTGTTCATCGTCGAAAAATACACGAGAGGTCTCCTTGTACCCCCCCCTCCCCTAACGTGATCTTTCGTGATGTTTTCTTGGACCCCTCCCCCCCTATAGGACCTCGCATGATTTATGCACAAGCTCTATGATGTCTATGGGATCAGGATTTTCTCATTAGGAAGTGCTTACTTCTAAATTTAAAATGGCTGGCCTTACTCCTAAATTATATTTGGCAACTCAAAACACAGTTTGTGAGTGGTGAGAAAGAGTAGCAGCATATTGTATGGCCGATGCCGCCAAAAAAAAAACAGACTGCAATATCTCAACGAAACGTTATTTTTTAAGTAATTTTTTTAAGTAGGTATAGGTGAAAAACTTAAGAAAGTCACCTGTTGTACGTGTGAGTGACGTATTCGAATAGAGAACACATATTTGAAATTAGTAACACAAACAAAACAAATGCCTATTCGAACACGTCACTCACACATACAACAGGTGACTTTATTAAGTTTTTCACCTATATTAACACTACGATGTACCTATATAAAGTTAAATATCCCATATACCACAGAAAAAATATCGAAGCTTACCAACGCCAGAGGTCTAATTTGAACCCAACGTCCTCAGCTTTCGTGGCTGATGCTTAAACCACTGGAGTGGCCGAGTGGTATAGGCAATAGCCGCAAAACTAAGGACGAGGCTCCAAATCCCACCTCTGGCGTTGATAAACTTCGATATTGTTTATTTAGTACCTATATTATGACATCAAATATTTAAATTAGTGAATGTAATCATTTTTTTAGGATCTATTTTTTTCTTTTAACTGTAATTCTTCAATTTACAGTTGTAATTGTGTATAATAAATAATAAAAGTCTTAATGTTTTACCTATGTGCATTTTTATTTTTATAATGAATGCAATTTAATTTAGTATAATAAGCTCCCTAAAACCTGATAACTGCTGGTAAGTCACATAATAATTATACAGATGTAATTCATAATTCCATTCATTTGGCTTTTCACGGAAACTACTTCACCAAACATTACACCGAAGCGAATTCTGTAAATGTCAAATTAGTATGGACTCGCAAATGTGCGTCGTTGGCACTGTGCATGTGCAATCGTTGGTGGACTCTTGTGCGTTTGACGCACACAGCAGTGGGAAAGTTGAATGTCTACGAAAAGCTGGTGGTAGTGAATACTTAGGGCCTATATTTAACAATATCGTGTTCCGATCAGAAAAAATAGTTTTTTTTTTTAATTATAGTGGACAACAAGACGTGGGCTTTCCTTACCAGTTGGTCAAACAGGCATACTCTCGAACCAAATCAATTTTGTTCTTGCGCGGATTTTTTTCTCTTACTATTTCCTAATCAGAATACGATGCTGTACAGTCGCCATCTGATATAGCAGAGCGGCCAGGGTACTCATAAATATCTGAGCAGGCCTCTATTGGCATGCTCAGATATTTTTGAGTGCCGTGTGGTCGCTCAGATATATCTGATGTGGACTGTAACAAATTGATTGATCTGTATTGAAAATCAATTTTCAGTACAGATTTTTGCCGCACTAGTGCGAGAACTATTATATACCTATAAAAATATTTTTCATCACACTTGCTGTCTAAGCGCGCCATTTCTTGCGCGCGTAGCGGGAGTCATAGAAAAGTGAAATTCCCTAGGGAGTAATAGAAATGTCAGTACGTCATTTAATAATATTATGAAATGAAATGAAATGAAAAATGTTTATTTGATGCTAAAAATAGATATTATGTCTTAAAACTTATTTTTTGGTTGGCAAGTGTGATGAAAAACATTGTATGCATCACGGTCGGTAAGCGGAATACTAACTCGAGTCATAAAAGCCCTCCGCCTAATGGCGTCGGGCTTCTAACACTCTTGTTAGTAATTCCGTACTTACCTCCCTTGATGCACAATGTACTATTACACGCATTGGTTACAAGCCCGATATATTAAATCTGTCTTTTGCATTGCATTGAGACGACTCGAAAAGACAAGGATAGTCTTATAAAATCTATCCCTCTCTATCTTTTTTACCATCTAGTACTTTGACAAGTATAATTATTCAAAAGAGGTAGTAATAAATTACAAACTCGGCCGCTTTCATTAAAAAAATCACCAAGGGTCAATGACCCCGCTCGGTAAAATGAGGTAGTGTGCGTGAAGTGCGCGTGTGTGCGAAATGGGGAAATTTGACAGAATCTCAGAAATTTCCCACATCTATCCGACCCTTAAGGAGGAAAATGCATGTTTATCTGATAATCATTTAGCATAAGAAAATAGTGTGTACATTTTACTCTGTTTGTTCTCCTAATAAATAAAATAAAACACACATTGCAAGGAGTCTCTATCTAGTAAGAGAAATACAAAAGAGATTTTCTCCATCTGTTCGAAATTTTCGATTATCGATATTCACGGTAACCCCTTGAAGTCGACTCGCAATCAAATGGAAGCAATAAGAACACATGCACTGCCAGTGAAAGGGCCGTGTAACGCCGCATACAAAGTAAGCTCTGCTGCTACCCTGAACTACGGGACCCGCAAATTTCGGGAATTTTTCTCTGTCACTCTAATGGTGCCTTCGTAGGAGAGACAGAGATAAAACCCCGAAAATTAGTAACTTTGATGATTGTGGTAGCAGGGCTGTTAGCCAACGGGGTAGGTCTGGCGTAGATGGGATTATTTGAGAAGGGTTCCGTAGTTTGAAATGTTTATTTATTTATTTATTTCAACCCCAATGCGAAATTGTACCAAAAACTATGACAAAGAAAAATTCTTATTCTAATCAATTATATTATTAACCGTAAGAAATTGTGTACAATGCTATTTTTGCGAATTCACTCGTCGTACACGAAAAGAAGTCAACACACAAACAAGTCAAGTCGTACACGGAAACAATAAATCTTGCATCAAATTAATAGAGTCAACCAATTGCGACCCCATGCCAAATCGAGAACGTTGTAAAAGTGACATATTGCCGGGAATAGTGCAATACCGCGTAACTACCAAAGCAGATAGAGTTCAAATATCAAACAATAAACACTCAAATTGAGCCTTATTGAATTTATTAGTTACGCGGTATTACATTATCCCCGACGATAAATCAGAAACTGAAAGTCTATTAATTTTGAGAATGATTTATGTACAAATAACAATAAATTTAAAAATCTGTATTTTTAATTACATAAAAGCTAGTGACAAATAAACAAATATGTCAACATAATAAAATACATCACTATGGCATGGCACTTGAAAGGTCCAGTGTTTCTTCTTACAAGTAATAAATACCAACACTTTCACAAAAATTAAAATTCATCAAACTTGAAAATGCGATCGTCAATCCGCTTGCCCAGCGTGACGATTATGGGCATTCCTAAGGATGCGACCCACTGACGCGGAGCGGAGAGGAGCGGAGCGGAGCTGTGAGAGCTCGGTCAATGAGACCGCATCGCAGTGTTTCGAATTTTGCAACGCCACGCGACGTGGAGCGGAGCGGAGCTGTGTAAAATTGACCAATTACATTCTTCAAATTCAAAATTCGAAACACTGTGATGCGGTCTCATTGACCGAGCTCCCACAGCTCCGCTCCGCTCCGCGTCAGTGGAGCCGCATAATACGTCTATACGCATAGTTAATAGGAGAGGCCTACGTCCAGCAGTGGACTAACATAGGCTGATGGTATTATTACTTACGGAACCCCGAAACGGTTTTTTCCGGTTCTCCAAAAGCATATTTCTATTTTGATGGAGAAGAGCATCTATGCGGTCATGTTGTGTTTTTGCCATCGTCTAACTTTTCGAAGAACAGTTTTATTTTCGATGCTGATTTATTTACTCAACAGCAGTAAATAAATCAGTTGCAATGTTACAAATGGGTCCAAATTCTTATCGTTGTCTTGTTTCATACCACTCTGTCACGCTTTTAGTTGCTGTTTCGACTCAGTATATAAAAAAATCTGTGCACTTGTAGGTATTTCGTTTTCATGCTAGATTTTAATCCATACATCACAAATTGAAAACAAAACATCATCTCATACAAAAATCACCACTGCGTGACGAAATAAGACAACGAAACCAATTTTGACTATAATAGAAAAATGGATAAGTCTTATTACAAGTCATCCTAGTCGCATGGCAAGGCTGATATTGTGGGCACTAAAAGATAATAAAAATGTACGGAGTGGACCCTACATTAAAGCAAAAAAAATGGAGAGGCGTGTACTACAGCACTGGACATATGCCTCCCCCAGAGAGTGCCACAAAAATCGGTCATGAGCTGTCCAGTGGGTACCCGAAACCTTTACCAGGTCGTCGCTCTTCTTCTTCTCATCTTGTGGGGGGCCTTTCCACGCTGCGTCGTCCAGTGCGTGGTCGCGACTCGAGAACACTCCGACCCCACCGATCATCGGTTCTCCGCGCAATATGGCCAGCCCATTGCCATTTCAACGTGGCGATTCTTCGGGCAATGTCGGTCGCTTTCGGTCTTCTGCGGATTTCGTCACTCCTGATTCGATCTCGTATTAATTTATTTAACTAGACGTTACTATTATTGGTTTATTATTATGATTGATTATTCGTACCCTCTGTACTAACACCAATTAGTATTTAAATTGATAATAATGCAAATCTATATTAATGTAACACCTGCAATGATTTCACTGTAATGAGACATTTGCTATGCATGTTATGCATGAATGCAAGTAATCACTTGACCTATTATTAATTAATGGTACCTAATTAGTACGTGATTAAATTAGTAACCTAGCCAGTAGATAAGTAAATATAAATATCTAAGGACAATCTTGACAAATTAAACTGGAGGTCCTGGGTTTGAATCCTATTAAAAGTATATCTTCGTATGCTTATTGCAAAAATATTGGTTTCAGAGACGTGACTGTTTTCTGTGTATATACAGAGTGGTAATCCATTTTATGTAATGAGCATACCTGGGATAACTGGGGGCAAGTTACAGGGATTTGATATCTATTAAAAAGATGTCGATATAATTATAATAACTCGATTACAGTACAGATGTTCAATATCATAATTATCTGATATCGGGCCTCTTCAGATAGTAAAAACTAGTATGCAGGTGTCATTTTAATCAAAATGACAATTTAAATATTGATATTTTAATATTAATTGTATATTTTGAAAACTATTTTAAAATAAACGCGTAACTACCCGTTTTAAGTTATTTTAAATTTTAATTGAAGAGTAAGTACCTAATATTTATTTATGCCGAATAACATTTTGATGTTGTCATTCACAGTAACATCGATATATTTTAGTCGATAAAATATTTTGCTACATCACTTTCGTATAAATGCCCCGAGTTATCCCAGGTATGGTAATGAGTAGCCCGACAGACTTTACCGATGCATATTTGATGTCAAAATAAATAAAAAATATTATGTGATATATGTCATATCCGGACAAAAAAGATTCTTTTGTGATATTACTATTTTTTATACATGACCAGTAATATTTTTTTCGGAAAGACTTTGTTTAGTTTTTTGAAAAACTGTCATTATCTCTAAAACTAAGCCGAAACCAAAAAAGTTCATAGGTATGACATTATCGTCAGTTGTAATATAAATTAATGTAACCACCAAATGATGATTTTTCAGGAGAGCCCAAAAACGAATTTGACATATGTAAAGTATGTTGTATCTTTTTAGTTAATTATGCTATTGAAATGATGTGTATCTTGTTTGTTTTATTTTTGAGAGGTCTATTTGATACACAGTTACTAACTGCGACCACAGTTGTAGTTCAGGAAATGGCTGGTGCTTACGTTAAATATTTTTAGAAAAAATTGGAGATACGTTAATAATTTAATGAAAATCATCAAAAGCGGATTTCGTAATTTAGTGTAACTCACAAATTGAAACCGAATTGCTTATCAGCCATACAATGCAAATGGCGCTTACAGCATTGGCATTTATAAAAATATGGTGAGTACATTAGGAAGGACATATTTTGTACTTACAAATTCGTACTAACGTTAAAATATTGTCTATGATTTTTTGGAACCTTTACTTACGTTAATAAAAAACCTAGAAACCTAATAAAATGGCAAAGTTTTTGCTAACGTATTCAACATTTTTTTCTGGATATCAACATTTTATATACACCGTTCGATAGAGCAGGAAATTTGCAGTCGAACGGTATACTTAACTCAATTTCGTCATTTTGGTGGTTACATTAATTCATATTACAACCAACGATTATAGTCTCTACATGGTGTGTTTATTCTGACATCTAGAGACTTTTACATCTCTAATAGTAGGTATAGATATAGATGATATTGTGAACTTGTATAATTTTTTTTTGAAGTAATACATTCTTTAATGCATCATGCATTTTAATAAGATGTTATGTATTATTATACTGTTTTGAAAAAACAAGTCCTTCTGACTTTCATACTGGTTCTTCTCAGGACAGTGGTGTAGGATTAGAAACGGTAGTAAATTTTTTTCGTGTCCGACGATTTGAAAATGCTTATTAATTAGTTTACTTGAATAAAGAATAGTTTGACTTTGGCCAGGAATACACCCTTTAAGTTCGTCGGGTTATTCATATCCACCCTGTATAATTATCTGTTTTATATAAAACTTAGCACAGTACACCCACAACACAAATCTTAAATGAGCTACCGTCACACTAGATCCCTTTAAAGAATCTCTTCCAGTTAACCTAGTCCCAAAACATACATTATATTCATTATATATATTGTTTCATGATAAATATAGCCGAGGTCTAAGTATAATTCCACTCATTTCGCAGTTGAGTGGTATTTGTATCGGGCGCAGCTAAGCAGCGGTGCGCTAAGCTCATTGCATCGCAACCGCTTCGCTTTTAAAACTGACTAAATTCCAACAACCATCGATGTACCGTTTCTTGGACACGGTACGAAATAAATTAAAACATAATATTTTAACGGCAAACGGGTCTTCAGGTCGATTTGACCTAACTTTTATTCGAAGAATAACGTCAAAACTTTTTGTCGGCCTCCGTAGCCTAGTTGGTAGTGACCCTGCCTGCGAAGCTGGAGGTTCCGGGTTCGAATCTCGGCGAGGGCATTAGTTGTGTATTTATTTATCACAAATATTTGTTCCTTGGTCATGGCTGTCTATGTATTTAAGTATCTATATATATCTATCTATTATATATATCGTCGCCTGGTACCCAAATCACAAGCCTTAATTGAGCTTAACGGGGGACTAGGTCGATTTGTGTTAAGATTTCCAAAAATATTTAAATTTATTTTTATTAATAAAACTCCATACTCGTAGTAATTTGTAGGGGTTGGAACTATGGGTGCAAAACTATATAACAAAACTTTAAAATTGACATATTTAATGGAAACACTGTAGCCAAGAAAAATATGAATATTATTAAAAAATCTGCGTCGTTTTATTCCCTATCTCGGAATCTTAAACTTACAATGTGTGGGTGTGTAGATATGTATATTTTATGGATGAACCTATGTGCTATGTCAAGTCCATTTGACAAGTTTTATTAAAGTTTTGCACCCATAGTTCCGACCCCTAGTAGTTTGACACTAGTAGTAGTATCCAAGAATAAGCGTTATTCTTCGAATAATATTACGCAGACTTAGTACTGATTTTTCAATCCCCAGATAACAGTAACTGTCAAATAAATGTTAGCTCTATCCTTTTTTGACTGATAACCAGCGATAAGGATGGTAATACTTTTAACTGACGGATACTTTTAACTGAGGATTGAAAAATCAGCCCTAATCACGTAAACTTACGTTTAATTTTATCCTGACGTTTCGGGCATGACGTTACACGCGTGGTCACAGGCAGACGTGAGTATCGTTGAATAGGTCTTTATAAAAAGGGTTACGGTATATTTGCCGTATAAATTGTTGTATATTGAGCACCCGATATTTCGGCTATTACAAGTGCCATCTTTACGGAGTACCTAACTCACGGTGATATGGTTAGTGTCCTGTTTTAAGTTATACTTATAAATTTTTGGAGGTGGCCTATGTTACGCAGTGGAAGTCTTTTGGCTTATATGATGATGATGATGCAAACTTTCTCGAAAGTACCATATCCAAAAGAGTAATTAAGTATCTTTCCATTCTGTCGGAAATCAGTTCCCTCCTAAAATTTATACTTATACATTTTTGGAGGTGGCCTATGTTCCGCAGTGGATGTCTTTTTGCTGATATGATGAAGATGATGCAAACTTTCTCGAAAGTCATCATCATCATCATCTCAGCCATAAGACGTACACTGCTGAACATAGGCCTCCCCTCTGGACCTCCACATGTACCGGTTAGATGTGACTCTCTGAGTTTAGAGATGAGGCCGAAGGTGAAGGACTACGTTTCGGCGCCGTAAGTCATCACTGGTAACACAAATTGATTGTAGACTTTCGTCTTAAGGCACTGAGGTATGTCGGACGAAAGTACCATATCCAAAAGAGTAATTAAGTATCTTTCCACTCTGTCGGGAACTGAATGAAATTTCAGTAATTTTCTAGAGCGAATGCAGCTACCCACTTGCCGGGATCTCCTTACAATCCTTGCTTTGTTTCAAAGTCTATTTCAAACAAACTGTCCAATATAACTAGACCCGCAAACACTAGACTCTGTAGCCTAGTTGGTAGTGTCCCTGCCTACGAAGTAAGAGGTTTCGGGTTTGAATCCCAGCGAGGACATTTTATCACAAATCATCATTATCATCTCTCCTAGCCGTTTATTCGGCCACCGTAACTGTTTTTCAGCGCTGTTCACACATTCGACGCTGCGTTCGTCAACGAGCTTGACGACGAGACAGCCTTCACTTCGACGTAGAGCGCAGCGCTGCAAAAAACGGTATTCACTAACATAGAACAACTCGTCGTCGAACTGTAGGCGGTAACTCTCGACGCAGTGTAGTTCCAGCTCACGCCGCATTCGCCGAGCGCTAGTGTCGTTTAAAGTGCATTAGTGAATACCAATTTTAGGCTCGAAGCTGCCGCAGCGCTGACACAGCGCTGTTAGCAAGGCGGTTTCCTTAGTGAATAACACTGCT
This sequence comes from Thaumatotibia leucotreta, assembly GCA_025490895.1. Lineage (NCBI taxonomy): Eukaryota > Metazoa > Arthropoda > Insecta > Lepidoptera > Tortricidae > Thaumatotibia > Thaumatotibia leucotreta. The sequence goes on along the minus strand of JALPQI010000173.1, from coordinate 158,230 downwards.
GAGAGCGTCGCTGGTGCGCTCTCAGGTGACTGACATAGCCAATTTTTGCAGCGAATATGGTCGTGTATTCGCTGCAAAAATTGGCTATGTCAGTACCCCTCCAACGTAATTATATTGTATGGCCGCTGGTGGGCTGGCCTTCAGCTCGTCACGCTTAGCGTCAAGTTCTGTACGACGATCTATTTCAAAAGCACGTACGTGTGTGTACTGCTTGTCTCCACTCTGGTCGTCCCGTAGCCATTGTATCCCATTGAGATGGATTTATGTTAGCCCTCTTCATGTTCTTCACATTCATCACAAATAATTGTTCCTTGATGTTGGTAAGCCGATCAAGTATGTGCAGTCGAAGACAAAATAAGGTTTATATAAAAATGCTAAAAAATATGTCCCAGTGCATTTTAATTCCGTTTATGTTATCAATAACGTTCCCTGATTTTTGTTTATTATTAGTACATTGTGCATCAAGGGAGGAGTACGGAATTACTAACGAGAGTATTAGAAGCCCAGAGGGCTTTTAATGACTCGAGTTAGTATTCCGCTTTATACCGACCGTGATGCATACAATGTTTTTCATCACACTTGCCGACAAAAAATAAGTTTTAAGACAAAATATTAATAAACTACTGACATTTCTATTACTTCCTAGGGAATTTCACTTTTCTATTACTCCCACTATGCATGCAAGCAATGGCTCGCTTAGACAGCAAGTGTGATGAAAATATTTATTGGTTGCTCGAATAAACATAATGATGAAAAAAAATTACGTTTAAACGTTGCTGAACTAATATTATTGAGTTTGAAGACTACCTTCAGTTAAATCTATCTTCGTCCTGCCCTCAGACACTCTGCCCTCTGACACTCAGGTTGAGCTATTGAAAGGACCATGGGCACCGTTGTATGGAAAGTGAACCAAAACCTAACAGAGCTGAAAGTTGTGTCATTAAGTAGGTATGTACATTTATTTCAGTTCATTCTATGGGCGCTACGTTTAATTCCATTGCAAAACTGAGATATTTGTATTTTAGTCATAGTAACCAAATAAAGCGACTTTATTTGGTTTAACTTTGTTTGGTTTCTTTTGTTTTACATTCTACATAAAACAAAAGAATTTGGAATCCTAAACCTGAACAAGCTTTTCATTCATAATTTGATAAAAGTCGAATATGTTCTTTAGAAATCACAATGGGAAGGACGACACTATTGCGCCAGTTATAGGACTCTGTATACCTACTATAATATATTCTGCTGGATTTAGGCAGGTTTTGGCTATCCATCCCAACTTTATTAAAGCTGAGTAATGGGTTTTGTAGCTACTAATTTGGTCTGTTTGTTTGTCCGAGTTAATTACCTATATTAGTTTGTGCGGCCGTCCGTGTATCGCAAGCAAAATTACGAACCTAAATATGAATCGGAATTGTGCAGTAATATGACACGTATTTTCGTAGGCAAATAGTAATATACAGTGTATTGCCAACATGCAGGTTTTTATTAAAACCGAGCAATGAGCGATTGTAGTTTTTTAACCAAACCGTGAGTGTTCATTTTTTTTTTGGGATATTTTACACCAATCGATTTACTCCCACAGTAAGCTCAATTAAGGCTTGTGATGTGGGTACCACGCGACGACATATATAATACATTGACAAATATAGCTACCCAAGTAACAAAAGCGAATCTAAAAAGGGGATATTAGATATCTAATAGACTTCGATTTGATTGTCTACCATAAGAATAACATTGCCCCCAAGCTATCTTCAATAACGCTTATAGATAGTCTATAGTAAAGTGGGCACAACCTTGTAACTATTCATAAGTCTCCCTCTAGAAACCACGAATAGACAGAGTTAAGAATTAAACATTTTCAAATAGTCTTAAGGCATTCTTCTAGAGTCTTTCTATACTATTTATAGACCACGATATGCACTAGTAGATGGTTAATAGATAAGCTTGAGAGCTAAACAGAAGTATTTACCTGAGAAGTTTTAAAACCAAATTAACTCAACCCTGCCAACCTTAAGAAAGATTTTAATAGAAATAGACAACGATACGTATAATGGCGCATATCTCAAAAGAATAATGCTAAGGTAATATTACAAAATGGCGTGACAAATTTCTAACTTCTTATTTCATGCGCCTAGTTTTCATCGGCTAATACTGATACTTAAACTTGCAAAACTTGGTGCGGAAGAAAGTCTCTCGCTGAATTTGTGTAAAACTCTCTTTAAATAAGAGCGCCCGCTTGAAATGTAATATTTAATAAAATAATAACCAAATATAAAAATATTTAAAAAATATATATTGTGTTTATATGTTTAAGCCATTTGTTTCATTCATAATATAGTATATAAAAAAGTATAGGACGATTTGTTACAGAGAATATATTCATAAAAGTACAAAAACAAGCCAAAAAATAGTTCGCTACAATAATTTCAAAAAATATTAGGCAGTAAAAATGGCGTCTAGTTAAACTTGTCTAGAAAAATGATTTCTTTAAAACAAACTTTCTAAAGAATAATCTGTAGTATTGCTCTAGTAAATGACAAGACTATTTTTACTTGTTGCAAACCAAACTTTCTAGTCGAGGAATAAACTGGTTTATGAGTGGTTTAAGATTACCTATAAACTGCCATTTTTGTATACTGTTTTAACTTCTCACAGTATTTCTAGACATCAATCAGAGAACTGGCATTTTGAGTGCGTTGTGTATCATTTTTGATGGATTAATGCAGAACAAATTCAAGAAGTTACCTTCTTAAAGAAATTTGTTTTTTATTTGTTGACAATATGAAATAATTTATTGGTATAATCGCAACTTCGCGCCGCCGGCGTGCGCGCGTGCGGAGTAGTCGCGAGACGCACGTCTTGACATGTTGAATTGTTTGGTGTATCCACGGTTCACGCGGCTGATTTGTAGCAGTTTTAACGTGTTATGTTTAGTTTTATCAGTGTATTTGAAGAGGGCGGAAAGTTTATTTTTTGTGGATCGTATTAAATTAGGTATATATCTAAATTATCATATTCGTACCTATCTGTATGTTTCCCCGATTTCTAAGAATGAACATTTGACACGCATTGTTTATTTATTTATAGGTAGATGGAACCATTTCGTAATTAAAATTATTTTCTAATCTTTATTTATTATTTTAATAATCTTACCCGCTTAATTCATGAGTCGCAAATCAGAATCGGAACTCCTTTTGCTCCTTCTTTGTATTTTCTTCTATTTTTAAATATTTGCTGACTCTCCGACGAAAGCCACCAGATCTTTTAATTTGTTTTACTGTCTCCATTGCATAAAGCCAGCTGATTTAGTAAAATTGCACTTATTTACATTATCTTTAAGCAAATAAACACTGGAACCACTATTTCACTAACATATTATTAGACTTACTGAAAGATATCTACAAAAGTAGTTTATGTAGACTTTAGTCTTTTTATAAACAAACATAAAAGTACCACTAGCTAATACGGAATATCTGTAGGAAGATAAATCTTAACATTTACCATCTTATCTAATAAAATACTGGAAAATAGGTACCTTTAGGCTTTATTAACTATTTATAGAACAATATGTCCTAAGATAATCGTCATACCTAGAAATGTACTTAAAATACGTGTTCTATAGATCAAATCATCTAAAAAAAATCAAATATGAGAAAAGATACACTATAAGGATACTTTTTCTTCATATAAACCATTTATAGAAAGCCCTTATCTAAAAATAAACTGCGAATAGACTATCAATAGATAAATTCGTTTTAAGCCTTCAGGCCCATGTTACTTGGGTACCTACTTAAATACATAGACAGCCATGACCAAGGAACAAATATTTGTGATAAATAATGCCCTCGCCGGGATGCGAATCCGGAATCTCCAGCTTCGCCAGTTCACCACCAACTAGGCTACGGAGGCTGGCATTATGTAGCGTATGTCTGAAGTACTGCGAGGTAATGGACTATAGTGGTAGATTGTAATGATGTTTTGTATATAATATTGTAAGTTTAATACAGTGCTTTAGTTTATAGTGTCATACTGTATATTTTTTATTTGAATAAATAATTATTCACCTTTTTCCGCATAACGTTGGTGTAGTTATTATGTAAGTGAGTAAGAAGGCTTCCTTTGTATGTATTATTTATACGAGTATAACTGTAAAACAGTGTACCTACTAGTACTGAAAAGGTCGATTGCAAAAAATGCATAGTTAACACTTTGAGCGCGGAGAACTCCCGAGGGGAGTTCTCTGTGGGAGATCCATTTTCGCTACAAAGCGGGAAAATAACGGGATCGGCTACGACCGTAGCGCGTAGCACTCGTCCGCAATGAAAGTGTTAAAGGCAAGGTTAATGAAAACAATATTTTAACGGCATAATGTTTGTATTACGAAGTTTAATTTTTTGTAAAGACTCTTAGAAATAGAAATAGAAATAGAAAATAATTTATTCATGACACACATTAAAGGATGAAGTAAATAAGACAGTATACAAAAGAAAAAAAAAGGTGCCACGAAATGGTTTCATCTCAGCATGTTGCTGGCGTGAGCCAGCGCTGATCTTCCGATGAGACCATTAAGTGAAAGATTCGCGACGGGTAACATGACATAACATAACATGACGGGTAACATGATACACGACGCATAACAATAATATATAAACAAGTACACTAAATTATATTATAAACAAACAACAACAAATAAATATGACTCCAACATAACTCCATCGGTCCTGCCTTGGTCGAGCATTGGAACATTAGCGTCATTTGTATTTTTAACATAGCAACACTCGACAAATTGACAGGTCGACCCGCGATCCAATCTGTGGGCATGAATGGAGATATGCAGTTGGAGATACTATTACCTACATAATAATACTATACTACGAATTACATAATTATAATACAAATGGCAGAATACAAAATCAAATAAGTGACCAACAGATAAAAAGAAGAAACATTTACGGAGAAGGCGGACTTTTGGCAGTGAAAAAAGACAGATTCAAATTTTCTATGAGTGATCAACAAAATGCGCTTGCATTTTTTAAATATGATGCCTTTTTCTGCTGCCAAAGGTTGTTGGACAGAGTACACACTATAATTAATATGACTAACTTTCGTAAAACAAATGACGCGGTCTTGCTTTTTATTTTAATTAAGGTCTTAACAATTTGCATCTTTTTTTATGTGACGAAGGTAGACAACTAAGCTCTCAGCCCACCTCATGGAAAGCAGGGACTGAGGCCCATGGATATAGTGACCAAAAAATCGCTTATGCGCTGCCTACCCTGAAGACTTAGATGGATTGCCTCTATCTATGCTAGTTACACCGGCTATCTTACCTCCAAACCGAAACACAGCAGTGCAAACACTGCTATTTAGCGGCAGGTTAACGGGTAAGACGGTGGTAGCTATCCGGGCCGACCCTGCACGAGGTCCTACCACCAGCAAAAGCAACTGGCAGTATTTTTTGCAGTTGACCCAAATAAATGATATTCTATTCTATTCTATAAGGAAGTGTTTTCCCAGTGTGACCTTATAAAAGTCTAGCAAAGAAATAAAATGTAAGGACTTCCATTCATTGAGATTGAAGTACGTCATAAGGAAATCTACAGACCTTAAAGAGTCGATATTACGACGTCATTGTGTTGTTCCAATCGCTAGAGGATCAGCAAGTCGAGCATTGGTGAAAATACAAACTGTCACGAATCTCAAAACCGGCCAAGAGCATGTCGGGCCATGCTCACTGTAGGGTTCCGTAGTTATTCAACAACGGCTGGGCCGATTATGTTCAAATTACTTTTATTTCAAAGTATTGTATAAGCCCACTATTCATGATTTTTTTCATATTTTTTGGACCTACGGATGAAAAGTTAGAGGGGGGGGGAAACACATTTTTTTTTTCTGGAGCGATATTATCTCCAAAAATATTATTTTAAGAAAAAAGTTACTTTAAAGACCCTTATTATTTTTAAGAGACCTATTTAATGATACCCCACACTATACAATTACATCAAATAAAAAAAATCATCCCCACTTCACTAGTTGGAGAGGTACCCGAAAAATTTTTTTTTCTATTTTTTATTGTACCATATTGTTAGCATGATTAATATGTATACCTATACCAAATTGCAGATTTCAAGTATCAACGGCCACTGAGCTATGCTGCGGACAGACGGACAGACGGACATGGCGAAACTATAAGAGTTCCGTTTTTGCCATTTTAGCTAATAACTACTAATAATTCACAGTTCACATCACCAGCCTATAATCAGTCTACTGCTGAATAAGGGCCTCTCCTTTTACCTAAGCCTATGGACGCATTAGGAAGCCAATGCCCATAATTGCCACGCTTGGCAAGCGGGATGGCGATCGTAGTAGTGTTTCCACTTCAGGATAATGATGCTGCTGCCCATCATCAATCTTCTATAAATACAAGTTCAGTGACACTTTAAATCCCTTAGAGCGTTTGTGCACTACACTGACTTTTACCGTCCGGTAGTCCGGTTTTTTACGGTCCGATATGCCACGCCAATAAATGTATATAGTAGCTTGTGCACTATACGTAATTTTACCGTCCGACATTTTACTTTTCCCCATTACGGACAGTATTTTTCCGATCCGAGATGACAGCTATGAAACACGTGTTAATGCTTGTGCACTGCGTCCGAAATTGCACTGACTTTTACCGTCCCCGATAGTCCGATTTTACAAAATTGAAACGTAAAAAACCGGACTACCGGACGCACCTCCGAGTAAAAAGACAAGTAAGAAAAGGACAAGTGCACAAGCCAATCATGTGTTTTTTCATGCCATATCGGACCATGAAAACTCGGTCTGCCGGACAGTAAAATTCATTGTGGTGCACAATCGCCCTTAGTCGACTCTTACGATACCCACGGGAAGAGTTGAGGTGCTGACTAATGTATTCTTATTATCGTCATCACACGGCCAACTACTAATCATAATTACAAATTTTATAATAGTAGATTATGATACAAGTGAGAAATAGAGGATCGAGTCACGGCGGTAAATTCAAACACGACCAAAGGGAGTCACGAATTCCGCACGTGTACTGTACGACGTTTTTCAATAAAGATGACCCTCCAAAGTTTCGACCAGAAGGCCGAGTGTAGGTAATAACTTATAAAAAACGTCTCGATCGCATTTACGTTTTCATCGACAATTTCATTCAAATGATTCGATTAAGATAAATCAAAAATACGTAACTTTCTTAAATGTACGCGCAGTACGGCGTCACGTACCCGACATTCTCGTGGAATGCACCCCACTTCTCGTACTAGTGCGTAAAAAAGCACCATAATTACTGAAAAAGTTTCCCAATAACTCGACTCTTACAACCATCGAGAATGCTATCACCTCGCGACAACCTTGCCCTTCGGAGTCCAAGGTCCGTGAGGTCCGCTCGTGTTCGGTAATCTAGCTCGATGGTTTCAGCCATTACAGCTATGTGGCAAAGAGTAATAGGGTATCAGACTGAGTGGATTTGTTTGTGTCCGGACATGAATTTCGGCTATAGTTAAAGTGGTATGTCTTACGTAAGTTATTCTCAATTATTTTACATATTGGTCACCAAGTCAGAGGATTTGGGCTATAGTTACAGTAACTCTGTAAGTAACACTGTTACTATAGCCTACATCCTCTGACGTGGTGCCAGCAGGTGTACCAGTACCAATATGTAACATTGAGAATAGCTTTCGTAAGAAGTAATAATTAAACAAACACATAATAATGTAACGGTTAACCTCGATTGTATTTAGACACCACTCGCGACATGTTTCGGAAAGGTAGGTCTCTATTGTCAAGCACTACTATGCTCTTGGAAGTATGTCCTGGGTAGTGACCTAACAAACGTTTTTGTAACAGTTTAACCGTTTAATTATATTTATATCTCATTTGAAGTATACATGTAATATCACCACTTCATTGCATATTTGATAAAGGTGGTTCTCGATAGCTCGACTCTTACAACCAGTGAAAATATTGTAAATTAAGGGTCCATGGAAAAAACATGTCCAGTGCCTAAAAAAATCAGGTCAAATTCACACCTTATTCTGTCGAGTAAGTAAGGTGGTTTTTCCTTCTGGAATTAGAATTGACAAGACATGTTCTTTCCGTAGACCCTTCAATGAACGGTTAAACTCACGTGTATTTAGTCACTACCTTCGGAAAGCCTAGGTCTCCATTATCAAGCACTGAGCCTGCATTCAAAGTACGCGCAGCACTCGCGAGTCGCGAGGCGTGAACGCGGGCTCAGTTTAGTGCTTGATAATGGAGACCTAGGTACTCCGAAGTATGTGGGGCGTAATGACTACACGTGAGTTTAACCGTTTAATTATATGAAGTTTAAATTCAGATATAGAAACGAATGCCATTTTAGTAATTTTTTATTGCGAGTGCGTTGTACAGTGAAAAGCGAAATACTGTGTATAATAACATAAAAATGCTCAAAAATATGTCCCAGTACTCTTTAATTCTGTGTAATAATAACGTCGTAACATGTTCATGAGAGGAGTTGTAATGAGCGGGGCACATTGCACGTCGAACCGATGGCCGTTGGGGCGGGAAGGTTCTCGAGTGGCGGCCACGTACCGGCAGCGTAGCACGTACTCAGCTTTCGCGGCTGGTGCCTGTACATCCAATATTTATAATTTATATTATTAAGTAGTGTGACTACTTGGAAAAAAATAAAAACACAAATCAAAATATGTAGTAAAAATAAATAATTTGATTTACTTAAGTTTCACAAAAACTCCAGGGTGCTTAGCCAAGCTGCCAATCGCTAACGCTTAATCGTCAATCTTAAACGAAAGGCAGCTAACTGTCTTTGTCGCACTAATATGAAAGAGTAACAGACAGGGAAAACTACGATAACGCTACTAAGCGTTAGCGATTGGCAACTTGGCTAAGTATATACGAGTTATATACGATAGATTAGTTAGAGATATACGAGTAGAAATGAATGTCATTTTAGTAGTTATTTAATGTGAGTCCTTTGTCTAGTAGCAACCTTGCCCTTCGAAGTCCAAGGTCCGCGAGGTCCGCTCGTGTTCGGTAATCTAGCTCGATGGTTCCAGCCATTTCAGCTATGTGGCAAAGAGTATGAAACAGAATGGACAGGATAAGTGAGAGCCTCTGTTTGATATAGAATTTAGTATTGTTTTCCTTTTATAATAGACATGGTAACTAGCAAGTCAAATAAATATATTTTTTTCAAACTGTCAAGGCGATCGCCATTATGAAGTTTTATATGAAATACACAAAAGTGACGTTACGTACTGCCAAATGCCGTACATTTAATTTTTTTTCATTTTATTCCTAAACAAAAATTACTGTAATGTACATTTTAGTATCCGGATATATCCGGATTTTCACTTTTAGGGACACCCAACTAGTGTGACATTAAAAAAAACATTAATTGCAGTCAAGTTCGTCACGAGAATTAGGTACGATATCTTTAGGAATTTAAGCTTGATCGCATATAGTTTATAAAATTAACACCAAAACCGAGTTTTTATTGAAATTTAGTGCGTAGTCGTCGTTCCAAACCTGACTAAAAATGAGGTTATTATTTTTATTTAATGCTTTTAGGGACATCTGAAAGTAAAAAAACTCCTGTTACTCTGGGTTTTGCTACGTATAGCCTAATTTTACAAATCTATCAATGTATTTTGATGATGAATATGCTTTACAGCGAAATAATATTCAGCTCAAATGGTTTTTCCAAACTGTCTTGTCCAGACCATTTATTCTATGTAATAACTGCGGGATGAAAACTAACAGAGCGCAACCTTCACCGAAGGACATCTCAATGCCACGGCGCCACAGCTTCGTGTTTCAGGAAATGCACATCAGCATGACGTCTTTAAGCGTCACTCTGCAGCGGGGGTGTTAACGATTTATTGTTATTAGCATGCTTAGCTTAAGTGGTTATGGAATTTTTTTAAAGACAAAGTGCAATAAGTAACTGTATACAGTTTGGCGAACACTTTATTTATAGGTATTTTGTATTTTCTATGTTAAATAAATAAAAAATAAAAAAACAAATAAGTAAATTGTCAGCCGCCGTGGCCGAGCTGGGAGTGAATAGCTGTGGGTAGTGTATTAACACTGGAGTAATTCTTGGAAAATATGTCTGCGGTTGCGTTTTATTGCTCTGTCTTTTTCATACATTTTGTATAGGACAAATGAATAAGACAGCAGACATATTTTCAAAGAATAACCCTTAAATGAATCTCGGGTGGGCATTTATTTATTAAATAATATTTTTGCTAACTCTTGAGCGCTAGCTTCTTCGGTAGAGTCACTACTAACAATACTAAATATTGTAAATAAGCTGTGAATATTTTATTAACAATTTTATTGTACCTATCTTTCGACCGAGTGGCCGAGCGGTGCAGGCATCAGCCGCGAAAGCTGAGCATATTTATGGGTTCGATCCCCACCCTCGGACGTAGGTGATCTTGGTCGTTTTTCTTTGGTACATGACATCCAATATTTATATAGTACCTATTAAGTAGTGAGACTACTGGGGACAAAATAAAAGATCAAATCAAAATATGTTGTTATTAATAATTTGATTTGAGTTTTCACACAAATTTGAACAATTGTATTTTTAAGTAGTAATACTTACCCGAGTTTTTAAACGTGTTCATGAATACACAAATACTCCTGCAGTTTTTTTATACATATGAGAATATTATCTTCACTTTAGCTTTATTTCAATATCAAAATAACTACAGAATACAGTCCTAAACTAGCTCACTTCAGTTAAAATAGCGATGTCAGAAACAGTTCATGTAAACGCGAGTTCTACCTAGTTTCTAGTGCTTAGTGTTAAAATTATGCGCAGAAGTTTTAACTCTCCCCTTTTGAAGCCATAGACCATTTTATAACTAAACACATCATGGTTAAACCTATAAACGTATTAAGATGATCATTCTGAACAAGATTTGATTTCTCATGAGACCTAATTATATGAACAAATATTTTTTTATGACTAGTAAAGTCATTAATATGTATACATTTCTCCATAATAATCCCTTGCAAATGTATTTACATAATTATGAAATGAGAGTGGGAATTATAAATACTTCCACACCAGTTGGTATGAAATTAGTTTTTTTTTAAATGAATATAGGTATGACTGAAAATGAAATGAAATGAATTTATTAGCACAAAACATAACTTAAAATGATATTACATTAAAAACAAAGATATCGAAGTTGTGGGCATAAAGGGCATTTTCACAAACTGTTGTTGAAATCACCTTTCAAAATTCAAATTCAAAATTCATTTATTGCATGAAAATGGGTTACAAGGGTGGTTATTAATGATAAAGTCTCTCCATTCTCTAACTACATGATATTAGGTACAGTCAAGTGCATTAATATATAGACACATTTGTAAGGGATCAGTATGGAGAAGTGTATATATATTAATGCCCTTGACTGTACAATAATTACATTAGTTATTCACATGTTATTATTAAATTACAATGTAATTTTTTTAGATTCTAATTGTTAATAGGTACTTAGAAAATATTCACTTAAACTTGTTATTTAATTTGGTCAAGTTTAGGCTTAATAGACTCAGAATCACGAGTTCATTTAATTTTGTTAGGAGAAAAAATATGTTCCATAATTTTCACACAGTTTTCATTCCTTCCATTACGCTACCGCCTTTGAACATCTATGAAAAAACGGTACCTATCGTAATGGAAAAAACATTTTGGGACATTTTTTCTCCTATTAGAATCGAAAGAGCTCGTGATCCTGAGTGACAAGCCCAAACTTGTCCGAATTAATTAACAAAGTTATTTCAACAATGGTTTGTGAAAACGCCCTAAAACAAGGAGCATTATCTGAGTGTACTTAGGGTATCTAGTTAAATGTACAGTCTGTGGTCTCAGCCTCAAAAGCTCACCTCTGTAATCACCAAAAATATACTAAATCCAGCCCCGACCCTAGCTGTCAAAACATTTTTGTTTTTTTGTTGTTTTAGAATGGAACCTTCATCTCGTATACCCTCAGGTTTCAACTTGAAGTACCTACAAATTAAAAATGGCGTGGGGGCTATTCTGAAACTGTTTATAAATAATTTATACGCGTTTAATGATGAGATAGTTGATATTAAGAATTTTGTAACATTATCAGCCTATAATGAATGCAATGCTTGACAGTGCATGTCGCCCATATTAATTTAGCGTGAATGTCTACCGTAAAATCACCCAACTCGGTTCAATACTACAGGTTTGCAGTCCTGTTGTGTGGTCCACAATTTCAATTTCTAAACAAGCATCAGTCCCAATCTTTTTTGGCTATATCCAAGTATTTTCATCATTATTGAGAAGCGTTTGACTATGAATAACACAATTTATATAACAGTTCATCATCATTATCACCGGCCTATGATAGTCCACTGCTAGACGTAGGGCTCTCATATTAACTATGCGTATAGATAGACGCATTAGGATGTAAATGTCCATAATCGCCGCACTGGGCAAGCAGATTGGCGATCGCAGTAATGTGTTCACTATGATAACGCTGCTGCCTATCATCAATCTTTTATCAAATAATGGCCAATGACAATCCTTTAGTGGACTCCTACGACACCCGCAGGAGCAGTTGGGGTGATGAGAAATGTATTCTTACTGCCGTCACCACACATATAACAGTTACCTATTGAAAAATTCACTTCGATTAAGATTTAGACAATTGTTGGGAACGTTTGGACTATGGTTAGGTGGTTTTAAGGTATTCGAAAGTAATTAATTAGACGCGGACATTGTAATTATAGTGTCTAAAGACAAAATATACAATACTTCATCATCATCATCATATCAGCTGAAAGACGTCCACTGCTGAACATAGGCCTCCCCAAAGATTGCCACAATGACCGGTCCTGCGCCACCCGCAGGTTCTTGAGTGGCGGCCACGTACCATAAGGCGTAGCGTGGGTAGGCCCTCCACAAGGTGGACCGACGACCTGGTGAAGGTCGCAGGAGTCCGCTGGATACAATACTTAATTTATTTTTTTATGAAATGCGTTCCGCGACAATGTCTGCTGCTATTAATACTCATAGAAGTCATAGGTAATGTCGACTATCTCCAGAATAGGTCCCCGTCCCCAGCCGTGTAAGTTACACCCTTCACTAATGAACGGAGATTCTTTTTCGATTTTTATACGCAACAAAGGGTGATATTTTCGGTAGACAGATGACAATCATGTGGAAGCTTTATATCATGTTGCAGGTAGATTTAGCAGTACGAGTTGCTGAATATTCTCGAAATTGCGAGAATATACTCGGAAATTACCGAGAATTTTCATGAGGATTTAAGAGTAGGTACGTTCTCATTCAGAATATTTCCATGAGACTATAAAAAAGTGTTACGAAGAATATTGTATTTCACAATTGAGTAAACAAGGCATAAAAAATACCTTAAATGGAATGCATGTACAACGGTTTTGGCATAATTATGTTACTTGTAAAATTTAAATCGCCGAGAACATTATCTGTAGAAGTTTCACAACTTATGAAACTTCTCCTTGGTACATTGTCTAATTAGTCTAAGCCACGGTGGCATAGACTAAGTATCTGCCTAGCATTGTATTAAAACTACGACCCCAACTCTTTCAATGGGCAGCGGGGAAGAGTTGGGGTGGCGTAAGAGTCGGATAATTGATTGAAGTGTCACTAACCATTTATCGAAGATTGATGGCAGCAGCATCATGAATCATAGTGGACACACTACTGCGATCGCTAACCCGTTTGTCCAGGCGGTGGCAGCAGGTTGTATTATAGGACCTATATCAAAGATTGGCCCTTGTGGCATTGTACCGAGGATGCTGGCCGCATTTCCTCGCTGTATAGCAACGCTGATGCCTTGTGCGAGGAAGTCGCCATCTCTTCGGTCTTTAGTTATACCAACCAGACGTTTCGCGATTTCAGCAAACAATTTGCGTGTGTTGCGGACTCATAAATAAATAAATATCTTGGGACATCTTACACAAATCGACCTATAGTCCCACGGTAAGCTCAATTAAGGCTTGTGATGTGAGAACTAGGCGACGATTTATATAATAGATAGATACATATATATGTATACTTTAATACATAGACAACCATGACCAAGAAACAAATATTTGTGATAAATAATTATACAAATAATGCCCTCGCCGGGATTCGAAATCATGAACTTGTATATTGGTATCCACAACTACATTTATTTCGACACTAAGTACTTTTACTTTTCCTCAAACTATAGCCAACCCAGTTCATTGCCTTTTAAAAAGAAAGCGAGCGAACTGCAAATAAATTATCACAAATTATTCTACATTTCCACACCGCCTTCGAAACGAAATGTCTAAAAACGTACAAAACCAAAAGGTTTTTACGACGTTTCGGTTTTAGATTAAAGTATAAAAAACGTCTAACCGCAGTAAACAAGGCTATCGCTGTAATTATTGCAATTTGGATCTCATAATGTAGGCAATAATGGTTATAGTCGCATAGCATGTCAAAGGGCCATAGTGTAGTGTTTAATTTTAATAGGGCTGGGACACATCGGTAAAGCGTGGGTTTTATTGACGATGCGAGGTAAGGGGATGATGGGCTAAAGGGTAAAATGGACTAGTACATAATTTTTTTTAAAATATAACATGTCATTTGACGTGAGGTGGCAGTAAGAATACATTTGTCACCACCCCAACTCTTTCCGTGGGTAAGAGTCATAAGGGATTAAACTGCCATTAATCATTTATTTATCGAAGATTGATGATTAGCAGCAGCATTATAGTGGACACAATACTGCGATCGCCAACCCGCTTGCCCAGCGTGGTGATTATGGGCATTTACCTCCTAATGTAATGCGTTGATACGCAAACGCTAAGAAGAAGCCGTTGTTCAGCAGTGGACTGATAAAGGCTGATGATGTGAATGTGATAATGATAAGATGTCATATACTAAGAAAAAAATCGATTTCGCCAACCCACAAGATTGTAACCCATGTCCTTAGCTTCCTAATGCCTAAACTTCTCGGCGACACGGTCTTAGAAGACACCTGTCGAATTTCTATGTCTATCCTATGCTAATATATTATTTTTCAGGATATCAACGTCAGCACCGACATAATAACAATACTTTATAAACTAAAAGTAAGCCAGTAAAAGATATGCACAGACATGTACATCGGTAGCCGTTCCATGAGCTGCCGCCGTGTCATTAAAGCAGACTTACTTTCTGTCCCGCTCGCTTGCACCAATAGGCTTCACTTTTAGAGATACCGATAGCGTGAGATAGAAAATCCTTAATTGCAGTCAGATTCGTATCTAATCATAACAATAATTAAGTACCTATGATATTTTTAGGAATTTAACTTTATCAGTGTTTTTATACTAGGCATAATATCGCTTATAGTTTCTAAAATTAACAACAAAATCGAGTTTTACTTTAAAATGGCTTAATTAGTGCTTAATTGTCGTTACAATCCTGACTGAAATTAAGGTTCTTTTTTTTTATTGTATGCCAATCGTGTTTCCTTAAAAGTGTAAAAGCTCCAATACGCGAGTACGAGTTTAAAATTATTGGAATAAAATATGATGTCTAACATATAACTTTTTCCTAACTAGTGCGCAAAAACGAACTTTGCGTACGCTTCGCGCGCGGTAGTTTCTCTTTTTGACGCACTTGTTATAAAAAAAATCGTCCCTTACACGTGCAAAAACTTTTTTTAACTCGGGTGATTGTCACCCTCGTTTCACTCTGGCACCAACTTTCACCTCGCCAAAAAAAGTTTTCCCGCACTAGTTAGGAAATGTACTATTGTGATTTCAACCCCATGACAGATTTATTTTATACCTATTATTTTATGTAACTGGTACCATCTTTCGCTAACATACCCTTAGGTAGAAAGTTCGCGTGCCTAGACAGGGGCGTGTCGATTTCTTTGTGAATTTACAAGTTTCTAATGTTTGGTCAGGGTTATTTTTACCATCAAAGCCACCAAGTATGTTCCATACACTGTAGCGTATGTAAATGTCATATTAGATGACATACAGTTTGCGTGGCGTGCAGCGCGTGACGTACAAGCGGTGTGCCATCTACTATGACATTTCCTATGCTACAACGCGCACGTCACGCGCACGTCACGCACACGCGCACTTGCATGTGCTGCACGTGCATCCAGTGTGGCCCAGCCTTAATTTAGAAAGTTGTTTACCACATTAGACAACTCGGGATGAATGAGCTTTTAAAGGTCTTCGCACATTATAACGACTCAACGGCGACTCCACTCTATACCAAATATTGAAATTCAAATCCTATGTCATACGTAATAGGATTAATTTCAAAAAATGGTATCAAAGTAGTGTACGACGAGTGGTCTACGCGTTGTACACTAAAGGTCAACCCCGACTCGTCGGTCACACGTTGTCCACGCGGCGACCATGCGTTTGCGACTGACGTGTATCAAGCAACCATTTTCATTGCCCACTCGTTCACGCCGCGTTGTCCATTAGTGACCATCGTGTGGATCAACCAGTTGGTTACTCGTCGAAAGCGTGAGTAGAGTTGCTGCCGCGTTGGCGTGGAGTTGTTATAATGTGCGAACACCTTTACACAATATTCATCTACAGTAACGTTTGTTCAAAAGCAAGATTTCACTTCAAAAATAACACACACCTGCTAATGTAACCGGTATAGCCCTCAGAATCCCTAAACTGAAGTGGCAGAGGGCGGGGCACATTGTACGTTGAACCGATGGTCGTTAGGGCGGAAAGATTCGTGAGTGGCAGCCACGTACCGGAAGGCGCAGCGTGGGTAGGCCATCCACTAGGTGGACTGATGACTAGGGAAGGGTCCCAGTTCTGAATTTGTATGGCAAGAACTAAAGAAATACTGTACTTGTACAGAAAACTAGAATCGGGAGCCCACCCTACTGGATGACCTGGTGAAGGACCTATCACTGTGGTAATATTTGGGGGAGGCCTATGCTCAGCAGTGGGCGTCTTTCGGCTGATTGATAAATAAATTATAATAAATAAATAAATATTTTGGGACATCTTACACAAATCAACCTAATCCCACGGTAAGCTCAAACAAGGCTTGTGATGTGGGTACCAGGCGACGATATAATAATATAATAGCTATATACATATAAATACTTAAATACATTTACATCCATGACCAAGGAACAAATATTTGTGATAAATAAATACACAAATAATGCCCTCGCCGGGATTCGAACCCGGAACGTCCAGCTTCGTAGGTAGGGTCACTACCAACTAGGCTACGAAGGCTGACAAAAGATATGCCATATACCCAGAAATAGTGCCTGATTGATGATGATGACTTTCCTGAGTCTTCCATAAATAATATTTTATTGCGCAATTCTTCGCAAATAAATAGCGTCTTATTTCGACAATATTAAACGAGAGCCAAAATAAATGGATATTTCGCCAGATAAATTACCTGCGCCCACGGGGAAAAATCATAAATTCGTTAACTAAAAATACCAAAATTTAAGTAATTACAAAATAGGGCCGGATTTTTGTAAAGAATCTTAATTATACCGCGAGAAATATTGTTTTAAGACGTGGTTTCCTCGATAATTGCTTGGGTGGTTTTTTAATGAATCTTTATTAATAAGGTACCTTTTATGTCGTAGGGAGTCTCTTATGCCTATGAGGATAAACGTAGTAACAAGAGGGTGATTTATGATTGCCACGCTTGTAATTAAAAGAACATAATCGGATTAAATTAGAGTCATTAAAAGAAAAAGCACACCTTTTAAAACTTCAAAAAAATTGTCAATTTGAATAAAAATCATCGGCGGTGTGGTGGCATACATTTGCCAGCACCCCTACTCTTCCCGCGGGTGTCTTAAGAGCCAACTAAGGGATTGAAGTGTCACTGACCTATGCGATCGACCCTTTAGAAGAAATAATTTTGCTGGTGGTAGGACCTCGTGCAGGGTCCACCCAGATAGCTACCACCGTCTTACCCGTTAACCTGCCGCTAAATAGCAGTGTTTGCATTGCTGTGTTTCGGTTTGGAGGTAAGATAGCCGGCCGGAGGGTATCATGGTGAAATGCTTCGCGACCCCATGGCATCCTCGTTAACGGCAACGAGGATCGAACGCCGGAGTGGAATTAGTGGGTAGGGCATCTCCCCCCCTTCTCGCTACGAGAAGGGCCCGGGAATGCGAGCCCCACACACCCCCCCATCTTCCCGTATTTTGGGGGGACGGTGCGTAAAGGCATTACCACTCCGGTGTAATTACTGGCATAGATAGAGGCAATCCATCTAAGTCCTCAGGGCAGGTAGCGCATAGGCGATTTTTTGGTCACTATGTCCATGGGCCTCAGTTCCCGCTTTCCATAAGGTGGGCTGAGAGCTCAGTCGTTTACCTTCTTCACATAAAAAAAAAGTAAGGTAACGTCAATATGATTCTGGTCAATGTTGGCTAAAATTCGAAAACATTTCTTTTGAAGAAAAAAACCATAACTGACCTTACTGCTTGCTATTTATTATATTGTCCGCTTGTATTATATATGTACTTAATTGAAGAGGAGACAATAAAACACTTGATGTGCGAATGTCATGCCCTCGCCAGACAAAGGATGAAAGACTTCGGAACTATCTGGAACCGAAGGAGGTCAATACGCTACCGCTAGGGTCCATCTTCAAACATATTGAGTTTATAGGACAATCTCTAGGGTAGCCGAAACAGGGGGCAATTACACAAAAGATCCCAATGGCTCGAAGTGTATTCGTAAGGGCCCCACCAATAAGGTAAGATAAAATAGTATTTGGCGACTCACGATTAAATTATTTTTTTTTTTATTGAAAAATCATTACAGATAATAATTATGATATAATATAACTTATTGACTAAACTTATTAAAAAAACAAAAATTACAAGTGCCTGATCTGGGGCCCGTTTCTCGAACGCTTGTAACTTGTAATACAAGTGGAAGTCTCTTTTTAACACTATTAATTAGATAAGGACTTTTTTTTTCTATTGTTAATAATGGAAATCAAAAGGTCGTAAGTGAGATAATAGTCGGTCAAATAATATTTCCCGAACTATAATAACTCCTCTGTATCCTCGTATGACATATCTAGTAAGGCATCCCGGAGTGCTTTTCTACAAGTGGCATGGTTGAGTGGATATACATTTAACTTTTTATTCAGCCTGTTGTAAAGAAATGGACCAAGAAAAACAAAGAACCTTGAAGAAAATGCGTGTTTCTTATGAATATATTTGTCAGCCTCCGTGTCGCCTAGTGCCCACATCACAAGCATTCATTGAGCTTACCGTGGGACTAGGTCGATTTGTGTAAGATGTCCCAAGATATTTATTTATTTATATTTTGGGAAAACCAAATGTTCATCAACATGTCATTGCTACCTTTGTGTCCGAATCAATATGTTAATCCAGCATTATTATAGCAATATGGCGAATGGCTATTACGCCTGATGACGCGTGTGATGATATCCCATTTCAATTAGATATTACGGAGATACAGCCAGATTATGTACAACATAATTACCTGACCGGTTATGACCCTTGTTATAATAGACTTAAAGTGTATGAATGATCAGCTGGCTGTGTTAGCGATGATATGCTAATTCATATGCATCTACAAGTATATGACCGTGTACTAGCTATATGAAATTGATATAGTACATTACGATACAAGTGCGAAACAAATGAAGTTCGAAACGAGTCGAGATAAATTAAGGTACGACCTAAGGGAGTGCTTTAAATCGACACAAGTTACGAATTTCGTTTTCGCATCGCACCAGTATCGTAGTTACGACGTTTTTCAGTACATATGGCCTGCCGAAGATTTCGACCTGACGTAAAAGGAACCACTACTCGCACTAGCGCGCAAAAAACCGCCATCTGTACTGAAATAGTACATTTTCCTAACTAGTGCGGGAAAACTTTTTTTCGGCGAGGGTGAAAGTTGGAGCCCGAGTGAAACGAAGGCGACAATCACCCGAGTTAAAAAAAGGACGATTTTTTCATAACAAGTGTGTCAAAAAGAGAAATTACGTTAAAAGTTAAAGTTCGTTTTTTCGTACTAGTTAGGAAATTATGTATGTAAGTTGGCATTGGCGCTTACATATATCAACTCAATATTTGTTTGTTTTCTCATCTCAATTTATTGTAGAAAATCCCACAAAAACCATTCCACCAAATAGCTTCAGCTCTCCAACGAATCCAGATCCTGGAATGCGGGAATCTAATTAAAGCTATTCTTCAAACCAGTCTAGGATACCTAGCAGCTAGGCTATAGCTAGTTCTAGGTCCCAGGTACGCTGTTATCGTCGGCAATTAAGCAGATTGCATTTGTATGGATTCCACATAAATCAGGATCTGCGTTAGAACGAATTCCCCTGCGTTGTGGCCACGAGGGGAGCGGACTTGGAGAGCTTTTCTTTTTTTTTTTCTTTCGGTCATTTAACTTGGACTTATATTGATTTAAACTTTCACGATTATCACTCATATTTTAAAGACAAACGGGTCTTAATCGCGTAAACTTACGTTTAATTATATCCTGACGTTTCGGGCATGACGTTACACCCGTTGTCGCAGGCAGACTGGCGAGAGAATGTATCAACACCTTCGAGCTGCGCGGGTTTTTCGAACTACCCGCACTTGATCTTGATTATTCACTTCTAGGCTAGGGTTGTCACTAGGCCTACACACAACACTCACAACATCCAATGGCTTTAACCCTTAACCAGGTTGTGATCTCATAGCGACCACTTAGCAAATATTTTTTTTCTGACGAGCAATATGCTTGTATCGGCCACTAAATGTCACTGACGTATAGTCTATTAACTGACAGATTTCTGAACGCACCCAAAATCGATGTGTCAGAACAAATTTCTTTGACGTTTTAGTTGTCAAAATCAAAAACAGAAAAAGTGGCAGATTTTGTGCGTTGCTCCAGATACTATTATTGTGTCGAAAAAAATTACGGTAAGTGCTATGTGTCGATTTATTTTGGTAGTATATAAGGTAATGTAAGTGTAGTATGTCATAAATGGTCACAGTAATAGTTTTTTACTTTAAATTTTTGCTCTTAAAGTTTGTGGGCCCTATATGACCTCTGCCCGTTTAGGTTTGGCACAAGTGGTTCGTATGTGACCACTGCCCGGCTGGGCATTTATGTGAAATTTAAGGGTAAGTTCATTAGTGTACACCATGTAGGTCCACCCACTAAACATCTCAAGACTTACTATAAGTATATAATAATAAGTTAGTTTTGAAGCGGATTTTACAAAATGGCGTTTGAATGTAAAAATAGATATCCTTTTTTCTTACTTTTTATTGTGGTATTATTTTGTCCATTATTACATTTAAACATAACAACTACCCCGTAAAACTTCAGTGTATCGCCAGCAGGACAGTGGCCACATACGGAACACGTGGGCCTCCTGGTAACGAGTACAGGGCGTATATTGACCACCGGGTTTTTTTTGGAAATAATGTTTCTAAAAAAAAAACAAGAAATTAGTTTTTTATTGACGCTATTATCTACCGAAATCAGGATACGAAAGTGAAAAAATCGCCAGGCCTGTTTAAGGGTTAAAATGGATGTTGCACCACGCTTACATTTGTAAATCACGGGATTCCACGCGGACGAGATTCCTTGAGATCATTTAAAAATGTTTTTTTTTTAAACCGTAGCAAATTAGTGTAAAAATAAAAACAAAATTATTGTTAAGGCTTCGTACCTGGTATACTATCAAGATGTCTTGCGACTGACAAGCTACGACATCGTGATGCCAAGATCCAGTACTAAAGGTCCATAGCTTTGAATGACAATATCTCCGAACTTAACCACTTTGAAACACGGACCTTTACAGGATTATTGCCGATAGTGTAAGGCACTGGTCTCACCGCGAGCTACTAAGCTATGAACTATCGGCTATAAACACGAACAAAAGATACGCACTCCCGCGTAAATAAAAGAGACACGGCGATACTCGCCCAGCTATCAGCTATCACCGCCGGGCGAGTATCGCCGTGTCTCTTTTATTTACGCGGGAGAGCGTATCTTTTGTTCGTGTTTATAGCCGATAGTTCATAGCTTAGTAGCTCGCGGTGAGTCCAGTGCCTAAGGAGTCACTTCATTTCATTTTTCTCCCGTGTTAAAGGCCACACACTGTATTATATTCTGCCTAGCCAAGATGCCATTTTGGAATTGTTAAAGTCACGTGACCATTCCCATAATAATGTATGGGAATGCTTACGTGACTTTTCGTACGAATCTGTCATTCTTATACATTTATAACTTATCGCTTATCGTGTACGATTGCAGAATATTATCTTGGTTAGGCCTGCTCTAGTCGCTGGAGTATATTTAGTAAAGTAAAGTAAAGTAAAATATGTTTATTAACCAAGAAATATTTAACTAAGTACATAATGCAAATTATCGACGACTCCCACACTAGGCAAAGCCTGTATCGTGGAAGTCAGCGACATGCGTGATTTAACAAAGAACAGCGGGTTGCCGTGAGATAGACTATCCGTCTTTCTTTTATTACTATAGTTAATAAAATATACGAAGTCTAGTAGTAAATTGCGGCCACAAACTGCCTCACCAATCATGTGCTACGCATACTGAATTTAGAGATTTTTCGCCCTTTAAGTAAGGTGAAATATATCCATTGATTACCGTTACCCATCTTTCAATCGCCAGTTTCACGGCCTCCGCCATACTTAGCAACTCGTCTAGTTTAATTCAGTTTCGTCCGGTCGTTACGGATCCGTGTCGGAGCCGGCGGTAATGGCGGCGGCGAAATATATCAGATTTTTTTCTTATTTTCTTTCTCCTTTTGGACTTATAAATTTTCCATAATGTGTCTATTGTTTCGGTCCTGTCATATTTTTTGGTAGTTTCCTTCATTTTTTAACAATATCTGGATGCTTAGCCAAGTTGCCAATCGCTAGCGCTTCGTAGCGTATCGTAGTTTTCCCTCTCTGTCACTCTTGCAGATTAGTGTGACAAAGACAGCTAGCTGCCTTTTGTTTACGATTGACGATTAAGCGTTAGCGATTGGCAACTTGTCTAAGCACCCTGATCACCGAACGCATCTTTAAAGTAATTTGAGTAGTTTGATTATTATTACCGATACACATCTTTCAATCGCCAGTTTTACGGCCTCCGCCATACTTAGCAACTCGTCTAGTTTAATTCAGTTTCGTCCGGTCGTAACGAATCCGTGTCGTAGCCGGCGGTAATGGCGGCAGCGTAAGCCCAGTTTTAGATGAAAAATTTAGCATTTTAAGGTGCGGTTAAACTAAAAGAGCATTCGCTGTTCTAACCTCCCACTCTACGAAATTCGATCGGTACACAAAACGTGATCGGTTGATTTCTTAGAACGGGCGCTAGAACAGCGAATGCTCTTTTGGTTTAAACACACCTTTAGGTAGATACAGTTTATAGTCTTTATTTATTCGCTTGTTTCATAAATATATCCGATTTTTTTCTTATTTTCTTTCTCCTTTTGGACTCATTAAATTTCCATAATGTTTCTATTGTTTCGGTCCTGTCATATTTTTTGGTAATTTCCTTAATTTTTAACAATATCTGATTACCGAAAGCATCTTTAACGGTTTTTGAGTAGTTTGATTATTATTACCGATACGCATCTTTCAATCGCCAGTTTCATGGCCTCTGCCATACTTAGCAACTCGTCTAGTTTAATTCAGTTTCGTCCGGTCGTTACGGATCCGTGTCGTAGCCGGCGGTAATGGCGGCGACGTAAGGTCAGTTTTAGATGAAATACTTAGCATTATAGGTAGATACAGTTTATTGTCTTTATTTACTCGCTTGTTTCATAAATATATCAGATTTTTTTCTTATTTTCTTTCTCCTTTTGGACTTATAAAATTTCCATAATGCGTCTTTTGTTTCGGTCCTGTCTTATTTTTTGGTAGTTTCCTTCATTTTTTAACAATATATGGATGCTTAGCCAAGTTTCCAATCGCTAGCGCTTGGTAGCGTATCGCAGTTTCCCTCTCTGTCACTCTTGCATATTAGTGCGACAAAGACAGCTAGCTGCATTTCGTTTACGATTGACGATTAAGCGTTAGTGATTGGCAACTTGTCTAAGCACCGAACGCATCTTTAACGTTATTTGAGTAGTTTGATTATTATTACCGATACACATCTTTCAATCGCCAGTTTCACGGCCTCCGTCATACTTAGCAACTCGTCTAGTTTAATTCAGTTTTGTCCGGTCGTTACGGATCCGTGTCGTAGCCGGCGGTAATGGCGGCGGCGTAAGCCCAGTTTTAGATGAAATATTTAGCATTTTACGTAGATACAGTTTAGGTTTAGGTAGTCTTTACTTACTCGCTTGTTTCATAAATATATCTGTTTTTATTCTTATTTTCTTTCTCCTTTTGGACTTATTAAATTTCCATAATGTGTCTATTGTTTCGGTCCTGTCATATTTTTTGGTAGTTTCCTTAATTTTTTAACAATATCTGATCACCGAACGCATCTTTAACGTTATTTGAGTAGTTTGATTATTATTACCGATACACATCTTTCAATCGCCAGTTTCACGGCCTCCGCCATACTTAGCAACTCGTCTAGTTTAATTCAGTTTCGTCCGGTCGTTACGGATCCGTGTCGTAGCCGGCGGTAATGGCGGCAGCGTAAGCCCAGTTTTGGACGGAATATTTAATATGCGCTGAGTGCTTGGAGACGCTACAGAGGTCTTATTTCTAAGTTCGGGTGGTCTGCGCTGACAATGGAAGACGAGCTCTCAATTGCAATTATATTATTACGTAATGAACATGCAAATGCTCGTGGTTCTATATTCATTCTTATATTGATTTAAACTTTCACGATTATCAATGATATTTTATCGACATACGGGTCTTATTCGCGTAAACTTACCATTAATAACTACGGCTTTTAATCACGTAAACTTACGATTCTGCATTCAAAGAAGAAGTCAAACGATATCCCAAACAAATACTTTTCTCAAAATTGTGGCTTTATCGAATTTCTCTTTCGTGACTAGAGGAGTCGAAAACTGATAAAAAAGATATTAACTAATAACTCGGAAAAAATCTCAAATTATTGGAATATACACGCGTTTAGTACGGGACAGCCCATGGAATACTCGTATTATAATGAAGCGTTTCAATAATAAATAATACAGAGTGTAAGTCTAATACGGGCGAATCTCTTAAGGTGCGGTTAAACTAAAAGAGCATTCGCTGTTCTAAGTGTTCTAACCTCCCACTCTACGAAATTCGATCGGTACACAAAACGTGATTGGTTGATTTCTTAGAACGGGCGCTAGAACAGCGAATGCTCTTTTTGTTTAATCGCACCTTTAGCGGGTGTTAGTTTACGATATAATAAGTACATTCAAATAACTTACTTAAAATTAGAGCAACACAATTTTCCATACAAAATAATTCGGCGCGCAATGTAGAGCAACATAATTGCGAGTTAAACACTCGTTGACAGATTATTTCAAAAGCAGATGACTTAACTGCCATATCAACAAATAACAAATGGACGTACCTACATTGCTGCTCCGATAATCTTAAAAAAAATCTGGAGGTCATAATTAACAGTAACTTTAAAAAACCTTGTAATCCATGATTACACTAATGAATCCCATGCCTGGTTTAATTGATCGCCCGTATTAGATTTACACACTATAACAGACAGTAATTTAAGACATCCGGTAGTATTAGAGAAAAAATCGTCGTGCTAATATGCTCAGTCGGGAAGTCCTTATTTTTGTAATTTTGTAGGATGTTCAAACCAATAAAGGAGCTCTTTGCCCTGCCGATTGCAACTTTCTATGGAACACCCTCTCATTTTGTTATTAGATAATTAAACCATATGATTTGTTTTTTTTTTCAATTATTATAAACAAAAATTAGAGGTCGCTACCGAAGTAATAAAACGACTGGACACATTACTGCGATCGCCAACCCGCGATCGCAAGCCAGCGTGGTGATTTTGGGCATTTACCTCCTAATGCGTCCATACATAGGCTAAGGAGAGGCCATTATCCAGCAGTGGACTTATAGGCTAATGAAGTGAAGTAAGCGTATAGTAGGCTATCACGCTCACACTGTACTGGAGCGAGCGTGATGAACTACTTTGTTACGAGAAAACGTTACTCTAGCCAACGCATGGGACTGCTACTGAATAAAAGTACAAACGACATAAAAAAAGCGAAATGAAACCGGGTAATTCGAATGAAATAAAGTCCCAATGGATAAGAATTTGTCTCCAAAATCCTATCTACGAACGGAGCCAAGATACCGATTTAGCACTAAAGGTAATAAATACGGGAATATCGAAAAAAGAGTTCTAGCGATGATTTCGTGCTGCTTAAAATATTACTCACGGGGCGAGCTGCGCGAGTTAAGAGCGGAAGCGATTGTGAACATTTACACAAAACATAGTGCAAAGGTGCTCGCAGGCTCCTTAAAGAAATGAAATGAAATGAAATAACATTTATTTATGACAAGCACGATAGACATATACACATTTACAAGTAAGTACACAACAACAGCTTGCCACAAAAGGGTCACAACTCAGCATGTAGCTGGCTAGGCCAGCGCTGTTCTTCCGTTGTGACCCACCAGGTACGTACACTAGCCGACAAGGCGACCACGCTGACAAACAAAAACAAGTGAACACAGATAATTTAATTAGATACATAAAATAGGCATGATGACTGGCAAGTCAACTCAGCATCTTTTTACGAACTGTCAAAACGTTTAAGTTCTTTTCAAAGAGGTTGGGAAACGCCTAAGAGAGGCAACAGGGGACCCACGAGCAGGCACTTTTCTCGCGCAGAGGCTCGCCATAGCGATACAGCGCGGGCATGCTGCCTATGTCATGGGCACCATGCCACCAGGGGAAGGTTTGGAGGTGGATTTTCATATAAATATAATTAAACTCACGTATATTTAGTGACTAGGAGTGACATGTTTCGGAGAGCCTAGGTTTCCATTATCAAGCACTGAGCCCGCGTTCATGCCAGGCGGTACGCGTAGCGCTTGCGAGCCGCTACGTAATTTTAACCGTTTAATTATATTTATAGTTACTATGTCTCATGAAAGTTTAAATTCAAGTTTAATTTTTTTCTTTACTGAGCCATAGTTTGGTGTCATGGGTTGATATTTGAGCCAATCAACTTTTTGATCGACATGTTCACACACACTACATTTCTGTCTGCTGCGTTAGTTTTCATGAACTTACAAATGTACGTCAATTAATACTATACACACATTTATGTACAATGAAAAACAGTTGGAGCCTAATTGTATCGATGTGAACTTGTGTGAGGCCTAACGCATGTACAATTTATAAGCATTTTTTCTGGCAAACTTGATAAAATTGTCATTTGCGTTAGGGCGGTGTTTCTATGCGATTTTGTTACGCGTTTTATTTGTTCATTACCATCACCACTTTATTTACCGTTTTATAAAAGCAAACGATATTATTATGCCAGAATAGCAGACAAACATGCGTCTGCTGCAAGATAATCGAAAATGACTCCACTATTTATACGCAGTTCGTCAATAATTTAGGAATGGTAATGACTTGATTGTTGCGACTGAAAAATCGCATAGAACTACCCAGGGGACAAAATAGTGTCGATCGAAAAGTTGATTGGCCCATTTAAGTGTTATTTTAATCTTACTCTAGGGTGTAAAAAAGATCCGCTCGTCTCTCATCCCGAACTCCGCTCCAAAAGGGTTCTTCCTACATACCACCTCAAGGGAAATCTTTTAGACGCCAACAAGGGCAAGCTGGGATTAACTTTCGTTTAATACGTCAATGGCTGCCTATCCCACATGCATTTTACATCACTATCGCCCCGTTAGTTTTCGTATTGCGTGTGGGGAAAAATAGTCTGTTTATGGGCTTATTTGGTGGTATTCTAATCTAATTAATAAAATTTGCCCAAGAGCAAGTCGCGCCATGTATAGGGTTCTGTAGTTATTCAAAAACGGCTAGGCCGATTATATTCGAAATACATGCAATATGCATTTTACATCACTATCGCCCCGTTACTTTTCGTATTCTTCTTCTTCTCCGTCGTTTCGCTCTTGGCAGAGCGGTCGTGGTCACGTTGAGGCATCCACGTCGGTGGTAGAGGCGGTCACAGCTCTTCGCACGATCTCCCGCCGTCTCTCCCTGTTAGCCGACTGTCTGGCGCATTCAGCTTCGTGGCTTCCTACCGGATTTGACTTGGTCAGACTAGCGCATAGGTGATCTGCCGCGCGATCTGGTTCTTTTCGTATTGCGTGTGGGGAAAAATAGTCTGTTTACGAGCTTATTTGGTGGTATTCTAATTAATAAAAACCGGCCAAGAGCATATTGGACCATGCTCAGTATTCCGTAGATATACAAAAGCGGCTAGGCTGATTAAAACTGATTCTTTACAATTGTCGTACCTGTCAAAACGGGTGTAACGTCATGCCCGAAACGTCAGGATAAAAATGAAACGTAAGCTTACGCGATTAAGGCCCGTTTGTCGTTAAAATATACAGTAAGATCTAGAATTTCATTATTCATTATACTTAAGTATATGTAGTGTAAGTGCTAGACGGTCGTTAGCAGTGTCGACGTCACACTGCCACTCTGACTGAACAAAAAAAAACTAACATAACTATTTGTTTTTAATTTAACTGTGTGTCATGTCAACGTTTACTTTTAACGTATTTCCTTAAAACTTTATTTCTCTTATATGGGCACAGAAATACAAAAATATATTCTAGTTTCTAAACTCTCAATTCCTATAACACAAAATGTGACCATCCTAAGATTTGTTGTACTTTCCAGCCGAAAGAGTAAAGTAAAATTTCAGTGGTGTAACTCTATTGTAGTTTTTTCCTTCCTAAAGTTTTTAATTTAGGTACATTCGTAAAAATTGTATAGGTATGTACCTATTTTTAATGCCACAAAATCTTCATCTGTTTCTATTAAAAATTAAAATACAGTTTTCAAGCTCTAGAATTTCGAACGTATTGTGAAAATACAAAACAAATTATTTATTAACTAAATATTTTCAAAGGCGCCTAGCCTTGTAAGGGATTGCATATACCCGAGAAAATTGACCGGTGGTTGCTAATACCGAGTGGCTGAGGGGTACAGGCATCAGCCGCGAAAGCTGAGTACGTGGGTTCGATCCCCACCTCGGACGTTAGGTGATCTTGGTCGTTTTTCTTTGGTATATGACATCTAATATTTATAAATCTAGAATTTCATTATACTTAGGTATATTGCTGTACTTTTCACACTCACGTTGCAGGAATGGACTAACAAAGTCACCCGCGAGACGGCAAGTTGTGCTAGACGGTCGTTAGCAGTGTTGACGTCGCAGTGCCACTCTGACTGAACACAAAAAAACTGCATGGATCTTGCGCAGGGCTGTCAGAATGAGTTTCAGCTCAATATTGCTAGGGTTGGCACGGTCTCGATCCAGTCAGATCGACCCAGTTGATAAAACTGACAGTAGTGTTTTAATCATCAAATAGCCACTAATTGGGAGCATTTGTTTTTAAAGATGTCAGAAAACACAATATTGTTCATAATTCTATGAAGTACCAATGTCACATATGAGCTTTAGAAACCTGGGTGCTAAGGCAAGTTGCCAATCGCTAGCGCTTAATCGTCAATCGTAAACGAAAGGCAGCTAACTGTTTTTGTCGCACTAATACGAAAGAGTGACAGAGAGGGAAAACTACGATACGCTACGAAGCGCTAGCGATTGGCAACTTGGCTAAGCATCCAGAAAACACAATATTGTTCATAATTCTATAAAGTACCAAGGTAACATCATTATGAGCTTTCGAAACCTGACATACTTGAGTTCAAATTCCACCTGGTATGTTGCTGAACTAGCCATTTTTTGGGGTATATGGCATATCTTTTGTCAGCCTCCGAAGTGTAGTTGGTAGTGACCCTGCCTATGAAGCTGGAGGTTCCGAGTTCGAATCCCAGCGAGGGCAATATCGTGCATTTATTTATAACAAATATTTATTTCTTGGAACTTTGGAACTTTTAATATGATTTCCACTCAGAACCGCTAGCTCTTTTGATCCTGATAGGAGAAAAAAATTGCCCCAAGAGTTTCTTTTCCTATTCCGTTACCATTTTCGCCTAAATCTAATTAATGTGTTTTTTTTTATTTCTATATTCTATTTTGTATTTGTATTATTTTTTTTTTAATTTTGTTATTTTATTTTCATGACGCATTGGTGTTTTGCTGTAATGACTTGTCAACTTTTGTTTTAATAAATAAATAAATAAACTTTTTCATTAATTTTGCATAGCGGTAACGAAATGGAAAGTTTGAAAAATGTATGTAAATTTTGGAATAGTATTTTTATCTTGTTAGGATCGAAAGAGCTCCCAATTCTAAGTAGAAGTCATATAAAAAAATACCTATGTGGACCTAAGTAGTACCTAAAAGGACTTTGAAAATAATGGCTCCTAGATTAATCTCTCTCCTATTTAAGAACTTTGCTCTTGTCGATGTAGCTCAAAGCACGCTCGCCACTTTCCTCGATCTCAGGCCATCTCTTTCAGGTTTTGATACGACGTGACTTTCACGTTCTCCTTGATTTGTTCAATATAATTTCCCCTTGGTCTTTCTCTTTCACGCTTTCCTTCAATCTTTCCCTCCACTATGAGGTTCTCTTCTGTTTTTTATATTGTCCATCAATTGCCTCCTCTCTTTCAACCTATCTAACACCTCCTGAACCTCCTCATTCGCACTCTCTCTATCCAACGAATCCTCTCCATTCGCCTCCAACACCACATCTTAAATGATTCTAGGAATTCTCTTTCCTTTTGCGTCCTAGATTTATAGAGTGGAAAAGATTATACATACCGAACGACAATGTGACAATTTTCATATCCGTAAGGTTCACATTCTGAACTACGAAGTTAGTTCACCTAATTATGGAGCTCAGAATTATGAATTGATGACAACCCTACCAGCAACACCTCTAATCACCTAACCAGAACCTTGCATCTACATCGCCAACCCTAGCGACTCACAAATAAACACTGTGGACACCCCTTTTGAACCCAGTTCGGAGTAATGACTTTGCTTTGTTAAGCTGTGTTCACATGCGCGATTTTATTTTTTACTTTTTTACACCTTAATGCTGATGCTTCTGAAGATTTTAAAATCTTGAAAGCGTGAGGGATTTTTAGAATGTTTTTTAGACCATTAAGCGGTGCGATTCTGAACCGTTGTATTTTTTGAGGGCTTAAAACTCTTTAGAAAAGGGTGGTTTAGACTGCTTAGATTGAAAAGGTTTCTTATGAATCTTTTTCTAAGCCCTCAAAATGTTTATTTACATAGGTGTATTATGTGACTGGGGTTTTATACATAAATATGTTGATTGTAGAGAGTTCTATCTTTTTAAAAAGCCTCGTCAAAGATTACGAATTTGTACCGTTCCGCGTAGACAATTTAGGTTCATAGGCGCACGCAAGTTGTTTGCTGAAATCGCGAAACGTATGGTTCTAAGAGAGGTGTATAAGAGTCTTTATTTTCAAAATTGTACAATACCTATACGATTTAATTTATGTATACATAATACATAAATTAAATGTAACGAATCTAACCATGATTAGGTTAGTTAGATTCAATTTATGTATACATATAAATTTTAGGGTTTTGAATAGGTTTCAACAGAAAAATAATAAAAAATATTAACAAGTTTAAAAAGGTACAAAACTCATGACACTTTGATAACACAAAACGGGTTTCTTGCAATAAGCCATTTCATTTAGGCAAATTTAACTACACAACAACTGCACAAGTGTCCTAAAATGAAACCACACTCTTACAACTTGTACCACTTAAAATACTTAAATCATCATTAAATTCTTACATTTGCAACATTAATAAAGGTGCATTCAGACCAAAAGAGCATTCGATGTTCTATCCCCCGCTCTACGAAATCAACCAATCACGTTTTGTGTAACGATCGAATTTCGTAGAATGGGAGGTTAGAATAGCGAATGTTCGCTTGGTCTGCACGCACCTTCACACGATAGCTTCATAAAACTCCAAACGTTTACTAGAATTAAAAATTGTACGTTTAATAAAATTTAAACTACTAACACTTTAGAGTTTTGACTTTTCATCATTCAGTCCACTGCTGGATGGAGCGCCATTATATAGTTCAACGCCATTATATATATAGTTAGTACGAAAAATTCTGTACAAGAAATAAAAAACCAGCCAAAAGCGACTCGGACTCGCGCGCGAAGGGTTCCGTACCATTGTCAATTTATTATTTAAAAAATACAGTTAAATCAACCTACCTCAAAAACTATAAGAGATAATTTAATCAAACCAAAAATCGTTGATAGAGTTTATTAATTATTTTTTTTTAGAATTTTGCATTGCGTAGTTTAAAAAATAGAGGGAGGCAAATAGAAGGGGGGGACACATTTTTCTGACTTTGAGAGCTGATACCTCGAAAACGAGTTGCTTAAATAAAAATGAGATTTATAAACCTTCATATCATTTTCAATGACCTTTCTATTAATAATCCACACGCTTATAAACAACAAAAAATGTTTTCTATCCCTCAGCTACATGTATGGAGGGCCCCTACTCCAATGGTTTTTTTTACAATTTAGTATCATAATCCTGTAGTGGTTCGTACAACACATATCCTTACCAAATTTCGTTACTTTTATAGTTTCCGAGTAAATCGGCTGTGACAGACGGACAGACGGACAGACGGACATGACGAATCTATAAGGGTTCCGTTTTTGCCATTTTCGGCTACGGAACCCTAAAAACAAAGAAAATAGTGCTATAGGATGGTCGTTTTTGAGGCCGATGCGACCGACCAAGCCAACCGAAAGGGTTAATCCCTAGATATTTATTAAGCTAAAAACATGTTTGACTTTTGATCAACAGTCTTACATCAAAGTTTGTTCGCTCAGATGCGTCAGCATCAATCTTGCAAGAATGGATGCGCTGCAAAAACGCGCGTGGACGGTGACCCTAATCGGATTGCATACGTACGTTAGGCGGGCTACACACGCGCGATTATTGTGCGATTGAATTTAAAACAATAATAATTAAATAGTTAGTAGGTATAGTTTTCTGATATCTCTCATATTTATGGAATTATAGCCTGTAAACACTTATCGATTACAGCCTGTATAATATTTTCATCAGTTACCGCGATAATTACACATAAAATTAAACTACACTAAATTACACTTTTTCTTTGTGTGTAGTTTTGTACATATGTTTCTTATTTTGATGGAGGTAGATGTATCAAATTTCCTTCATTGTCAGTCGCTCGAAGGCCACGAACCCTGTAAATTGTTCGAAACGTCGGGATGAAGTTAAATTTATTTAATATACGCAAGTTTATCCGTTTCATAGTTTTATTTCAAAACACGCTATTATTCTACGATATTTAAGGTACTTTCTTTTGATGTTCAATAGTTTTGGGACGCCCCGTATGTGTTATTTCTACATTGAAGGCAGGTAAAATAAATAATCATTATCATAATTCTTTGTTGGTAATATATATTAATAATGGTTATTCTATGTTGGTAAGCCGTGTGGTGAAATGAAATGAAATGAAATGAAATGAAATGAAATGAAATGAAAATGAAATGAATTTATTGATAACATTAGGTTACAAGTCAAGTTTACACAAACAGTTTAAATAATAATAATTATTGGGTAAAGTACACTCATAAGTACCTATCTACAACTTCACTAATAGTTATTAGTGATAGTTATTTCTATGATTTTTTTATATTATGTCTTTAGTTACATAGGTACATCAGCAATTCCGCCGGAAAAAAACTCGTCAATGTCATAAAACTGTGATTTCAGTAACCAATTTTTTAATCTTGATTTAAAAATTTGAAAGGAAGGTGCATCCCTAATACTTCTAGGTAGGTGGTTATATATACGTGGACCAAGTACACAGGCAGAACGTCCGCTTTTCGCCAGTTTATGTGGTACAGGTGCGAGGCAGCCCGCGTTTTTGTTACTACGCAGCTGGCGATTTGGGTTTACCTTTTTTACAGTAAATCGTTTTAGATTGGTATGTGTAAATATGGCCACCTGTTGAAGAAGGACAAAGGGCAGTGTCAGTATATTGTATTCTGCGAAATACTGACGAGCAGAGACGTCATCAGACACACATGCTACTGCGCGTACGGCTCGTTTTTGTAATGAGAACACTCGACGCCAGTCAGCGGCGCCGGCCCATAGTTCGGTGCCATACGAAATCAGGGAGTGCACAGTTGCGAAATAGCAGCTCCTGACGACCTCTCTGGTCGCAGTATCCGCGAGGCGCCTCAGAGCGAAGCACGCACTGCCCAGCCTTGCGCACAGGTGGTCGATGTGTACGTTCCACCTCAAGCCACTATCGATCGTAAAACCCAATAACTTTATGTCTGCTACCTGATGAAGAGCATCATCACCAGCGTACGTGACCATAGGCCTGGACGTGTGGCCGTTCAGGTTGAGCCTCATAACGAAGGTTTTGTCTCTGTTCAGAGCCAAGCCATATGTCTCAAACCAGTAACACAGATTCCTAAGCGTGTCAGTTACCTTCGTTTCTAATTCTGGTAAGGACGAGCCCGTAACGATAGCCGTGACGTCATCCGCATACACAAAGATGTCACACCCTTTCATTATTTGCGGGAGATCATTTAGGAGGATGTTAAACAGAGTATTCAACAGGCAAGACCCCTGAGGAACCCCAAGCTGATTCCTCATCTCGTCAGATTTTATGCGACCACTATCCCCCACGACAACTTGACTCCTGTTTGACATAAATGACATTAGAAGCTCCAATGCTGGGCCACGAATGCCGTAATGGCTGAGTTTCCGCACTACAAGTTCATGACTTGCGGTATCGAAGGCGCGCGAGAGGTCGCAGCACACCACCGCCACCTGCATGCCAGCCTCTCGCGCGCTCAGCATATGCCACACCACTTCGCGCACCATGTCTGTAGTCGAGCGGCCCTGGCGGTACGCGTATTGTCTGTCAGATATTGTTAGTTGTGGGAACCAAAAGGACAATAATCTATTATTAATCCCCACTTCAAATACCTTACTAATTGCTGGTACTAGCGATATAGGGCGATAAGACTTTAAAGCTGTTTTTGGGCCTTTACGTTTATACAATGGGGTAACTTTAACTTTCTTGAGGCTCGCCGGTACTGTCCCCTGTCGAATACAGCAATTGTATAATTCCGACAGAACGAAAGACACTGCCGGGCCTACGTACCGAAGGATGTTGGCGGAGAGGTCATAGATGTCGGTGCTGTTTTTTGGTGCAATGCGAGTGCGCAGTATGGATTCCACTTCATAAGCTGTAAATAATTTCAGTCTTAATGAACAGGTACACTCGGGAATATGCCTAGCTATAGTTGTCAGCGACCGCTGGACGTCGGGTCTCGGTGCACCACATATAGTAGCGGCAGTTATGAATTCTGCATTAATTGAGACGGCAGTAAGAATACATTTGTCACCACCCCAACTCCTCCTGCGGGTGTCGTAAGAGTCAACTAAGGGATTGAAGTGTCGCTGACCATTATTTGTTAAAAGATTGATGATGGGCAGCAGCGTCATCATAGTGGACACATTACTGCGATCACCAATCCGCTTGCCCAGCGTGGCGATTATGGGCATTTACCTCCTAATGCGTCTATACGCATAGTTAATAGGAGAAGCCTATGTCCAGCAGTGGACTATCATAGGCTGATGATGTGATGATGTGAATACATGTCATTGGTGAATAATACGAGTAAAAAAGGTAAAATATAATAATTTAAATTTAATAACAATTTGTCACACAGTACAAACTAGATACTAAGCACCTCCGTAGAACTCTTTATGGTCGTAGAACACTTGCTCAAATATAGTGGGTGCTACAACTACAACTGGCTACGAATTATACGTGCTACAACTACAACGGGCTACGAATGATACGTGCTACAACTACAACTGGCTACGGCGTAGCACTCCTACGAGATGACGTATTTTTTGTACCTTCTTATTTATAAACGTACTCCTAACTTAGCAGGTCGGTCGCTAAGTATTGGTTCTCCTTTTCGGTCTTATCAATATGTCTTCATGAACGAAAAGGATAAACCATAGGTACTTAGCGGCTTGCTAAGTTAGGAGAGGTTTATGAATAAAGGGTTAGGTATTTAAATTGCCTTTATTGCATAAATTTGTTATTAATTATTTAAAGCTCAAACAAACAAATAAATCTTATCAAACATTAAAAATAAAGTGAAACTAATATCTAATTAGTACGTATAAAGAGAAAAAAGTTTGTGTTCAATTTTTTTTTGTAAGTTGTTAAACAACCTTTTTCTTCAGTTTTATTTAAATCCGCCAGTTTATTAATCTTACTTATGATTTCCACTTTTTTTCATTATTTTAATATTTTAAGCAAACGATTTTAAATAGTTTTATAAACTTAAACTGTTAAATATAATGCTATTTCATTTTTTGATTTTTAATTTTTTTGTATTTTTTTAAGGCTCAGACAAAAAACTCAGTAGCCCTTATTTCCTTATTTACATAATGTATTACTATTACATTATAGTACATTACGACACAAGTGCGAAAAACATGAAATTCGAAACGAGTGGCGATGTTTTAAAACACGACCGACGTCGTACGAGACACGTGCAAAAACAAATTCGTAGGTAACTCGTGTCGATGTAAAACACTCCCTATCGGTCGTGTTTTATAACATCGCCACTCGTTTCGAATTTCATGTTTTTCGCACTTGTGTCGTAATGTAATATTTCGAAAAAAGATAAGTGTATACCTATATGTGTAAAGTAGCCTTTTATAAGTATAACCCACCAATGACATCAAAATAATAGTTTTTTTCAATCATAATTCATAAGTATTTTTAATTCATTTTGCATACACAATTTTTCAACCAGTTCATGAACTCCGTTTTAAAATCGCCCGTGAACAGTGACCCCGCATACAGGGTGATTAATCGACCAGACGGTTGTATCTACAGGGTGTTTCGTTTTGCAGCGTACAATGATGGATGGGAGCCGAGTAGTTAACTCGAATGCATAAGTCGTTTGTCATGGTGTAGCTTGCGGGCATTGATTAACTCCATTAGACACCGCATTACGAAGCTGATATTGCAGAAAACGTATAGTTCTCGGCAGGGATCGGAACAGGTTTTTTAGAAAAACATCGAAATAGCTCAATACTATAATATAATATTTAAAATGTTTTTCCTAACTAGTGCGCAAAAACGAACTTTGCGCACGCTTCGCGCGCGGTAATTTCTCTTTTTGACGCATTTGTTATGAAAAATATCGTCCCTTACACGTGCAAAAACTTTTTTTTCCCGCACTAGTTAGGAAATGTACTATTACACTTTTTATGTAGTAATCAACATTTTATGTAATTAACAACATCGCATTTTTAAATAACTCCATTAGCAAAGAATTTATGTGCCACAAAACGAAAAAGAACGTATAGTTTTGTACTTATCTGTCTTATTTTGATGGAATTAGATCTATCACATTTCCTCCATTGTCAGTCATCCGCAGACCACGAACCCTGTAAAGTGTTCGAAACGTCGGAATGAACTTAAAGTTAGTTAATATACGCGAGTTTATCCGTTTTCATAGTTTAATTTCATGAAAAAAAAAAACGAAATTCGAACCGTTATTTTGTATGGACTAAAACCGTTATCCGATCCCTGGTTCTAGGTGCGTAGCCAAGCTGCCAATCACTAACGCTGAGTAGCTTATCGCAGTTTTCCCTCTCTATCACTCTTTCTTATTAGTGCGACAAAGACAGCACCATGGTATGCTAATTAAGGTCAAAAATGTAGGACCTTAAAATTTATATAATGATTAGGTCTCTTTTGACACTGACAGGTTACTTTGCAGTACTTCTTATATCCGGTATTTGTAGAAATAAGACAGCTTGGACGGTCATCCTCAAACTGTAAAGCGTAAAACAAATTATCGTGTCACTTTTGTGACACCGTAAAATGTGACATAAATAAATAAAATAAATAAATATCTTGGGACATCTTACACAAATCGACTTAGTCCCACGGTAAGCTAAATTAAGGCTTGTGATGTGGGGGTACCAGGCGACGATATATATATAATAGATAGATACATATAGATACTTAAATACATAGACAGCCATGACCAAGGAACAAATATTTGTGATAAATAAATGCACAAATAATGCCCTCGCCAGGATTCTAACCCGGAATCTCCAGCTTCGTAGGCAGGGTCACTACCAACTAGGCTACGAAGGCTAACATATTAACAGGAATACTAAAACTGAAATTCCAACAAAAGCATCTCTTTATCGCACTAATAAGGAAGAGCGACAGAGAAGACACTCCTTATGCCACTGCAGTGTTATTCACTAAAGAAACCGCCTTGCTGTCAGCGCTGTGTCAGCGCTGCGGCAGCGTCGAGCCTAAAAATGGTATTCACTAATGTATTTTAAACGACACTAGCGCGCGGCGACGAATGCGACGTAAGCTGGAACTACGCTGCGTCGAGAGATTGACGTTTAATGTATGAACTTCTTATTCTCTAACGAAAAACAGCGACGAACTCGCCCACAACCTCGCTCACAGCCTCGACTCCTAATGTAAAACAGCTAGGATTTTAGACACGGCTGTCTCGACGTCGAGCTCGTTGACGAACGCAGCGTCGAAAGTGTGAATAAGAGAATAGCATAGCTGAGCGTTATCGATGCGCAGTTTGGCTACTCAGATGCTTCATCTACATATAGGAGATCTGTGGCAGTAGAACAATGTGTGAGCTTGCGGGACACCCCGTATACGTCTGACAAACGGCTCCCAGACGGATAATAACTTAATAAGATGAGGTATTAGACGACATGTGGTTTGGGATCTGGAAGCTTAAAAACAGCTCTGATTACGATTAAGTGTAAGTAGTTTATAGATTTACCCCATTAACAAGCCGCTAATAATTGGTTGTCCCTTTTGCTCTTATGGGCACATTGTTAAGACCGAAAGGGACAAGCAATTATTAGTGGCTTGTTAAGTTAACAAACGTTTATGAATATTATGAATAATTTCCATGAGTTAGCACAAATTGTCTATGATTTTTAAAAAATGAGCATAATAGGCTGGTGCAAATATTTTGATACTTTAGCTGTAGTTCTCACATATTACCTAAAAAATGTATTAAGTAATGAATTTAATAAAATGTTACCTTTACTTTCCAACTTAATTAAAAACGATTAAAATCACGTTTATTTCGTCACTTTATGCAACACCAACAGGGGACTATAAATATCAAGGTGAAAAATAAAATGCTGTTTCAACAATAGATTTTAAATTATAAATAGTTTATCCTTCACTTTCGTTTATGAGATTCAGCCGGCCTAGCCAATGCCATTTTGCAATCGTATACGATAAGCGATAAGTCACGTGACCATAATAATGTGAGGAGATGGTCACGTGACTTTTCTTACGAATCTGTCGTTCTCATACATTTATTACTTATCGTATACGATTGTAGAATAGCATCTCGGCTAAGCCGGCTAAATCTTATAAACGAAGCAAATGGGAAAAGTGAAGGATAAACTATTTTTAGTACAGGTGGTGCCTTTTTTACGCGCTAACTAGTGCGAGAAGTCACTTCAGGCTCATTTTACGTCAGGTTCAAAACTTCGGAGGGCCATCTGTACTAAAAAACGTCGTACGAGACACGTGAAAAAACGAAATTTGTAACTTGTGTCGAATTTATCGCCACTCGTTTCGAATTTCATGTTTTTCGCACTTGTATCGTAATGTACTATTTTATAATTTAAAATCTATTGTTTATACAGTATTTTATTTTTCTCCTTGATATTTATAATCGCGTGTAGTGATTTGAGTTTAATCGTAATTATAGTTCTGTTATCATGTTACACGAAAGTTTAAATTAAGTTGGAAAGTAAAAGATACGTAGGTTTTACTGAATAAGTCAAATGTATTCTATTACGATGGCCTGCTTTACGTATCGAGTAAAAACTACCGTTACCGATACTTGCTAAGTACTATGGTATATGGTACTGCTAATACTGATGGTCAACAGCCAATATCAGCTATCATATAAAGGGTCCACGGAAAGAACATATCTAGTCAATTCAAATTACAGAAGGAAAAACCAC
This sequence comes from Thaumatotibia leucotreta, assembly GCA_025490895.1. Lineage (NCBI taxonomy): Eukaryota > Metazoa > Arthropoda > Insecta > Lepidoptera > Tortricidae > Thaumatotibia > Thaumatotibia leucotreta. The sequence continues at coordinate 117,984 of JALPQI010000173.1, read as the reverse complement.
CTTACGTTTAACAGAATAAGGTACGATTTTTTTAAGCACTGGACATGTTTTTTCCGTGGACCCTTCATATTCTTATTATTAGCTCTCGTCTTGATAAAAAAAAATCTTGTTTTAGTCTTTTCTGATATGTACAGAAGTTTTAGTTTCACTCGTCTATATCATGACAAGTAGAGACATAAACATAAAATTATGCTAACTCAGCAATTCCCTGCATATCAACCACCAACAACAGACATGAACATAAATTATCCAAATTGATTCCTGAACCTAACACATACCACACACCTGTTTGTACCCCTTGAATATAATCATTTACCTTATTTCGATGACATTAGAGTCCAACTTTGGATGTTTTTGGGTTTTTGGAGTGGAATGTGTGTGGTAATAGGTAACCAGTGTTCAATATTTTAAAAAGGTTGGTGATGGATGGTCTCTCGAAGCGTTGTTCTAGTGTTACTATTATAAAAATTCGCTAGTGGTTTTTGAAGGAGATAAATGAGAAATAGTTTGCGATTCGCAGCTGCATTATCTTTTATAGTTATCCGCGTAAAACCATGAAATAAATAGTTCAGTCAAAGACAAAATAAAGTGTACACAAAAATGTTCAAAAATATTATTTCATCACACTTGATGTCTAAGCGCGCCATTGCTGGCGTGCGTAGCGGGAGTAATAATAGAAATGTCAGTACGTCATTTATTTATATTATGTCCTAAACTTTTTTTTTATCTACAAGTGTGATGAAAAACATTGTATGCATCACGGTCGGTAGATAAGCGGAATACTAACTCGAGTCATTAAAAGCCCTCCGTCTACGGCGTCGGGCTTCTAACACTCGCGTTAGTAATTCCGTATTTACCTCCCTTGATGCACAATGTACCATTATATAAATATACAAACCATAAAATAAATAGTCAAAGACAAAATAAGGTGTACACAAAAATGCTCAAAAATATGTCCCGTGCACTCTAATTCTGTGTAAAAAGAATGTCGTAACATATTTCGGGATTCTTTCCATACTTATTTTTGCACTTGACTGTTAATTTTGGAGTAGGAACTCAACAAGATGTTAACTATTGAATTGAATTTTCACGATTATCGCTCATATTGTATAGAAGCGGTGGTGGCTCAGTGGTTTAGACGTTTGACTCTCAATCCGGAGGTCGTGGGCTCAAATCCTGGCTCGTACCAATGAGTTTTTCTGAAACTTATGTACGGAATATCAGATGATATTTACCATTCGCTTTCGGTGAAGGAAAACATCGTGAGGAAACCTGCATACATCCGCGAAGAAATTCAAAGATGTATGTGAAGTTCCCAACCCGCTTTGGGCCAGCGTGGGGACTATAGCCCAATCCCTCTCATATATGAGAGGAGGCCTGTGCCCAGCAGTGGGACATTATATAGGCTAAAAATATTATATTATCGCTCATATTTCAAATGGGCTTCACTGAAAATCAGCGTCAGGGTCGCTGTAGTGAAACTCACTACGTGACGGGTAAATCCACAAGACTGTAACGAGAGTTACCAATTCTTTTGTATAATGTTCTTTTATATGTATACATATTATAAGTAGTGTTACTAAAGACCGAAGAGCTGACGACTTCCTCGCACAAGGCATCAGAATTGCGATAGAACGAGGATCCACGGTACTATACTACAAGGGCCAATCTTAGATATAAGTTAGGTTAGTTAGATTTAATTTATGTAGGTATTCAAATTATACAGATTTGAAAATAAGGACCGATAAAAAAAAGAATTGTTACTAGGGTATCTTACAGGGTGAACGATATGAAGTGTTACCAAGTAGATTTTATTAAGTCTGGTGTCAAAGTAATAGCGGCTTATTATCGGAAAAATATTTTGGACACCGCATTGAAGTCTTAGGCACGCAAACATTTGGGTTGTAGACCGCAAACATAAGAACGAGATTGAGCTTCGGCTTATAAAGTTCGTAAGAACCAAAAATGGTTGAAAACCGAATTTCATGTGTCATTTCTCCAGTGCAGCGAGTTTCGGACTTTTTATCTAGTCTATTTTGAAAAGAAAGGTGAGAGCAATTAAACATGCTAGTATAAATCCAATGAAGAAAGCGATCGTATAATTTCACTGGCACATACTACTACCACTGGATCACGAAAGTGTTGCGAGCAAATATTTTTATATCATTTGGAGACCATAGTCAAGGCAAAAGGTAGTTATATTGACTAAAAGTAAAGTTAATCACAAAATGTAATATTTTTTCTCTTGGTTTTTCTTACTTACAGCAATAAATTGCAACTAAAAAATCGCATTCCTTTGAAATTAGTAACACTTCATATTGTTCACCCTGTACATCGTCTTAAATGTCTCATTTCGAAAGAAGCCGGCGTTTTTTGACATTCGGAACTACCCTAGTACACCTTAGTTAAAAACTCAAATCAAAATAATAAACCAATTTGATTTGTTCCAAAAACGTAATGTTATTTGATATCATGAAGAAGCTTCAAAACTATTTCTATTATCGTTCCCAAATAAAAATAACAAAACCAATTACGTACATGCCAGAAAAACGCTACTTTTCTTACCTATCATATCCCATTACAGGTAACAACTAAACCTCCGAATTGGCATGCTCTTATATCTCAACAACAATACGAATCCACTTACCACCACCTTTAAACAAAACCTACCTTAACTCAAAGCTATAAGGCTGTTTCAAATGCAAATATAACTTTGCTTGTTAAATATTGCCAAGTTATCACATATTCAATGTGTTATATTTTGAACTCTAAAGTAATAGACATAGAGGGTGTTAGACATGAATGGGTAATTTTGTGTACAGTTCTGTACACTTGGGAAATTATGGAAATAGAGATGGTTTCGGTAGTTGGCAGCTATTTTGTCGTATAAACGTTTGTCCGATATTCTATTGACAAGTTTAGTTATGGTTGTATGATATAATCGGTATTGATTCTTCGTGCGGGTGCGGTCGTGTTTTGTCTTTGTTACTGTCGATTGCAAAAAAATATAGTATTTATAAGGCTTTAATAATCAAAAAACACGATCGCGTCAATTTGGTATGTAAAGTTTTGTTTAGATATGAATATTATATTTTTCCCTGATAGTCATCGTTTTAAGGTTCAAAAAAATGCAGCTGTTTGATTTTTATGTCCTATAAATTGTTAAAACAATTTTTTTTAAGTGAGTGAGATATCATTTGTGCAGTTTTATGGATGAACAGAGCCTAATGCTTTCGTTCGCAACAAGTACAATGAAATAGAAAAAAAAATTAATGACTGCCACGAGTGACATTGACAGATTTTTTTTTCTATTTCTACCAGTATGTACAGTCGAGTGCATTAATATATAGACACATTTGTAAGGGATCAGTATGGAGAAGTGTATATGCCCTTGACTGTACTGCTTGCGGACGAACGTATTAGGCTCTATTCATCCATAAAACTGCATAAATGTCACCACACCAGTGCCGGATTTACCAGTAGGCCAAGTAGGCCATGGCCTAGAGCGGCAGAAATTAGGGGCGGCAGATTTGGCAGCAAAAAAAAATTTTTTGGTGTCAATAAAATAATATGGCAGATTTTACGAGAGGCAGAGTAGAAGCGAACTCTTTTAAACTTCGGCCGTGGTGGCAGAATTATACAGGATGGAAGGGAACGACCGAGTTTAACAACTATTATGATGATTATGATGCACTTTCAGTAACATAGTACCAACATCGAAATATCTATAAAATAATGTATCCTTTCATACAAAGTGAGTGATTAGTAGAGTTCAATAGCATGGAAAAGTCAATTTTAACCAACATACTCGTACTGTGACTGATACAGTCGTAGAATTTATACGAACACAATGGGGTTGTGCTTTGTATGAAAATTAATAACAATATGCGACTCTACCCACCACACAAACTCTAGAAAGCGGTCCTAGATTGAAAAATGAAGAAGTTCTAACAAAAATTAAAAATCTGTCTGAGCATAATTAAACCGTTTAATAAATTTCAACTGGGTTTTTATAGTTAATTAAAATTATTTTTACTACGCTCACTCGCAAACAACAAATAAATCAATATATTGATTTAAACTTTCATGATTATCACACATTTTCATGACAATCGGGTCTTTATCGTGTAAACTTACGTTTAATTTTATCCTGACGTTTCGGGGATGACGTCACACCCGTGGTCGCAGGCAGACTGAAGAGAAAATGTATCAACGCCTTCGAGCTGCGCAGGTTTTTCGAAGTACCCGCACTTGATCTTGATTATTCACTTGTAGGCTAGGGGTGTCACTAAGCCTAAACTTAGGATAAAAATAAACTCAAGTTTACGCGATTAAGACCCGTTTGTCATTAAAATATAAAATCAATCAATATTACAATAAAACCACAAGTCAATATTATTTGGCTTTAAAGTTATCTGATAATTAACAATTATAGAAAATACCTTTAGTTCCATCTTGTAGCCATTTTTGGTAGCTCATGGCTGGCTTCCAAATGAGTAAAATATTCATGTTTCGAAGCTTACCACAAAATAGTAATTATTTAGCCCCATCTTGTAGCCTGGTTTGGTAGCTGGCCTTTAAATAAGAAAAATATTCCTGGTTCGAAGCTGGCAATGAAACGGAATTCTGAAGTCGTAGGAAGTAGCTGGCGTTTAATCTTTGTGTCAGGTATTTTCCAAACTACAATGTATAGCGATCTTTTTTGGAAACAAAATCCGCGTACTACACTACATCATCTCAACCAACCAAACCCATCTCAACCAAACCCATGAACAGCAATTTTCTTGCGACCAAAAATAATAAAAACTTTAATTAAAGTTTCTGAAATTACAGCCTCTCAATCTTCAATAGTATATGTAATAGTATAATTTACGAAATGATAAAATCAGCGTCGCACACTGGAGGATAAGAGAATCGTTCCCATTTTGGTAGCTGGCCACAAGATAGGAAAACACGTTTCTTATTTCGTAGCTACCTATCTACCAAATATGGCTACCAGATGGGACCAAAATCTGAAAAATATTAATTGTAACGTTCAATAATTAAAAACAAATCCAAAAATAATGAAACCTTCTAATCAATTGGATTTGCGTTTTTTTGTAAATTATTTATAGTGCGGTAACAGACTACATTTCAGTAATTTTTACTATTAAACAACAAACGTAATTAAAGAAAGTTACCTGATTATTAATAATTAAAGAAACAATCAGAAAAACGTCGCATTAATAGGTATTAATATAATGGAATTTAAAACGTACGTTTCAGCGCTTTCTTTTTTGAGTAGTCTACTTCGAATCAGGAATATTTTTCTCATTTAGAAACCAGCTATGAGCTACCAAACCTGGCTACAAGATGGGACTAAAATTTGTTTCCTATAATTGTTAATTATCAGATAACTTTAAAGCCAAATAATAATGTTTTCTGGTTTTATTGTAACATTGATTGATTTGTTGTTTGCGAGTGAGCGTAGTAAAAATAATTTTAATTACCTAACTACGTTCCGCTTTCGACTTGGTTGACCACGATATTCTTATTAAAAAGCTAAGCCATTACGGCATTCGGGGTAAAACTCTACATTTATTTCAAAGCTACTTGAAAAATCGAAAACAATTTGTCGAAATTAAAAATATTAAAAATGAGGTAGAAGTAACTGTTAAATCAGGGTTAAAGCCTCAAGGGTCCGTATTGGGTCCATTACTTTTCATTATATATACGAATGATTTGGTTAGCCACATGCAAAAGAAAGTTCCTGATCTGGAGGTGGTGGCATTTGCAGATGATACTAATGCTATGATATCAGCAAACAATATGGCAGACCTCAATCTAAAGGTTAATGAAGCTCTTGATGCTTTTGAAACATGGTTTAACGTAAATAACTTGAAACTGAATATGGGTAAAACGAATGTCATGCTTTTTAAAACGAATTCAAAGACAAGAGATGAGTTGTGTGTAAGTGTAAATGGTAGTAAAATTAATCAAGTAGATGTTGTAAAGTTTTTAGGAGTATGCATTGACTCACAATTAAATTGGAAAGACGAGCTACAGGAAATTGAAAGCAGTATATGTTCAGCTTGTTATGCTATACGGAGTTTAAGAGATGAACTAGATATTAAACACCTAAAAATGGTTTATCACTCCCTAGTGGAATCTAAACTGAGGTATAGTGTTAGGTTCTGGGGTAATAGTTTTAAGTACAATATAAATAGAGCTTTTGTTTTGCAGAAGCGGGCTATTAGAACAATGATGCGTATTCCTCAGTGGGCTTCTTGTAGAGAACATTTTAATAATTGTCAAATTCTAACATTACCCAGTTTGTATGTACATGTTCTATTGACATATTTCTTCAAAAATTTTAATGAAACAGATGAGGAGAGACAAGTTCGCCTGGCAACAAGATTAAAAATTGTTACTAATAATTTCTGCCCAAAATTGCAAGTGAAGTGGCTAAACACTGTGTACGTAACCAAGGGGTAAGTTTGTACAATAAACTACCAACCGAATTTAAAGACGTTCAAGAGCTCCAAATTTTCAAAAAGTCCCTCAAGGTGTTCCTACTGAAAGGCTGTTATTATGATATCGATGACATATTTAATACTTCATATTAGACTGACTTTTTCCTTTGTTTTTTATTAGAATGTTAATTAATGTTGATAGTTACTGATAGTAATACTGATGACATATTGATTGTTGTTTCTTAGTATTAGTCTGACATTTTTCTGGTATTTGTATTGTAATTTTTTTATGTATTTATGCTTGCTACTTGATAATACTGTGACTTTTTAATCTGGTTGTATTTGTTGAAATTGTGATTTTATTATATGTAAAATGTAAGTAATTCTTTGCCACACCCTTCCGGGTTCATGTATTATGCTATTGTACCTTGTATATATGTGTAATCATGATTGCAAATAAATAAATAAAATAAATAAAATATAAAAACCGAGTTGAAATTTATTAAATAGTTTAATTACACTCAGACTGATTTCTAATTTTTGAATGTTAGAACTTCTTTATTTTCTCAATTTAAGGACCGCTATCTAGAGTTTGTGTAATAATAATAAGGGTAGAGTCGTAGGTATATTATTATTTATTTCCGTACAAAGTACAACCTCAGTCTCTTCGCATAAACTCTAATCTACCACTGTATCGGTCACTGTTGGCTAGGCGTCCATCCCTCCACTGTCATACCAGCTAAAAGTTCGCGTACTGTAAAAAGTAAGAAATGGCCTGCTACTGCGAACACCGAAGTTTGTAAATTTCGGGGATTTGTCTCCGCCCCTCTAATGACGCCTTCATTGCCCGAAAATTGAAATTTGCGGATTTCGTAGTTCGCGGTAGGGATGCTGGATTTCCTTTCCTGCCACGAACGCTCCGGTACGCACACACGTCTGTGAAGTGAAATACCTGCCAAAGTGTCCAAGTGTTCCTAAACGACTAATGCACGAACTTTCTTTGTAATTTTCCTATAAATCATTCAAATTAGCACAGTGGATAGGGGCGGCAAAAAATAAGTGGCCTACAGGCGGCAAATTTCTAAATCCGGCACTGCACCACACCCACTTAAAAAAAGATTATTATCAATTTATAGGAAATAAAAATAAAACACCGGCATTTTCTTGAACCTTTAGACGACTGCTATCAGGGAAAAATAATATTCATATACCTTCGGAAAACTTTACATAGCCAATTGTGTTACGAAAGTTAGTCGTACAAACTACATGGTATACTCAGTCCAACAACCTTCGGCCGTAGTAAAAGGAAGCAAATTTAAAAGATAAAATCTTTTATTGTTGATCACTTATAGAAAATTACAATTTGTCGCCCTTTTTCAGTGCTAAAAGTTGTTACATAAAACTTAATTCGTAACACAAAAATTATGACATTTAATGTTTTCATTAATGACCTTTAATTATAAACATTTTTTTACAATCTATATATATGATTATCACTCACTGTGACAAAGTAGGAAATGGTACGTAAATCAATTTACTATACTCTGTTTGGTTTGGTGTGTAAAAAAAGGTAAACAATCTTGCAATATCTTTTAAAAATAATATAAAAATCCAAACTAGTTACTTAATGAATCCAAAACAATGTAAATCACTGTATTTCCTTGTTATATTATGTATATATGCTAAAACTTATTTTCTACTCGTAGTTTTCAATAAAAAGATACTGCAAGATTTTTTACCTTTTTTTAAATACCAAACCAAACAGAGTATACACAATTTATATCACCCGCCTAGTAACAGGGGCGCAGTAGATTTCCAAGCTGTATAAAACCACGCGAACCTAAATAAGGTCCCAACTCATCTTTCATTTCAACGACCTCATAAAAATCAACAAAACTTCACCAACGTCTCAAATAACCCCTCTGACCACAATGGAGGCAGAATCCAGATTAAAAATGTCTATTTGATTTGTTGTGGCTTTTGTGACCTTGATTTGGCTCGCAGTGTACGAGTATGTATCAAATACACGATCGGCTGTCCCAAATCAAAACCTAGCAAGGGACATTTTTTGTCAAAATACGTTTTTTTAATGTATCTGCCCCAAATGTTGAGCTGCGTCTAATGCAAAAACACCTGTATTTCTATCTCAATTAGAACCAAAGTTACGAGACCCACCAAACCTAGCAAGGGCATTTCTCACATGCCACCAACATATTCAAAATCCTAGTAAGTAACATTTTCAAGTCCAAAAACCTGGCAACTGCATGCTATACTAGGTTTTTGAGTTTGTAAATGGAACACACTAGATTTTTGAAAATGGAAATTGTCCCTTACTAGGTTTTTGATTTTAAAAATTGCCGAAGGGCCGTATAAGGAATTCAAATATAACAATAAATAAAACCTATCAAGTCAGTAATGAGTGAAGTTTGCGTTCTAATGGTCGCCGCTCCCGCGCTCCCTGCCTGCGGTTTTTGTCACCGCCCCGCGGGTGCCGTAAGAGTCGACTGAGGAATTGAATTGATATTGACTATTTATTTATCAACGATCGATGACGGGCAGCAGCGTCATCAAAGTGGCCAAATTATTAATAATTTTAAATTAAAGTGTATGTGAACTCAAGGCTTAAGGTTTTAAGTTGGTGACGAGATCAAGATTGTGTTCTAAAAGTGCATGAGGCAATCTTTGGGGACCGACGAAGAACCGACCAAAAAATTGTATTTTTTGATAATAAACAAAATTGGGTTTTTCATAATTCATACGTCACTATCATTACGTGCATTATTTGTCGGTATTGTCCGTTGTCTCTCTATGGAAGAACCCTGGACAACTTATCAGAAGCTTCAAATTACGACGAAGGTATTGATAAAACAAATCAAATAATATCAATACTTGTTGCTATTGTATTGTGTTTGTCATTTCTTTCTATTTCTTTCCACAACTCGACATCAAACGTGCCTATTTTGCGTGGTCCCGACGCTGATCCAGTACTTTTTGGGGACTTCACATACACACTGGAATTTCTTCGCAGGTGTCTGCAGGTTTCCTCACGATGTTTTCCTTCACCCTAAAGACTTGTGAATATCAAATGATATTTCGTACAAAAGTTCTTGAAAAACTTATTGCTGATTGAATGTTTATTGCCGTTTTTTTATTTTCGCTGGTAAGCCGATAGTCGCGTGTGTAGTACTGTTTATACACGTGATATTCGAATGGTATGCACATGCATACACTCGTAGCAGAAGATGATACCAAAATTTTCTCCTATCAGGCAGAGTTGGGCAAAAAGTAATATGATTACTCCTTCAGATTACTTTTGTATGTGTACTTTGTAATATTTATTACAAAGTACACATACAAATGTAATTTATAGAAGTAATCATATTACTTTTTGCCCAACTCTGCTATCAGGATCGAAAGAGCTCGCGATTCTGAGTGGAAATCATATTAAAAGTTACAAAAACAAAAAACAAGTGCGAGACAACTTTAAAAAAAATGACTCGCTATGGCAATGACCCTACTGGGGGAAGCCTATGTCCAGCAGTGGACATTTATCGGTTTAGAATGATGTTTTTGGGAAGTTTCAATGTGTAGTAAATTGTTAGCAAGTACTTTGCAGCGAAGCTCTGCAGGAAAGGACTGGTAGTCAGTAATTTCAAAATCATTTAAATCCCCTAGATTGCAATTAAATTGGGTGCTTTGCGGTCATTTCAAAAGTCGTCTTATTTGAAATTACCATAAAACACACCGTTATTTTTATCACATTCAAGATTCATTCCCAAATTACCCGAGCAGAATTTCTGTAGTTTGAAATTACCCCAATGCACCATACTACAATTTTACCTTACCTTATTAAAATGGTAATCCTAATCCGGATTTCAAAGTTAGCATTTGCTTGATTTGATAAATATATTTACTAAATAAATAATGCGCCGTGGCTTCGTCAAGTGGGAACAAAATATTAATAATAATAATTAAGCAGCACAAAACAAACAATAAAGCAATCCGCAACAGGCTTCGTCATAATCCCTTAAACTCAAAATCACAAACTACCGCTCCGAATCGTATCCGGCCCAAACGTTCCCATCACGCCTGCAGCGTTACCGCGCTGTATAGCTAACGAAATACGCTGCACCAGATACGACCCGGAGCGCGGATCACAGCCCCTGTCTCTAAGGCGGCGACCAACCTCCTTTATAAAATCCTTAGCCTCAGCTCCCCAGGGTCCCGCAGTCTCCACTGCTATCGGCACAAAATCGTACATAGGTTCCAGGGCGCTGTACTTGGCGTGTTTAAGCTTGGCCGCACATTCAGCGGCCGATCCAGCCGATCTAACTGTGTGGCCAAGGTGAGATGGTGCGAACGTACTAACGCACGTTGCGTCCCACAACAAACACCGCCCCCTGCGCCATGGAACCAAGGTTAGTCCGTCAGGCCTCTTACCATCAGTGCGAGACAGACCTGGAGGCTCCAACACACAAGGGATGTTCGCAGACACCAGAGCCCGGCGAACCGCATCATTGATTGCGTGGTGCCGCGAAAAACGCCCCGCACTCCTCTGACAACTAAGACCGTGGTGACCGTCCTCGCCCACCATGCCACCACAAATGCATCGGTGCGGCTCGCAGACTTTGCAACCCAAACGCAAGGCAACTGCCACTCTCAGAGAATCATTGTCGAGCAAAGTGCCCAACTGAGGGGAAGGCAAAGCCTGAAGCCACGCTCCCGATTCCGGCGTAGATGCGGCCTTTAGACGCGCTAAGTCAGATCCAACTGCACCGCCTATTAACGTCGCACACATGTCCTTGCACAAGATATCATCCCATATCCTCTGAGAACAGGGATTGTCAGGACGTTCGCTACTGTGGCAGATCGCGGACCACCTAGAAAAAGCCTCGGCCACGAAAGGAATCTGGGCATTGTCACCATTACGAGACAAGATGCGAGTAACAAGCCCCAAAGTCCCATGAGCCGAAGCAAGGAATGCCACTACGCCCACTTCCCGACAGCGCCTTATCCCGAGACCACCATGACGAACCGGAAGAGATGCCTGACACCACTGTGAATCATTGAGTTGTACATTCAGAATTGACTCCAAAGTAGATCTAAGCGTGTCGTCTAGTCTTAATACAGCATCCCCAAAAAACCAAGAAGGTGATGTCCTTAGGATATAGAGCATACGCGGCATTCCCAAACAACTTCGCAGCAGGATAAGAGACACGTGCGCTGACAATTTCTCTAAATGCACCTGGGCCTCTACAATCGCCAACCTTTTCTCCTCAAGAGCGGAACTAACCCCTTCCGGAAAAATGGGAGCGCCCAGTAAGCTTAGGGATGACTTATGTTGCATCCTCACACCCGGCAGCAGCTCCTCAAACAAGGAAACGCAACTTCTATCTGTGGAACAGCTGAAAAGCTCACATTTGCTTGGGTTAACCTCCAGACCAACAGCCTTCAAACTTGGCAAAAGCTTTTCTAAATCTTCCAGCACATCCTGCGGGCTACCACCTAAGGTCCCATCATCTAAGTACCACACGTTCAGGCTAGATTTCAGGGACGTAATAATTTTTTGAACCGCCAAACAAAAAACTAAAGGCCCTAAGGGATCGCCCTGCTGAGCACCAACTTGTGAACTTATCATAACATCATTAAAAAATAAATTGCTAGGAGTGTGATAGCATTGGCGAAGGAACGGAAATAGTGATGGCACCCGATCCAATACTTCCTCGAGAATTGTGTCTCTCTCAATACTATTAAAAGCATTTTTTATATCGATCTTGAGAATAACAACATGTTTATCTTCATTCTCAAGCGCAAAAGATCTAGTTGCATGTATGGCTGCTTCACATCCCTGAGTAGTTCCGAATCCTACCTGTACTGGCTGAAGATAACTTGCCATCGCATTCCTGACCGCGCGACAACCTAGTTTAGCCGCCAAACGGCGCAGTGTACACCCTATGGCTATTGGCCGAATTCCGCCATCCTTTTTGGAGAGGGCACAGAGAGAAGCACCATACAAATACGGACAGACAATGGGATTAAGCAAACCCCGCAGCAAGAAATTACAAAGCCTCGTAATACTGTCCAACAATCGAGGACCGTTGTTGCCAGCTGATGATGATGTTAGCTCCATGAGATGCTGAGGCCGCAATCCATCCAAACCAGCTGCAGAACCATTATAAAAGGAGCCTAACGCGTCTCGTACCTCAACCGGCGTAACCGAAATTGAATTATCAGCGCCGTCAAGCTCCGGAGGGAACACGAGTGGTCTAGATGGGGACGGATGTTTCTCCTGCAAAGACCTAATGGTCTCATCATTCATAGGAGCTATCGGTGAGTTTGATAGAAGAAGACGAACCGCACCCCTCAAATCGCCGTCATTTACCTTCCCTTCTATGAGTTTGTACAACGGCCTGGATTTACGTGAGGTGTCGTCAGGGACATACAAGAAAGCGCTGTGCACATTTTCCTTCACCTTAGAAGTCAAGGATTTTCGCATATCGCCCTCAGGAACTCTCAGAGCAGTAAATGAAAATGACAGCAAGGAAAACCAATCCTCAACTTTGTTGGACTGCACACAGAGGTCCATTATATCACACAACTTTCCAGCGGCAAGGGTCCTCGCACCCTTCGGTATATGTTTCAAAACCCTGACTTTGGCTTTAAGCTCTGACAATTTTCGCAAATCCACATCCTGAGGGGTCGGGGCCTGTGACGGATTGCCATGACCGACAGGGCCCGGTGCTGCCGTGCTCGGTCCTAAACCCACCTGAGCATGTAAACCTTGCGACACAATATCCTTGTGCACCCTAGCGATATGCACACTGAGACCCCTCGGGATAACAAAGAGCTTCGGCGACCCAGGGCAATAAGGACAGGTGGTCTTTGTGGGGCTGCTCATCGTTTGAAAATAAACCAATTACAAATTGTATGAATTATGTAAGTCAACAAAAAAAAATCTTAATAAAATTTACAAATATAACTAAAATCCAATGAAATATAATATAATGTATTCACATAAGACAAAATAAATCCATTACAATAATTCAATTCCCAAAAAAAAAAAAACTAACTGTAGAATTAAAACCACAAATAAATAAAATAACCTTAACTAGAGTAAATTGTAAACATTAAAAAAAAGGTGGGTAAAATAATGTCAAATCTATAAAATAAAATCAATAAAAAACCATTAAAAATAAAGACAATTTTACAAAATTAAAGCTATACACACAGCAATGACACAAGACTCGGACGAGTGTATGATTAATATTACAAAAAAAAAACCTGTCATTTACATTAAATCAAATCATAAAAAAAAAACGAATAAAAACTACACAAAAAACAATCAAAGAAAGAAATCCATTATAAATAAATTAATTTTCCATGTATATAAAATATTCTGTATCATTTCATAAAATAAAAGATGTCACATAAATCGCAATATTAAGTCAAATGCATAAAACATTTATCTAATTTCCACAATTATATAACCTGTTTTTAACAATTAATCTTTTCGCATACTCTTCGACTTACACAAAACAACAATCTATACAAATATAACAAAAGAAAGTAAAATTATGCAAAAACAGTTGAGAATAAATATAAATAAAAAAAAAAAATAATAATAATGAAATGTATAACTTCTGTCCGCCAAACGCAGGATACGAACCCGTGCCTATTCTCTTCTCAGCCAGTATTTAACCGCACGACTATGCCGCTAGTCCATCGACGCTTTTAAGCTGTAGACGAAATACCAATACGCATTTCCTAACGTGATGCCCCGTAACTCTGCGGGTAGCTTAGGAAACATACTTTACCCACACAGAACATAAAGTCTAACATCATTTAAACAACTCATTAACATTGTGCAGTGAACCGACTGAACAAAAAAAAAACTGTGGTAACCGCGACGGTGTATATGTAATGAAAGTTTAGTTTACAATCAGTGGTGTTGCTCATTCGCAAAACTGCTTCTGCAACCCGAAACGTGACACGAAAGAAACCACCACATAACCGTCCACTCACTGTAAGTTTGCACTGGTACACTCACTTCCGATCACATTTTATAGAAATTAAAGCAGATAGGTACTGAGAATGTTAACGCTTATCACTGTAGTTAGCACTATAAAGGCTTGAGTTTGGATTAAATCACCGAAAGGCGACCTCTAGATCGACGACGGATATTGTAGATTTGGTGTTGAATTTCCTTCATATCGTTGCAGGATAACACTTTCACGTATAATAAGGATGACCGCAACGCGATTTTTGCCGCCTCTCACTTGCACAATCCATGTAAAACTTTATAAAAACTCAAAAAAAATTACGGAGCTGTGTTCAACCGTGGCAGTGGCGCCCTCTCTCTCGATTTTATATTTGACATTTAAGAGTTTATTGCTTACAAGCAGTATTTACCATTTTTGTACCACTTGCTAGGTTTCAGTTTTGTAATTGACATAACATTTCTATTATTTTTTTGTAATCAGGTGTTAGTAAGGCACATAAAAGTTCTAAAAAGATACATATATTAAGTTTCAATAGTTTGTCCTATAAAGCAAGTTATACTTCTTTATATAAAACAAAGTCTTGTGAGATAAAGGTCTATGCTACTATTTTTTTTAACAAAATGTTTATTTGCCTCTCCTGTAAAATTTCGCTAAATACGCTTACTAGGCTTTGATCTGGGACAGCCGCGATCGTTCGTAGCACGATGCAAATTGCCGCACCTCGCTCATTGCCACATTGCAAGTGAATCGATTTAACCCAGATAAGCTTGAAACCAAAAAATGTGACCCTGGAATTTTATGATGAAGTGATTAATTGTCATTAAAACACTACAATTATCCAAAAAAAAAGTAAACATGTCGGTGTTATAACACCTGTGGCCTTTTTCTCAAAAGCTTGTAACTTGTAATACAAGTGGAAGTCCTTATATATTTTAGGGTGCCAAAAAGAGACTTCCACTTGTATTAATAGTTACAAGCTTTCGAGAAACGGGCCCCTGGTTGGCGTAAGTGGGTTAGAGTGTAGGAACCAAATAAAAAATTGACAAATTTCCGTGCAATATTATCAATAGTATAAAACAAAGTCGCTATTTCTATCACTCTAATACAGTGTGTTACTATGATACTGGCTTTTATTGAAACCGAGGAATGCTATGCAAATTTTTAGCCAAACCATGAGCAAAAGTAATTAACTTTCGAAGAAAACTTGATTGAGAAGAAATGTACTGCAAAATGAATCGTTAATTTGCACTTAGCTAAAATATTACAGATCGCAGCCAGTCGCAACGTTTGACAACAAAGCAGTACACGCGATAAATTGATCGTTCGGAGGAAATAAACTTAATTGTATGGTACAGTCAATTTAAATATATGTCAAATGTTAATATTTCAAAACGATAATACAATAACTCGTTGTTATCGCAGTTATGATTTTCAACTCTATTGACAACGAGTTAGAATTAAAATTTAAACGAATAGGTACCTATGTTTTTACTGTCAGCTGTGAAAGGGTTAATCTTTAAAAGTACGAAACGGAATTTGATGCGGTTTTTTATAATAAATAGAGTGATTTAGTATCGAAGCCGGGCGATTCGCTAGTTCATAAAAGAAAGAAGCCGAACGATCGGATAATTAAATGACATCTGAGAGT
Organism: Thaumatotibia leucotreta; assembly: GCA_025490895.1. Lineage (NCBI taxonomy): Eukaryota > Metazoa > Arthropoda > Insecta > Lepidoptera > Tortricidae > Thaumatotibia > Thaumatotibia leucotreta. The sequence continues at coordinate 101,884 of JALPQI010000173.1, read as the reverse complement.
TTTTTTCAATTAGACCTTTGTATAGACCTTTTCAAAAAGGACTATAATTGAAAATTTCCGGCATTTGTCACTGTCGAGTGACAAAGAAAGATGGTCGAAATTTTCGGACTACTGCTTCATGAAACAACACTAACAAATCGAATAGAGCTTTATGAATCCAAACCAGCCCCTGGCCATTATCTAAATCACGTCGATGATTTAAGGCTGTTCACACCAACCCCTATTTTTATCCTACTATCTCCATACCGTACATTTTGCATGGTTCCGGAGTTACCCCAGATGGATGAGGCACATAAGGGGGCAGAAATCTTTTGTATTTGAAAAATGAATACTTAATACTGTCGCCACTCAGATATATTGGAGCGGCAAAGTTCATAAACATCTTAAGGTGGTCCACGACAGTATGAAGAATTTCACTGACAAATCAAAATTTTACACATCACCAAAATTCTAAAATTGAAGCAGCATATATTTCGTTTATTTATTCAAAAATACATAAGCATTACAGTACAATTACCAAGTCGCTTACATACTATAAATAATTAAATACTATAATAAATCGAAATTAGATACCATACATACTAGGGTAAGTTCTCCAGTGAATGAACAAATCCAGTGAACGAACAAAATACAAGTTTTTTTCGTAAAATAAATTTTCTGTACATTTCTACTACGAGTTATATTTTTTTTTCGGGTAGGAATATTATTTGACAAGTTCTGGTAGCACTCACATCAACTCATATGTGTCGGAGACATGCTTCAGTTGCCGCAGACATGTACGACATGTCGAGTCGTCGAACGTCAGAATAGTGTTATTTACAATGATAATAGTCTTATTTGCAATGTTTACATTTAATTTGTTAAGAGTGATAAAATGTAGAAAACGATAAGCAATGTTTTGCTTGAGATGTTCTTTGCTTGGTCCATGCAGGTAGACATTAAACGTCATGTTGGGATCTACCCGCCTATGAAGCAGTAGTTTGTGAGCGGACGGTATAAAAGGTCACTAGCGCAGTGTTCAGGGATTCATTCTTGATTTAGACTTGGAATAAAGCATTCCAGAGTTGAGTAAATGATGCATGGACGCAAGCTTATAACTCTCCAGTCGTTTTCTATCAGTATGGTTTAAAGTGTTGTAAATAGTCTTGTTTTAAGTGTGTACTTGTTGTGATTATTTAAAGTTAGAAAATGTAAGACGGTCTGAGTTTCTTGCTGGTTCTTCTCACGACAGAGGTTTATCATTTGTGAACCAGTATAATAAAAGATTGTAATTTACCTTGTGTTTAATTATGTGCGTCCATGCATAGTATACACCTTTGTAAGTAGGTACGATGAGTATTTAGGAAATAAATATTCGCTCCCCCGTTCTCGGCTGTCCCTCTGACATATGCATCAGTGTCCAAATGGCGATGATCTAAAGTTCGTTTTTTATATGGAGGTGTTATAAGGATTGAGGTAAGCTTAAGTTGTGTTTAATGTGTTATTGTGTGCGTTTCGTGCATCTCCCAGGTACAGTGCGTGTTTTTTTGAAACCGGAAGGTTATGATCATGCTATTAAAGTATAGTTTAATGTGATTTCGTTTCAAATAGTGGTTTTTAATCCAGTGTTCTATAACTAGAACTCAAAATGGCTTAAAACCTAGTGACCGAACGGGGGAGTTCATTCACTGGAATTGCGTGATTTATTGTTTGTTCCATATCTGACGTTTTAGTAGTTGTAATAAGATTTGGTTTTCTATGAATTGAATAGAAATGTGCTGTCTAGCAAAGGGCCAGTGTTCGAACAATACTTGATATAAAATTTTAATTAACTACCGCAAACACAGTTAGTTCATTAATTGGATTGCGAAAACCAGTGAATGAACAAAATCATTTATTTTGCGTTTTGTCTGGTTTTAAGACATGGAAAGGTAAAAACATAACATATAAATGATTCAAAAATGACCAAGAATCACTCGACAAACCTCTAAAAGCTGTTGCAACTAGTTGCAACTGCCAGTTTTAATATCTTAAAATCAACGCTATTTAAATCACCGAAATTGACCAAATTCCTGCCACTGAAGAAAAAAATATAAACGGATCTTTGGTTAATCAAAAGTATTTAAGTGCTATAATTGATATGCAGAATGAGCTCAGTTTACTTTTTAACGAAAGCGACATATAAGGTCACTCTTCAATGGTAACGGAAGAGTTAATTGAACCTTCCCAGAATACGTAGAAATCTGAAACTGTAATTGATCTCGTTTAATTATGTTTATAGTTATTATGTCTCATTAAAGTTAAAATTAAATTATCCAATATTACTAGCACTACCAATTAAAAATATGCTTGCTATATGCTTGCCAGCATGTCCTTGCTGAACGCAGCGGCGAGATATGACGTGTTTGGCAGCGATAGGCTGAAGAAGGAGGAACTCAGGGTGACCTTAGAGACGTCCTGCGGTTCTGCAAGAAAATTGGAAGGCCAGAGGGAAGTATTGGGAGAACGCTACCGGAACATTAACCTGCAGCTCCATCTAAGGGAAATGGGGTGAATGAGCACATTGGATGCTCGATAGCGCGCTCGAGTCCGGTCGAGCGTCCCTCCTTAACATAACATAATGCATTATGCTTAAATGAGTAGACCTTATTGAAAATCTATAGTTAAAGCCATGGAAACTCAATAAAAGGGGACATTTTCATTTCATACATTTATCTACAGCCGAATGGTTGAATTTGGATGACCTGTAAAAGATGCTCGATTAGTCTGAAAATTGGCATTGGTATTAAATTTAGGGGGCATGAACAAATTGTACAATAATAAACCCTGTGGAGCGGAGATATTGAAAAAAAAAGGTTAGGGTGGTCCAAACATTTTTTTTCAAAAATGGTCCGCCGCGTGCTACTAAGCTATGAACTATCGGCTATAAATACGAACGACTCAAGGGATTCGTGTGACAATTATCACACGAATCCCTTGATGTATGAATTATTGGATATCTTGGCAGACGTAGTCGACACCAATAAACTACCAATATTTAAAAAAATAATGGTATCCTGCCTTTTTGCCGAAAATAGTATTGCCGAATTTCATTTCCCAATCGACTTTTCGCAGAGGTGCCATTCGGCCGAATAACTTTTGGCAATTAATTATTTCCCACCCATTTCATTATGTAAAGTTGGAAAATGAAATTCGACCAAATAACATTTCTGCGAAAAGTTGGTTGGGAAGTGAAATTCGGCAATACAATTGTCGGCGAAAAAGCAGAGAACCAAAAAAAAAAATGTACCTAATACCCACGGAAAACGCGTAATAAGGTTACCACCAAAGTCACGGCGGTTGAAATACTCAAAGAGATGTCCAAATACGGTACCATCATAACCCTACAGATATACCACATGCATGTAATGTCCATTCTTACATCGATAAAGACGATCACTAATGCCCTTCGTGAAGAATAATTCTCCCATAACTAACGCCGTCGATTGGTCAGCGCGTATCTGTAACAAACATACATACTTACATATCACCGCTACTTACTGAACCTCGTATCTACTACTCTCACTTGATAGAAAAAACGCCCGTATTCAGAGTGATATAAAGGCGATATTCCCATGAAATGATTGCTGTAGATCAGATATTGAGCAAGTATTGTGACGGTATAAACTGTGTTTAATTTGCACCTTATTGCAAGCGAATAAGGTGCAAGTGTTTGATAGGTGGGTGTATAAGTTGGGTACATTTTGTAAGGTGTAATAAAAAACGGAATAGTGAGTCTACAAAAAGTTTTAGCCTTAAGTACTTTATTACATTAACCAGGTACCTACTTTAAAAAAACTTGTTGTAAAATTATTATTATATTATGAAAAAATTGGGTTGTAAAATAAGATACAAAAAATATGTCTTCGCTGAATACATCATAACAATTTAGGGAGAAAATGCCTACTTCACTGCCAGCATCATCGCAGCAGCCTGTTATTTCACTTCGACATTCTAGTAATGCTAGTTTTCCTCACAATTGCTCAAAGTTTAACTGGAAGATATCACTACAGGGATAAATTTGCCTTTCTACATTTATTTATTTATTTAACCTGTATTGCACATAAGAAAAACTTGACGTGCAAAAGGTGGACTTATTGTCATAAGGCAATATCTGCCAGTCAACCTTTCTTTACATTGCTTTTATTTTGTTCCGATTGTAATTTTGTAAATTCCGTGTACTATCGGGTTCAAAATAGCGTGGACACCTCTAGGGCGACTTTCCTATGCGCTCGCTTGAGCTCTGTTAGCATAGGTTGTCTTATCCACACTAGATGGCGCTGCTGGCGAAGCGCAATGAACTATTTAGAAGGTCTACCGTGAACTTGGAGAATCGTAAATGTCGAGCATCTATCTCTGTCACTCTAATAAAGGCGTCTTCAACTTGACAGAGACAGATACTTGAAATTAACGATATTTATAGTTCGCTGTAGGCTCTCTGATTATTAAAATATTTTAAATAATGAATATTATCTACCTAATAATATTATTTAGTATACCTTTGTGGTAAATAAATAAAACCACATTTATAAATAATTATGTTTATTCTTAAATCATTAGAAAGAAGATGAGCGCTTTCGAAATGTCAGTTTACTAAAAAAACACCGTTCAAAAATAGTTCATTACAAATATGTAATAATATTTTATAATTATTTACATATTGGTCCGATTATTCTATAATTAATATAAATAAGGCAACATTCCACAGGTTCAATCACTTTGAATAAACATTAAGACACGTCAAAATTATTTACCTTATTTTAATCTTAAATAGACCCAAGTATCAGTAGTTTCAACCAGTCAAATAACTTTCGGAATCGATGTAATCACCTCTATATATTTTCGGAATCTATGTATTATGTAAACAGTTTTGAATTGATATTTCATTCATAGTCGTAGGTGAATAAAAATCGATCACTCGGTCAGGCGGTATTTAGCCTAGTGTAGTGCTACCCACCCATTTCAACCAGAGACCCAATATTATTAAACGATGGGCTATCCAGTATTTCTTCGCCTAGGGAACACAGTAAAAGTTACAGACATATTTTAGTACAGTTGATCACTAGCTGTTCAGACTGCCGACGAGTAAATTTTCTAAGAGTATTCACTCGCCCGCGAAGAATAAACTCGCCGATAGCTACCTACTCACTGCTCGCAAGTAGCTATCGGCATGTCGCTACTGCTGATTTGTGATTGTCAAATTGGTAAAGGCCTATTGTTCCGCTTGAGGATAGCAACGATTTTCTAGTTGAATTCATACGCAAGAATGCTCAGAAGAGCGAACCTAGAAAGGTTCGCTTTACATTCATTATATCGAGAGCTGAGTGGCCAAACCCGATAAGTCGAGATATTTTTTCATTGAAAAAACAAACCTCACGTAAGTGACATTTAGTTCGTATTTCAAAAACCGGTTTTCTCGAGTTATCGGCTTTGACCCCGCCACCTTCGATACCCCGTAAAACCTCTCGTTTCACATGACACGAGTTGTAACAACTGAGATTTTTTCCCACCTGTTACCACTTTAATATTTGGTGGTATGATACCACTGGTATCTACTGGGAAAAAGAAATCCCACGATTTTTAATTCCCAGTTGTTACCACTTGTGGGAATAAATAATAATAATAAATATCTTGGGACATCTAACCCAAATCTACCTAGTCCCACGGTAAGCTCAATTAAGGCTTGTGATGTGGGTACCAAGTGACGATATATATATATATATATATATATATAATAGATAGAAAGATATAGATACTTAAATACATAGACAGCCATGACCAAGGAACAAAATATTTGTGATAAATAAATGCACAAATAATGCCCTCGCCGGGATTCGAACCCGGAACCTCCAGCTTCGTAGGCAAGGTTACTATCAACTAGGCTACGGAGGCTGACGCCCCCGAAACTATGGTCTAATACCGTAAAATCACCTAACTATGGTCCAATACTGCAACTATATTATAATAGTCCACAATTTCAATTCTTAATAAATGTCAGTCCCAATCTTCTTGTTGGGAACATTTGGAGTTTAGTTAGGTAGTTTTACGGTACTTATTGTGTTTATTCAGGAATTGCTAACGGATAAAAACACAAAAAAATAGGACACTTCATTTTTTTCTATATTTTTTATTAATTAATTACAAATTACAACCAATCTTAATCTTAATAAATAATTTATGTCTTGTTAGCAAAAAACGCTGTTTAATCAATTTGCAGTTGCACTTATGAATGATAATACGTATTAAAAGAAATACAAAAGCTGTATCTGATTTTAACCCTATATATTTTATTACTTTATCTACAAGGCGTATTTATTTCAAACCAAAACATAATAATAAATCTTATGACTGCACAATGGAAGCTAAAACATATTTTTTTATTATATTTGCCAATTTCTAAGAATGAACTTTTCACAGTTATAGATTAATCCTTATTAATATGAGGGTAAGACTCACCATTTTTCCGATAGCCTTAACGTCATATAAATATAAGGCTCATTTCTAAACTATCAAATGTTCATTTTTAGAAATCGGCAACTTTAAATAACTATTTTACTACAAGATATGTAAGGTTCTGAAATTAAATTACCTTCAAGCTATTGAGCGATTTCATGTTTACATTTAATTTTTCAACGAGTTATGTGCTAAGACATACCATCTTTTGAAATAATTCACTAAAAGTTACCATCAATAGAAATTGATAACATTGTAAACAAACTATCTAAAGAAAAATCCATAATCAAGTACTATTTTATTATTTTAGGATAATGTAATGGCATGAGTTGGTTAAATAAATAACACATTAAGTGAGCAGTGTTTATAACGTTGATTGGAAATTAAACACATTTTGAATACGAGGTGTGCTTTAATTTAACTAATTTACACCGTAAAAAAAGTGTAAGATTTATAATTAGGCAATACTTGTTGTTTACTTTTTATTGAGGTTTAAGCTTAAGTATCATTTCCGAAAACGGAAAAAGATTGAAACTTCGCCTCAATAAAACTACTTAAAGGTATTTGCAACCGTAATATCTATTTAGCAACTTAAATAAACAATAATTACGATTTGTTTTATGAGACTATTACTATTAATTAAAAAATAAAAATCAATTAGTAGATTTTATAGATTGTCATCCATCCACCATCACTATTTTTGGGAATCAAAAGTTTTGACTTAACTTACCAATCCTAGAATTCGACGTTCCGTTGTGCTTACATAAATCCCAGCTGGAAAGTGTTATAAATATTATTCTTTATTACTATTGATCAAAAATACAAACTACTAAACTTCCTTCACTGTTACATGTCATTGTAATCGAGAAATTTAAAGTAAGGGAGTCAATAATTGTCTTATTTAGGTAGTAGTTTTTTTAAACACCACTGTTTCGTAGCCTAAGAAAATTATTATCTTATTGATAAAATATTTTTAAACAATGTTAAAAATATACTTACTCGACTTTAACAAGTCCAGTAAGTGTATTTTTTATATTATTTAATATCGGGTGTAACCCCCCTCGTTATCAATAACTGCCTGTAATCGGGAACGCATTGATGTTATTAAATTTGAACATAAATCTGAACCACGAATATTTTCCCATATTTTTAAGCAATGTGCTTCCAACGCTTCCGGGGTCCTTTCATTTTTATTATCCCAGCGTTGGACAATAACACCCCATACATTTTCAATCGGATTTAAATCCGGTGATCTAGCAGGCCAGGAAATAACTTAAATATTATTTTTGTGTTTTCCAAACCATTCTTTGACATTACGCGAACGGTGTATAGGACAATTATCTTGCACAAACGACACCAACGGCAATTCTGCTTCTGGATACACATTTCGAACTGTAGGTAACATGGTCTCCTCCAACACTTCTACATAATGTTCACTATTTGCACGGCTAGGTATTCTGACAAGTTCTCCCGGACCAGCTGCACTCATCCAACCCCACATGTTCACTGTGATACGCCCCGATTCCATGTTGGGCACGACATGATCGTTGTCGTATCGCGTATTATTTTGACGCCACAAGCTCAGGCGTCCGTGTTGACTGGATTTAAAAGTCTTCTCGTCAGTGAAGACGACACTAGTCCAGTCGTCAAGAAGATGGTCCCGAGCAAACTGTAACCTTGCCGTTTTGTGAGCATCCGTCAGCAAAGGTTTGATGGCATGTCTGCGGTGATGGATGCCTTTCTCATGAAGCACACGACGAACCGTAAGCGGACTTGTGCCAAACAAACCGGCGTAGTGTCTTGTGGGCCTAAATCCGTCTTCCTCATATTCCCGCACCATCAACTGACGTTGCTGTGTGTCAATGAGGCGTGGTCTTCCAGTTTTATGCCGGTGGGACAAAGACCCTTCTTCTTGGTATCGATCTACCCATAAAGAAACAGTTTTCCCCTGAAACAATTGTAAAAAATATAATATAATTATTATTAAATTATAATGCAAACATTTTAATACCGAAAAGAAGTAAATTAAACTACTTACGTTGACACCTGTTTCTCTAGCAATCTCTGATTTATTTTTGCCTTCCTTATGCAAGGCAATTATTTGCGATCTGGTTATATCATATCAATATTGCACGAAGAACTCATTCTTATAATCAGCTAGTAACGGTAATACACTTTCAATCGTATACGGTAGCAGACAAAGGAACATGCGATGAATCTTTGATTAAGAAAAAAATCAGCACTAGTATGGTATTTAGAAAACTTAAACTTACCCTCTTACGTTTTTATAGTATACATTTTTATCAATATATTGAAACGTTGATATGCCATTCTAACGTTAGTCTTATGGTAATAAAACTGTAATTCCCTTAGCATATTTTACGGATAATATACCAAGGTTTCAACTGACGTTATATTTCGGCGGCTTTACTAATAACACTTTGGTTCAGTGGTTTGCGCATACGGCTTCTAAACTAGAGTGCCCAGGTTCGTATCCCACGAATATTAAACTAATTTGTGTTTTTTTAAATCTTGGCCAAAAAGGGCTTTCCGGTTACGCTACGCTCCGGTGGGTGAATTCAAAATACACAGGATGTTTGAACAGATTTAATAATGTCTCAATAATGACAATAAAAAAAACAAAAAGTATCCTAAAAAAAAGATAAGTCAGTAAGTAGAAAAGAATAAGTTTCGTCAGAATACTCGAGGAGTTATAAATAAAGTTTAAATCTGTGTGCACAATTTTTTTTAGTTTTTTGACTATCAACGCCATCTAGGGACAGCTAACATTACTACTAAGATTACCTTTACATCTGTAATAGCCTTGTTACATCAATCCCACAAAGGTGGCGCTCAATTTAGCTTCAAACGATAGTTTTGTTCGATTGCCCAGGCTCTTTTGAACGCTATAGTACAATAATGTGCTTACTTTATTTTCTAACGTTATATAACGGAACATCCAATGTAACATGCACACCTTAAATAGCAAAATCTGTATAGCATTTCCTCCCTATCACTGAAAGGGTTAAAACCTTAACACATGTAACACTTTACCTAAATCAAAACACCACGTTCATATAAATCTTCTTAAGAAACCAACTCCCCAGTTTCTCAGATTAGTTCGTGAGGAAACAACTTAAAAACAGCTTAAGCGCCTTAGAAAGTCAAGGCTGTTACGTCTTTTTAATAGGTTAACAATGAAGGGCACGTATATTTATTGACTTAATTAAATGTAAAGCTTGCGATACATCGCTACCCCAATACAGATGCCCTACCGCGAACGAAGTTCCTCTCTTTCGCGCTTGTGAATTTGAACGTAAGTGTGACAGGGAGGCAACACTTCGTTCCTAGTTCGCGGAAGGGCGTCTATTTTACATTTTCGGGGTAATTAAATCTGCATTCCGTATTGTCGAGTCTCTTACCTTCGCCTAGGATACTTATATTCGCCTAGTGTCAAAATTTGAAGTTCCCACATTCATTTTAGGGTAGGGTTCACAAAAAAATACTAAATAACAATTATGAAATCAATAATATTGTGTTTGCTATAAGTTCCATGAGAGTTCCGTCTCACATACTTCAATATTATGTCAGATAAACACAAGGGGAATTTGAAATTAGTGTTATTTTTTACTAGATACTGACGTACGTACTATGTACATACGTACTGATCTCCTAATCCAAATGTACAACCTTTTTGAAAAATGCTCTAACCACAATAACATTGGAAAAATTAAAAAAGCTCATTCAAATTAAAAACTGTATGTCCTAATCCATTCATTCGCGTGTCGTCGTTCATTTTGTTCATGTTTTTAATCAACACCGTGCTTATGGTCGTTAAGTTAGAGACACACTGACGGTTCAAGTGACAAAAAGAAAAAAATATTTAGAAAGTTCTTGTTCTTTGTGGGTCAACTCAAATTGTTTTATTAATAATTATTTTTGAGTTGTGTTTTTTAAGTAGTAGCATTACTATGTACCTATAAAAAAATAAAAACATTATCATTACAATAAACTTTCAATATAGTATAGTCCATTTCAAATACGAAGGCCCGATGCCACTCGAAACTTTTGTCATTTAATTGGTCCTATTGGTGACGCCAAATAACTTTGTTAAGTGGTATCGGGCCTTCGTATTTGAAATGGACTTTACCAACATCGAAAAGGCTATAAAAAATAACTCCTCATACAAAGTGAGTGATTAGGATTAGTTAGAGTTCAATAGTATGGAAAAGTCAATTTTTCATGTACGTTTTTGATGCTGGTATCGTATTGAAAGTTGATCGACTCTGTCGATAGCGGGGAGGACCGGCGTTCATCTTACAACGCAGAAATCGCGAAAAAATACACGAATAATACGTGTATGTATATTTTTTCGCGATTTCGTTTTCTTACACAATAATTATAATGGCAAGTGTAAGGGAACCAAGAATAAGATCTTAGGCGACTGGCGGCTGCTGACGGCACATGTCAAAATAAGTAACATTAGGATGCAATAAAGGTTGCAATACACTTAATCAGTCATTAAACTTATTTTTTTAATAACTCAATAACAGTAAGGGTTAAAACTCTAGTTTCTTAGAGAAATTGATTATTTATGACCTAAATAAACTTCCCTTAAATTTAACGAAAATCAATAAAAACACGGTGTATTCTATATAATAGTTAAGCGACGATATTGGTAACTCAGGTACCCTGTATAAGACCGAGAGGGACAAACAATACTTACCGGCTTGCTAAGTTAAGAGACGTTTTCATTGGAAAGAATTGGCATCCATGAGACCAGAATGGCGCAAAAGGGTTTGCGAAGGTGTAGCCTTATTTGAAGGAACTCGTCTTGAACACCTGGACGCAAAACGCCACCTAAGGAAGACGCAACCTAAACCTTCCTACGCCTACACGTATGACGACCAGGATGCTTAGCCAAGTTGCCTATCGCTATCGCATCGTAGTTTTTCCTCTCTGTCACTCCTTCATATTAGCCCAAGGTTTCATATTCCGTCATGAAGTCAATGTACCGATCTCTGAATAAAGAGTCCCTGTCCAATTTTCGCTCTAAGGAAAAAAATCTACGTTTAGCTAATTCAAACGAGCTTCCTAATACTGACGGCGACTCCTTTAGCGGCAAGGTGACTATAAAGCGACCATCCTCATTCCGTTTTGTTGTTGATGTAAATATTTTTTCACATGTGTTTTCGTCCACAGTAAAATTATGCTTTGCAGGTATTGTGTCAAGCTCCCAAAAAGGAGTAAGGTCTACAAAGAGGGAAAACTACGATGCGCTAGCAAGCGCTAGCGATTGGCAACTTGGCTAAGCACCCAGGGTCGGCTCCACTGCGCACAATGCGACCGGTTTTTTTTTAAACTAAATTCGGTTTTGCAAGCCACATACGTGCTCATATAAGAAAAATGTTAGGGTCGCCGTTGTCGGACACGACAAGGAGGACTATATATATATATATTGAGACGTTTATGAATAAGGGGATTAATGCCCAGTGTCCCACAGCACCCATCTCTGATACGGCGATTAATGAAAATATTATCTAGCGTGAAGTATCAGCCACTGGCACGCGAGAACACAATCAGACACACAAACCTTCATAAAACACACTAAAACAATACAAAACCAACCTTCTTACCTAGATTTAAGGGCTTATTGAAATCACTTGTTATGTTGGTCACTGGTCCAAACTTGACCAATTTTAAAATAGCAAAAATTATGCAAAAGTGAACCATAAAGTTGATTATGTAAGGGTGTTGATATTTGATTTTAATTAGTGTCAAACGTACTTACGATGATTGAGCCAAAAGGCGAGGCGGTTGAATTAAAAACGAAGTTTGAAATTTGGATTTTGGAATGAATTTTTATTTGTTTTTATAAATGGCCAGTACGGTTGAACCAAAGATTTTATATAATTATTCAATTTCATTTTATTGAATAGATTTCAGTTAATTTTCATTGTTTTTGCAATACTTTCTAGAATGGTTTTAATTTTCAGTGAGTTTGCTGTCAATATGCTTAAACTTTTTAATCGAAAAATATACATATTTAAACCCATGCATATTTCCTTGTTACAATTAAAGTAATCATTTATAATTATAACTCTATTCGTGCATATTAAATAACTATAATTACAGGTTCTTACGTTGTATGTTTATATGAAACCTTAATGTTTTAGGCCCTTTTTACAACGTTTTATGTGAACCAATACACAGATTGTTAAATTAAAATAATAATATTCCTTAGACATGTGTTTACATTAAAATACCACTACACGCGAAACATACGAGAATTTAATCTAAATCCACTTTAAAACCTCATTTCACAATCTTCATAATCTCCGAGTTAAGCTAACTCGGGACATTACGGTTGCCGCTCGGTTATTTATATTTCCACGTACGCTGAGATAGTTTTATCTTCTGAATTTATGTCGCCATCTTAAATTTAAACTGCCATCTTGGCATTCTGTGCGGAAAGTGTAGGCATCTGGCCGACTACCGCGAACTTCGAAATTCGTATATTTCGGGGATTTATCTCTGTCTCTCCTATGAAGGCTTCGTTAGAGTGACAGAGGACAGAGACAAATCCTCGAAGTTCGCGGGAGGGCCCAGGATGCTTAGCCAAGTTGCCTATCGCTAACGGTTAGGAGCGTATCGTAGTTTTCCCTCTCTGTCACTCTTTCATATGAGTGCGACAAAGACAGTTAGCTGCCTTTCGTTAACGATTGATGATTAAGCGTTAGCGATTGGCAACTTGTCTAAGCGCCCTGGCCAACTACCGCGTACTTCGAAATTCGTATATTTCGGGGATTTGTCTCTGTCTCTCCTATGAAGGCTTCATTAGAGTAATAGAGACAAATGCTCGAATTTTGCGGATTTCATAGTTCTCGAGAGGGAAACATAGAGTTCCTATTTATATAAGGTGTCCAGTTACTGGAGAGTGGCCAGTTACTAGCAATTTACCTTACATAAGTAAGACTTTTTTCGTGCCACCCATAAGCGTTAATAATTTTGACTTGATTATTCTTATAGCCTACATTTTATTTTAATTCAAATTGCGACTATTTGTATGTACGACGTCATTACTACTCAAAGGCACATTGTATTAGCCAAGCCAACTAACAATAATGTCGAATGGGACTCACAGATTACCTCCGATAGGCTAATCATAATGCGCGCCTATCAAATAATCTACTCATAGGAGTTTTTATTTTCAGGTATAAAGACGGGATACCTTCAGTAGTCACACTCGTACCATGCCTTCATCCCCCTCGTACTTGCGTATTGACGCGAGCGGGGAAACGCGTTTAATTTAATTTTTATTTTTTTAATTTAATTTGACTAAACTCGAACAAAAGGACTTGGGTGCATTCCACATGATTGTAGGGTACGTGACGCCGTTTTTCGCATACTTATAAGAAATTAAGGAATAAAATTTTTGGTGTTTCTTAATTTTATAACTTGGTGTTTGTATTTATAAAGAAATCTCACTCTTTCTATATATTTCTAAGGCAGCTGTCATAGCCGTTACGTTTCTGACAAAATAGACTTCCACGTGGAATGCACCCTTAGCTTTTACTGTGCCTACTGTATTAAGATCTAATATATCTAATATTTAAAATCTTGAAGTTATTTCATTCTTGGAATAGCGTCACTACTCACTATACTTACCTGCTTTACCTCGGATCGACTGCAATCACATGGAAATGTCACCTTTCTTTCACTATGAATACAGGTGCTTTTTCCATCAAGTGAATATTGCAGATACGACGTTGAATAATTATGGCGACCTAAAATACTCGGTCTACTGAGGATGCATTCTACGAAAAAGTCCACCAATGTCCCGTACAAACACTATTTCTCAAAATTGTAGGTTTATCGAAGTTCTCTTTCGTGACCAGGATGCTTAGCTAAGTTTCCAATCGCAAACGCTTAGGAAGCGTATCGTAGTTTTCCCTCTCTGTCACTCTTTCATATTAGTGCGACAAAGCCAGTTTGCTGCGTTTTGCTTACGGTTGACGACTAATGCCGCGGCCACGACATTGGTCTAAGGCGACCGGCTTAGCGGAAAACCATACGCCCGAGAGGAACTACTCATATCATCCCGCTCCGACTCATAGATTCGTTTGCCGCTGGTCGCCTTAGACCAATGTCGTGGCCAGGCCTTAAGCGTTAGCGATTGACAACTTGTCTAAGCACCCAGAGGAGCAAAAACGTGCTTAATAAAATACACCTATACCTTAATTAATGAGTACTGGACTGAGACTGGAAGAAAACTCGAATTATCAGAATACCTATACACGTGTTTGTATATTCTGATAATTCGATTGTTGTGCCCATGGAATGCTCCTGAGGATGTAATCTGTGGTGTCATATACAACTATGCCAGCCTTATTGTCCAAACGCAAACAGCATGTAATTAATTAGTCCCACTGCCTCACTGTTTTATAAGGGATTGGATACATACGTATGTAATTACATGTTTGCTTGCGTTGTAGACTTTGTAGTTATTCTTGTGAATAATAAGGAGCAAAAAATACGGATAGCTGAATCAAAATTCTTTTCGTTGTCTTGTTTCATACCACTCTAAATAAAAAAAAATCAGTGCACTTGTATTTCTTTTTCACGCTAGATTTTAATCCATACATCAGAAATTGAAACCAAAACATCATCTCATACAAAAGTCACCACTGCGTCACGTTTTTTACAAAATAAGACAACGAAAAGAATTTTGACCCAGGTAACCCGTAGGTATTCATAGCCCCTTAGAGAATGATCAAAGGCGTTAGTAAAGCAGTTCATCGCGCTCGCTCTATACAGGGTGTAATCGATAAGTGTTTACAGACCATAATTCCGTAAATATGGGAGATATCAGAAAACTTTTAACTGATATCAAAAGTACGTTACCCATCGAGTAAAATTACATTAATAACTTTTCCTAACTAGATGAAGTAATATTAAAAATACTAGCTTAAAACGCTCCCATACATTTAGTGTGACGACTTTCAGCCTTGAAAAATGTCGGGTGTCGGTAGAGATAAAACTGTTTGAGATTCGTTATTTGTAAGAATACATTGTAATAAAATAATAATACTACCGTTTATGAAATAATTAATCTAACAGTCATTCTTAATTAAAAATATATTCGTATTAAACTAGTCTTTGAATGAACGGTCACGTACTAAATGTATGGAAGGGTTTGAAGTTAATACTTGAGATATTTCTGATTTTATTTCTAAAAGTTATTAGTATAATTTTACTCGTTGGGTAACGTACTTTCGATATTAGTTATTTTTTTCTGATATCTCTCATAATTGCGGAAACATGGCCTGTAAACACTTATCGATTACATCCTGTATAATTATTATGTCTGTGCGTGCGCGATATAATGCAGTATCAAGTAAAACCTAACGTATCCTTTACTTTCCAACTCATGGTGCGGCTACAGGGTGCTTAGCCAAGTTGCAAATCGCTAACGCTTAATCGTTAATTGTAAACGAAAGGCAGCTACTGTCTTTGTCGCACTAATATGAAAGAGTGACAGAGACTGAAAACTACGATACGCCATCCAGGTATCCATAAGTGGATTTATCTTGGAGTATATCCAGGTACTCCAAGATAAATCCACTTATCTTGTAAATATAAATTAAAGAAGGTATAAATCCTTTAATGTGCAATACTCGAAAAAATCGTGGGTTCAAGCCTCAACGCCATTACCAGTACGAAAAATTCTGAACGATGCTGTTAAGATGATCTGGTACTGTTAAGATGCTTGATAATAAGCGTTTTTAAGTCTGATTTTTTGCTGATATGAAATTGAATAAGTTTTTAGGGTTCCGTAGTAAATTAAGAACCTTTATAGTTTCGCCATGTCCGTCTGTCTGTCCACAGCATAGCTCAGTGGCTGTTAGTACTAGAAATTTGCAATTTGGTATACATATTAATCAAGCCGACAAAATGATAGAATAAAAATATAGAAAAAAATTTTAGGGTACCTCCCCTGGTAGTCCCCACTTTGGGGATGAGTTTTTTATTTTGCTGTAATCTATAGTGTGGGGTGTAATAGTTGGTCTTTAAAAAAAGGGTTCCAAAAGAAAGTATTTCTCTTAAGTCAATATTTTTGGAGATAACCGATCTAGAAAAAAAATGGGTCCCCCCCCCTAAATTTTGATCCGTAGATCCAAAAAATATGAAACAAAATCATGAATAGTGGGCTTATAGACTAGGTACTCTAAAATAAAACTATTTCGAACATAATAGGCCGAGCTATTTTTGTATAACTACGGAACCCTAAACCAAGCATGGCCCGACATGCTCTGGCCGGTTTTTTTCTTCCTACCTTACTGTTTTTCTATCAACTGCGTAGAGCAATATGTTACGAATCTATTCATGGTTTTTTACTCTTTCTGCGGACTGTACAGCGCTGTTTTGCTGTCGCTACCTGAATTAAGTTTGGAAGATTGATTCTGGAGCTATTTCCTTTGTCGACGCTGGATGATGTATCTTGCGTCGAAGTTTTTTGTCGGGAATTGCTTGCTGAGTTTATTTTGGAGTGATGTGGATGAATGTTGTACTTTTTGGGGAAATTTTCTTGTTTGGTTGATGTGACCTGTAGTTACGTTAACCTCCTGACGACTAGTCATTCTACAATGTGCCCATGAGAAAAGGGAAAAATTCAACAGCGGATTTCTGACCAAATTTGAAGTTAAAAATGTCATATGAAGTTTTCTGGAGTCTCATCAGTCTATTTTAAGATAAAAAAATTTTAATACAATTAGATTATAAATAATTATGAAATATAATAAAATTAGATTTTTTCTTAAAACCGATTTAGACTGTTACCTACGCTATATGCATTTTAGGAAACTATTTTGTTACCATGTTGTCTTAGTCTTGTCACACTTAATTGACAGACATCAACTTTAATTATCTAACAAATGTAAAAAAAACTTTAAAGTGCATTTTTTGCCATAGTTTCATTAATAATAGTATTTTATGCAACAGTTGTTTAAGAGAGGTCAAAAAAGGCGAGTGGCGTAAGTAACAATTTGAGGCGAAGCCGAAAATTGTTAATAAAGACGCCACGAGTATTTTTTGACTCGGTTAAACAACGTTGCATACATTACTTTTTCTACGACTAAGGATTATCACAAAATAAAACACAGTTTGTTATATGAAAATATACTTTAATTATTTTACCTATATTTTGAGCAAAACATTTCCCGTCAGCATAACGCACAAAAAAGTTCAAAGTGTTGCAGTTATCTGGGCAAAGAATCATGTACTTTTTGCAGATATGGTAATATTTCCCTGTTATTGTAAAAGTGCGATCAATTCGGTTCTTGGTGTTCATTATATGAACCACTAACGTTTCCTGGGCATCAATAATAATGTAATTTTTTAAATCGTGTAACTCTTGCCGGCGACAAGCCCCCATTATTCCAAAAATTACAGCCACCTGTAACAAGAAATAGGAATCTAGGTGTTAAAAATCCTTACAATGTAATTAAATACAATATTTGCATACACAGAATACCTAAATAACATAATTAACCGAATATACTAGTGCATTAATAAAACAATAAAACAACAAGTATGTAACTATAGATTTACCTTGTTGAATAGATGATTCCGATCAGGTGCTTGCTCAATGAATGTTTTTAATTCATCTGGTAAAAAAGTCTTCGCTTTTTTCGCCTTAAAACCTTCTGACTTTCTTTTCAATAAAGCCAGCAACTTGGCGTATCTAGATATGTCTGTCTGGTAGTATATGTTGAGAGTTGCCTTGAGTTTTGAATATTCAACCCAAAGTGAAGACGGTTTGAATAATTCTATGAGGCTTTTAAAATATGCCAATAGGACATTCTCTGAGAATGACGAAGTCTGGTGTTCGATTCGCCACGCCATGAATTTCTTGTACGACTGATCGTAAAGATGCCGCGATTTTGTAGGCAACAAATTCTCAGTAACTGATTGTGCCGCCGTCGATATTTCTTCCGGTGTCAGAACCAAGTCCTCATCATAATCCATCTTATCTTATTATTATTAAATTTATTTTCTTCACTTCACAGTCCAAAAAAAGATGAAAAAAGAATTTTAAACAAATTTAAAGATTGCCGCACAAACTGAAAATAACAATGAAAAAACAAATGACGGAATGTAATAGACACGGTAACGTTTTTTTTTAAACTGTCAGTTACTGCCTGCCGGTGACGATTCTAAAACACTTGCGTTTTTTTCCTTACGTTGGTAGCAATTATTTTAGATACGTTATTATTTCAGACAATATGAATCCAGTTGTTTGTTAAGTTGTCAGGTTTGCGATTTGTTGTAAATTGAGTAGGTATCTCTGCTAGCAGTTGCATTTTAGCGACTTTATAAGCCTAGGGTGTTTTTGAAGAATAGAGTATATAGACTTTTCTGAAATTGTGTAAGCCCAGCTTTTATATTTGTTGGCGGGACTATATAAATGACAGATAAAAGTGCCGGAGTAGAAAAAATACTTTTTTTGTGTATTGAGGCATTCAAAATATCAAAAAACGAACTAAAAAAACTTTTTTTTTGTAGTTTTGACCAAAAATTGCATATTTCCTTGTATCAATTAAATTATTAATTTAAAATTCTAACTCTATTCATGCAAATTAAAGAACCTATAATTATAGGTTCTTGTATGTTTATATATTTCCTTTGTCGATGCTGGATGATGTATCTTGCGTCGATGTTTTTTGTCGGGAATTGCTTGCTGAGTTTATTTTGGAGTGATGTGGATGTTGTACTTTTTGGGGAAATTTTGTTGCTTAGTGGACGTGACCTGTAGTTGTGTTAAGTTAAAGGTGCATTCAAACCAAACGAGCATACGCTATTCTAACCCCCTACTCTACGAAATTTGATCGTTACATAAAACGTGATTCGTGGATTTCGTAGAATGGGGGTTAAAATAGCGAATGCTCGTTTGGTCTGAATGCACCTTTAACCTTGACGACTGGCCATTCTAATCATTCTATACACGTCACAGAAGCCTCTTTTCGTATTTTTTTCATGGTGGTTGAAAAAAGACACTCGAATTTTTTAAAGTGAAAATAAAAAAATATAAATTATAAATATTGGTTGTCTTATACCAACGTCCGAGGTGGGAATCGAAAACACGTGCTTAGCTTTCGCGGTTGATGCCTGCACCGCTCAGCTACTCGGTCTTGTGGCCGAGCGGCGCGGCATAGTATTGAGTAGTGTGACTACTGGGGAAACATTTTTAGTGAAAAATATTTTGTCAATAAATAATTTGATTTGTATTTTCACAATTACTTCAAAACAATACATATAAGCTAATGGAGTGGGTGAGTACATACAAGGTACATAAATAAAATAAAAAAATCCTGTACATACTCAAAAACATTTTATGAATATATTTTTTCACTACTTTTTGCATAATAAAAATATAAAATACGCACCTTTAGAAAAAAAACCTAGGGCAGGATATTTTATGAACAGTTTCGAATCGGGCCAAATGTGTAAACTAGCTAACGACCCATTCATAAGACATTCCGTTTAAAAACCGATATTTTCATACGTTTCAAACCCGGTTTGCATTCCCCAATTCTTAGGCTCTATGTCCTACTTGCAATTGACCCTGTCAGAGTTGAATGTCCAGGGGTCCCAGTAGGACCACAACCACACTACATCACTCACCAGGTACGAATTTCCCGTGGGAAATTCATTACCCATGCTGCAGTTGTCAGTTTTTTATTGGCAGCCACAGACTTGTTACTACATAGATGCTTTATAAAATAAGATAATTAAATAAATAAATATCTTGGGACATCTTACACAAATCTACCGTTGCATTAGGAATGGTAAACTCAAATTAAAGCTTGCGATGTGGGTACAAAGCGATGACAAAATACGATGATACAAATACTTATACAAAATAAATTACCCATATTGCTGTTGTCAGATTTATATTGGCAGCCACAGACTTGTTACTACATAGATTCTTTATAAAATTGGATAGATTAGATTAGATATTATTTATCTCTATTAATATATTTTATATCGTCGCTCGGCACCCACATCACAAGCCTTATTAGAGCTTACCGTGGGGCTAGGTCGATTTGTGTATGATGTCCCAAAACATTATTTTTTTCTATTTTTATTACAGAAGCAAAATGTGTAAAGTCCAACATAAAAAGCTCTGATTATCGCACTATAACATTGATTGTATGCTGCATGTTGCAGAGAAGTGATCTGTGGCCGTGGTCGTTGTCGCACTTGTAACTTGGATCACTGAAATTGGAAACAGTTTATGGAATGCGCTATTAGGATATTTAGGAGATGTTTTGGTTACTGAGCCTAGTTAATATACTTGGTAATAAAGGAGAATAAATAATAATTATTACCATATAGCTTCAATTTAAGCACTTATTAGGGTCGATTCCAAAAAATGTTACATTGTTAAAGGCCTTTAAGGCTGCGTTTCCACCAGAGATGTACGAGGATGTGTTTCCATACAAATGACACCTATTAATGACTCGAATGAAGTGTCATTTGTATGGTAACATATCCTCGCACATGTCTGGTGGAAACGCAGCCTAACGAAAACAAAATTTAACGTCATAATTTTTGTGTCACGATGTCAAATGTTGTGTAATAACTTTTGACAGTGTAAAAGGCGACAAATGTAAATTTTCTTTGAGCGATCAACAATACGTAATCTACATTTCCTTCTTCTACTGCCAAAGGTTGTTAAACAGAGTATACCATTTGCATTACTAACTATCGTAATACTATTGACGCGATCGTGATTTTTGTAATGATTAAGACTTCAACTACGTATTTTTTTTGCTATCAACCTAAAGATCCTCACTTATATTATTTATTTTTTATTTTATTTATTTGAGGCATCAACAGCAGTACATGAAAAATTTACAAAAACTGAATGTACAGTAAACAAAGCCAATAAAAGATGTCCACAAAAATACAATGAACATGCAATAACAAGATATGGCGTGCGCATTTATACTAACTAACATTATCAACATAAGTTTCAGTTATAAAGTTTGCATGTACGTGAGTGTGTTTGTTGGTGTTGTGTAAGTGCATGAATGAATGGTTTATTGTGAGATTAGTGTGATGTAGCTAATTAAATTAAGTAAATAATGATCACCAAATGATAATTATTACTTAATACTTGTCGCCCTGTCGTGATTTCATTAATAATGAACGGACACGAGCTTTTAGAGTCCCTTTAGTGCAGTCAAAAAAGTCTATACAGTTAAATTTATTATTATAAAGTTTTAAAATACGATTAATAGGGGAATTTTGCGCATATTTAGTGTGAACTCTCGGAAGACTAAAAAGACAGCGTACAGTATTACGCGTTCTAATAGACGGCACCGAGAAATGAATCTGCGACAGGAGTGATGAACTGTCAATACTTCCAGAGAGGATATCGTACAGTACACACATATCGAGCAGAAGACGTCTGTCGTCAAAACTCAGCAAGCGGTGACGAAAACACCTGGCCCCAATTCCACCATATTGACAAGTGCTACAATTGTAAATTTACTGTTTCTGCAATATGGGGCGTCTGTAGGCTACAATTACCGTTTACCATCGGAAGGGCCGTGCGTTTGTTTACAACCAACATAAAATTTAGTGCTGGAACTTTATTTAAATTAGCAGTAAATAGCTACTTTTTTGCGAAGAAAAATTACATTTGTCACAAAAACACGACAATTGTAGCGAAATTCCGACATATGCCGAACCTCCTGTCAAGATTGAATGAGAAGTGTACTAAACCTTGCTACAATTGTCACGGGTTTCGGAAAATAAAAAGTAGTTTATTAATGATTTAAAAACGTTATTAGTAATAATTTTATGTTGGTTGCAAACAAGCACATGGACCGTCAGATAGTAAGTGGTAGCCGTAGCCTACGGAGGCCTGTGACGTCAGTAACAGTGATATTTTACAATTGTCAGACTTGTAATTATGGTGAAATAGGCCACTGGACTCATAGTTACTATCCCATTTTTTAGTGCGGAAGTTCAGGTGGCGCAAGAAACACCGCTGATTTTTTTCAATTTTATCTTTGTAGATAAGGTAATGAGGAGACCAAATACAGCTGGCATACTCTAGCACGCTTCTGACATAGGCGTAATAGACTGCTTTGATGCAAGCCACGTCATCAAAATCGCCGCAAACACGAATTACAAACCCCAGAATCTTATAAGCGCGGTTTACAATATTATCAATATGTTGGTCATAGCTTAATTTAGAGTCGAGAATTACTCCAAGTTCCCGCACAGAGTTTACACGTTCTATGGCTTCACCGCCGATATTATATTGGTAATATATTGGACAAGGACTGCGCGTAAAAGAAATATGGGCACTTTTTTATGTTAACATTTATACGATTGATGTTGTAATATACAAATAAGCGATCCAGATCCTCTTGTAGCAGCTGACAATCACTTGTATTATTAACTTCAATAAATATTTTCTTATCATCTGCATACATACTAAAGTTAGAGTTATGAAATACAGAGTAAATATCATAGAGATAAGCATTGTAGAGCAGTGGACCAAGGTGCGATCCCTGGGGGACGCCGGAGGGGACATCTACATAGTTTGATCTGCATCCACCGAGAACAACTGCTTGCCGCCTATTCGAGACGTATGAGGAGATCCATCTGAACACATCACCACGAAGACCAAGCCAGTATAATTTGCGAAGCAGGATGATGTGATCCACCCGGTCGAAGGCCTTTTCGAAGTCCGTATAGATCACGTCAACCTGCTTCCTTTTATCCATTTTGTGAATAACAAAATCAGTGAATTCAATGAGATTAGAGATCGTTGAGCGATTTCTAAGGAAACCATGTTGTTGAGGAGGAATACTCTTACTTAATACTACGTAAATATTGGACAGTATAATTTTCTCGAAGGTTTTTGCAAATTGATTTAAAATGGAAATAGGGCGATAGTTGGTTACAGTACATTTAGGGCCTTTTTTATAAATTGGTACGATCAGAGCTTCTTTCCATTTGTCAGGAAATAAGCCGTCCGACAAAGACCTATTGAAAAGTATTGCTAGAGGTATACTAAGACAAGAAGCACAACCCTGAATAAAAAAGGGAGGGATCCCGTCACTACCAGCGCCACCATTAATATCTAGTTCTTTAAACATTTTTTCTACGGCAGTAGGTAAAATATTAACAGTAGATACAATTTGTTCGCTGTCGCAGTAAGGAGGGGCTAGGTACATATCAGGGTAGATAGCGAGTGGCTTACTAAATACCGACTGAAAGAAACTATTAAAGCCTTCACAGATTTGTAATTTATCTTCCAGTTTCTGCCCTTGATACTCAAAAGACTTGGGATAAGCTGAACCACCACGACGAGCTTTTATAAAAGACCAAAGCTGCTTTGGATTCTTCTTTATTCCATCCTGAACCGAGTGAAGGTATCGCTTCCAGCAAATCTCTTGCTGACGTTTTTGGCGCTTCCGCAATATTGAGAAACTGTCATAATCCACGGGGTTGCCGTATTTTTTCCACCTACCATGCATTCTATGCTTTTCATTGATTATTTTTATTAAGGATGTACTGCACCAAACGGGGTATTTGGCTTTATTGGCGCGGCAGTCCAAGGGAACATGTTTCATTATTATCGTTTAGTGCTGTATAAAACTTAGAGACTGCTATATCTAACGTATCGGCGGTGAGGTAAGTGGACCAGTCAATGTCGTTAAGACTATTATTTATTACAGCCTTGCGGAATCCAAACTTAGGCAGGGGACTGTCCTTCAGAGGAAAGGAAAATATGTCACTAATAGTTATATCAAGGCATGGATGATGCGCATCTGCTTTTACTAGAGGAAAACTAGAAGCAAGCACCTCTACAGGGAAATTGGCAAAAACTAGGTCCAAAGTGTTGTTACTAGAGTTTAACGAAAAATTGTATTGTTCTAGATTTTCGAAAAGGAGACGCTCAATCAGTGACGATGCCGCATTTTGAACTTCTACTGCTCCGCAACGTTCAATTATGACATCAAGAAGGAGTAAAGAGAATAATAGTTCATTGTACATCAAGGGAGGTGAGTACGGAATTACTAACTCGATTCATAAAAGCCCTCCGCCTACGGCGTCGGGCTTCTATGACTCGAGTTAGTATTCCGCTTCCCGACCGTGATGCATACAATGTTTTTCATCATACTTGCCGACAAAAAAATAAGTCTATTACTCCCTAGGGATTTTCACTTTTCTATTACTCCCGCAATGCACGCAAGCAATGGCACGCTTAGACAGCAAGTGTGATGAAAAAACAATTACAGGTAAATTCACTAAAGCTGGCACGAATGGAATGAATGAAATGAATGACATCTATGATTGTGTGTATGCGGCCGTGCTATACCAACCTGTATCTACTGTCATTTTGGCATCCACACATAGATACATTCTGTCATTTACTCGATCCATTCGTGCCAGCTTTCGTGAATTTACCTGTACAGTCGACGTCAAAGATACCACTACGGCTTAGGTGGCAAAAATATATTTACACGACCTTAATATCAAGGCAATAAAGTCGTGTAAATATATCGTCGGTTGAAAAGCAAAACTCACTAAGTAGCAAATACCTACTTGAAATAAAGCTCGTATATCAGTTCTGACTTAATACTGACATAAGAGGTTGCTAAGAGTAGTGACAGTTTTTATAGTGAGTTTTGCTTGTCAGCCGACGATATTTTTGGCACTTAAACCGTAATTATATCTTTGATGTCGACTGTCCATGGTGGATATCAATCGCATCCACATAGCATGCATTCTGTGGAGATGCACCTTTATTCCAAGAAACTAAACCCAACTGCCTCGTTTAGCTTACTGGCCGAACCCATCAACTGAGAATGGAGCGTTTAGCACAATGCTCTATTGTACTGAACACGAGACAATCCGGCGGACTTTGCTGTGAAGACTTAGTCAAAGCGTTTACTGCTACGATTCATGGTTAGTACGCATGTACCTTAAGGGTGCGGCTTCACTGGCGCGGAGCGGAGCGGATCTGTGCAAAATTGACCAATTACATTCTTCAAATTCAAAATTCGAATCACTGTGATGTGGTCTCATTGGCCGAGCTCCCACAGCTCCGTTCCGCTCCGCGTCAGTGGAGCCTCAACCTAAAGGCTGAGCCACACCAAATGCGTGTGTATGGCATGCGCGTTGCATTGTAGCTTATGTAAATGTCATATTAGATGGCATAACGCTTGCTTTTAGGGCTAGCGAGTAGTGACAAAGTTGGACGTTTTACCAAAGATGGTCACATAAAATATATGACATGAAGGGTAAAAAGAATATTAATAGGTTCTAATTTTATTGGATATCAATCGCATCCACATAGCATATACTGTTCGTCAGCAGAAAACAAAAGGAGTGTAGGTAAACAAAAATGGCTGACTTACCATATTTAGCATTTGACGTCTTTGACACATCGGGCAGATTTCTTTTTACGTTAAATATAAATCATCATCATCATCATCATCATCATCATCATCATCATCATATCAGCTGAAAGACGTCCACTGCTGAACATAGGTCTCCCCCAAAGATTACCACAATGACTGGTCCTACGTCACCCGCATCCAGTGGACTCCTGCGACCTTCACCAGGTCATCAGTCCACCTTGTGGGGGGCCTACCCACGCTACGCCTTCCGGTACGTGGCCGTCACTCAGGAACATAATTATAAATATAAATAATTTCAATTAAACATACATATGTGAACGCAGGGTTTTAAGTTGGTAATAAAATCAAGATTGTTTTCTAAAAGTATAAAATAATCCAAGTTATTAGGTTTGTTTACCCTTTTTTTTTAACTGACATACAGCATACATTTTGTGGAGACGCACCCTTATTCCAAGAAACTAAACCCAACACCCTCGTTTAGCTTACTGACCGAACACGTCAACTGAGAATGGAGCGTTTAGCACAATGCTCTATTGTACTGAACACGAGACAATCCGTCGGACTTTGCTGTGAGGACTTAGTCAAAGCGATTAATACGCTTCATGTTCAGTGCGCATGTACCTTTACACTTTACAATTGATGCCTACTTCAAAGTCAAAGTCAAATTATTATTTATTCAAGTACGCTTATTAATAAGCATTTTAGAATGGGCGGACACAGTAACAAGATAAAAATCTACTACCGGTTCTAGCCCTACACCACCGTCCTGAGAAAAACCAGTAAGAAACTTAGATGGACATGTGTTTTCAAAACATTGTAACAAAATAATACATGTTATTAAAATCACATCATAGCAGTTAGCAGTGGACTAACATAGGCTGATAGGCCTCTCCTATTAACTATTCATCTATAACACATTAGGAGGTAAATGCCCATAATCGCCACGCTGGGCAAGCGGATTGACGATCGCAGTAATGTGTCAACTATGATGACGCTGCTGCCCATCATCAAATTCAAATTCAAATTAATTTATTGCTTACAAATGCTGTTTTACAAAACGGATCTTAAGGTATATTATAAGTGTCAAGCATGCACCCTGCTAGGGCATTGCAACATTTTTCAAATAATAAAGCCTATTTTATAATTTTCAGGTTCATACAATCATAGAAATAAATTACATAATTCAATCATTTAAAAATTCGCTTACCGAGTAATAACACTTGTTCACTAAGTGTTTCCTTAACATAAACTTAAATTTGTCCAAATTACTTTCCTCTATAATGTTTTTAGGTATTTTGTTATATATTTTTATTGACATTGCATATGGGCCAGCGTGTATCATCTGTAATTTAGAAAAGGGGCGTGCTAATCTAGTTTGAGGTCGCAAATTGGTTGGGCGTGAATATGTTGGGAATAGGTGTAAATTCTTTTTTACAAACATGCATATTTCTAATACGTAAATCGAAGGCAGTGTTAAAATGTTTTGTTCTATAAAGTGCTGCTTACAACTTTCCATATTATTTATATTTACTAATATACGAAGGCATCGTTTTTGTAACTTAAATAGATGAATGGCGTGTGAACTATTTCCCCACATAATAACCCCATAAGAAAGCCAAGCGTGTGCATATGCATAGTATGCGCAGGTGGCAGTTTTGAGGTCTGTACATTTTTTTAATTCGTAAAGTGCATATGTGAATTTACTTAGTTTTAATGCAACTTTTTCAACATGATCTTTCCAATTTATATGACAATCGATATTTATACCTAATAGTGGATACGTGTTTACACATTCTAAATATTTGTGAATTTTGAAAGCTATAGTCAACTTAGATTCCTTGTTTTTGATATGGTTTAAATAGCATGAGTTTAGTTTTATTGAAATTTAATAACAAATTATGATCAGTGAGCCAGGTAACTAAATCCGACAGAGTGTCGTCTAGTTTACTTTTTAGTTCCTCTTCGTTTTGGCACGGGTATACTAGTGAAATATCATCAGCGAAAAGAGTACATGGAATGTTAATAATTTTTGGTAAATCGTTAAATATAAATTAAAAATAATATGCAGCCTAGTACACTGCCTTGTGGAATAGAATTGTATATTGCTATTTCTTGAGACTTTATTTTTTCTATACTACCAGAAAGTTGGTTTGTGTGCTCTATTTCCACAAATTGTTTACGGTTTTTTAAATATGATGCGAACCAATCGTAAGCTAAGCCTCTAATGCCTATCCCATATAATTTCTGTAGTAATATTTTGTGGTCGTATGCTTTACTCATATCCAATAAAACTCCTATTGCATATTTTTTGTTGTTTAGGTTTGTCAGTATGTCATTAACATAATTATACACTGCCATCGCTGTAGATCGATTTTTTCGGAACCCATTTTGAGAGTTACTAAATATACCGAATTTTTCACAATATGAATATAATCGAGTTGACATTGCTGTTTCAAATATTTTAGACATGGTCGGCAAAAGGGCTATAGGTCGATAGTTATTGCAGTCTGTTTTTTCACCTTTCTTATGAACTGGCTTAATTATGGATATTTTTAATGAATCTGGGAATATTCCTTCTGTAAAAGATTGATTTATAAGAAATGACAGAGGTACAGCTAATTCTTTTGCGCACTTTTTTATAAGGACAGGTGGCATTCTCAGCATCAATCTCCCAATGGTCAGTGACACTTTAATTCCTTAGTCGACTGTTACGACACCCGCAAGAGGAGTTGGGGTGGTAACAAATGTATTTTTACTGCCGTCACCACACGGCATATTAAAATAACATGCATTAAATAATATACACGGTGCTCGTGAGCATTCCGAAAGATTTTAATGCTGGATTCCTGACCACATTTAGAGTCTTTAATGTTATATAAAATTTCCTGGATTCGGCTTGGTTTCAGAGATAATCAACCTTTTTTCGAAATAAGTTTTTCGACGTAACTCGTCATTTAACTTCTTTATGATTACAATGCCACCACAATGTGTTCTAATATTACCACACCTTTTGCCTGACAATCAAAAAATACGAATAGACTTGACGAAATAACCTGTATCTAAAAAAACAATTGAAATAAATAATTTAAACAAATTGTTGTTATGATAAAAAGTACTGGAAATGTTAAGAAGTATTCAAAAAGACAAAAAAAAAGAAAAAAAAAATTTTTTTTTTGGTAGAATTGACTTTTGGTCTCATAATATTTTATGTTTGTTTTGATGCCTAGAATGCACAGTTAAAATCTTTCGCAATGCTCGCGAGCACCTTGTATATTACATCAATGTAGGTTCGATGTCTGTTTAGTGTACCAAATAAATAAAAATAAAAAATACTGAGCTATGCTGCGAATAGACAGACAGACCATGATAGACGGACATGGCGAAACTATAACGATTCCTTGTTTACGTAATCCTAAAACGCATACTGTATACTTGACTGTATAATGATTCCCGTTAAAATATTCGAATATGAGTTAAACGGATATGGAAGGAGCCCGGCGGCCACAACCCGCAGGCAGTGTGTTTGCACACGTTTAACTTGTTTGATAAGTATGCACTATTGATTCCAGCATAGACTAGTTAATAATAATTATTGCTTACATTCAGTAGGCTTATGATGGTACCGTGTTTAATCGTTTATCGTTGTTGCCGTCAGGTTCTAACAAGTATGTAAGTGCGAAAGTGACGCGTAGCACGATAAATAGATAAAACGGGACCATCATAAGCAACCAGGGATCGGTTAACGGTATTTTCTCCATACAAAAGAACGGTTCTTTTTTCGTTCTTCGGTAAATAAATTCGAAGTTAATGGAGTACTTTAAAAATACGATGTTGGAAATAACATAAAATATTAAGTACAGAAAGAGTATAAAGCATTTTAAAATATCGGGCAATTTTGAGAGTTGTCTAAAATACCGGTTCCGCTTACGATACCGGTCAAAGTTCACACCACAAATTTGACTTTTTCGTCCGATCACTTCCAGTTTTCAAGTCCCATTTTTTTCTAATACCCGTAATAAAAATACAACTAAGTGAAGTTATGAATTATTATCGCATCAGATGTAAAAAAATGTTCACAATTTATGGCTGGCTAATCTAAAACAGCTTTAAATATAAGCAACACATCAGTAGCAAAACGATTTTGTTGATAACACTGAATAAATTAAGCTAGAATAAATAAACTATTCATGAAGGTTTTTTGGAGAGAAATTCTATTCGAGAAAAAATCTGATGTTCCATATAAATACATTTACATACACGGTGCCTCGCGAGGAACCCACATAATTTTAATGCTGAATTCCTGAGCATATTTAGAGTAACTATTTAATGTTATATAAAATTTCCTGGATTCGGCTTGGTTCCAAAAATAATTAACCTTTTTTCGGAAAAAGTTTTTCGACGTAACTCGTCATAAAACTTCTTTTCGATTACAATGCTGCCACAATGTGTTCTAATATTACCACACCTTTTGCCTGACAATCAAAAAATAAGAATAGACTTGACGAAAAAAACCTGTCCCTAAAAAAAACATTTAAAAAATTAGTTTTACAAATTGTTGTTGTGATAAAAAGTATTGGAAATGTTAAAAAGTATTCAAAAAGTCTAAAAAAAAACTAAAAAAAATCTAAAAAAAAACTTTTTTTTTGAGAAATTTGACATTTGGTCTCTTAATATTTTTTGTTTATTTTGATGTCTAGAATGCATAGTTCAAATTATGTGGTTTCCTCGCGAGGCACCGTGTATAAACAATCTGATGTTACATACAAACCCTGAGATATAAGTAGGTCGTGTATAGAATATCGGATATTTTTTCTTTTTCTGGAATCGGATTTCGGTCCCAAAGTAAAAGTTCATCAATATGACCTCAGAAGTAGGTAACCCTCTAAAATTTTATACGGTGAATAAAAAGTCACCTGTACAACTGGATTATTATAAGCCCGTAATGTCAGCACATAATTTCACAAAACGGGTTTTAATTTATTACTCACTGTAAATATTCGTTACACAACTTTTATTTAATAAACACTCCTAACGTCAGTCCTTTTTACAATGCGTAAAATCCCACAATGTCGTAACAGATGTGCTTACCATAGAAAAAATCAACTGCGAAAGACTCTGGTTGTCACGGGATTCGAACCCGTTTCCTCTGGATTGCCGGTTCAACGTGCTTCCAATTACACCAGACAACCTTCCGTGAATCACAGCAAAGTCAGTCTTTTACTAATTTAACACTCCTATTGTCTGTCCTTACGTCAACTTGTCTCTGATCTCTGCACACATAATTATATTGACAAACAGTATTGACATACAAGTTAGCAGTTGTATAACGAATATTTACAGTGAGTTATAAATTAAAACCAGTTTTGTCAAATTGTGTGCTGACATGTAATAGTGCGGAGAAAATTTATCACTCCCCTATGCATGTCGATAAAAAATTCAATTCAATTTCAATTTAAGTATAAATTCAATTTAAGTATTAGGTATATCATGTGATGTGTATTGAGTATAATATTATTCTCAAATGATCGATCACAAATCAATCATCATCATCTTAGCTATAAGACGTCCACTGCTGAACATAGGCCTCCCCTCTGGACCTCCACATGTACCGGTTAGATGCGACCTGCATCCAGCATGTCCCGGCGACCTTCATAAGGTCGTCTATCCATGTGGGTGGACATCCTACGCTGCGTTTGCCTAGCCGTGGTCTCCACTCGAGCACTTTTTGACCCAATCGACCATCTGCTCTGCATGCAATGTGGCCTGCCCATTGCCACTTCAACTTGCTAATCCGAAGGGCTATGTCAGTAACTTTAGTTTGCCTACGGATCTCCTCATTTCTGATTCGATCACGCAGCGAAACTCCGAGCATAGCCCTCTCCATAGCTCGTTGAGCGACTCTGAGTTTAGAGATGAAGCCGATGGTAAAGGACCACGTTTCGGCGCCGTAAATGATCACTGGTAACACACATTGATTGTAGACTTTCGTCTTACATGACATACCTCAGTGTTTACTGAGGTATGTCGGACGAAAAAACATCGCGTAGTTTCCCGAACGCTGCCTAAAATCAATACGTAAAATAAAACAAAGTCGCTATCCCTATGTATTAGGGTGTCCTTTATTATGGAGTTATATAGAAATTAATAATGCACAGAATATCAATTTTTCAGATTGGTTTGAGGTAAGATAAATCGATTGATAATAAGATGCGCGTAGAACCGATGACCGTTGGGGCGGAAAGGTTCTCGAGTGGCGGCCACGTACCGGAAGGCGTAGCGTGGGTAGGCCCACAAGGTGGACTGATGACCTGGTGAAGGTCGCAGGAGTCCGCTGGATGCGGGTGGTGCAGAACCGGTCATTATGGCAATCTTTGGGGGAGGCCTATATTCAGCAATGGACGTCTTTCGGCTGATATGATGATGAAGAAATCGATTTATTTTATCCTGTAAACATTTTAATAACCTTTTTGAAATCAGCGTCTTTACAGTATGCTATGAAAAATTATATCCGATTCGTATTCTTTGACCGGAAGTGTATTTGGAAAAGAAAATTGGTGCAACAGTTTAGCTGCGAGCGAACGTCATTCGCCGACGAAATAAAACAAACTGACACTCACATAAAAATAAAGGCTAGTTACAGAAACGGAAAACAGAATAATTTTGCGACTAAAGCAAACGAACAATCGAACCTTGAAAGTGAGACACCAAAATAAATTATTGCCGATCCAGTATCCTTAGGTAAATTTATTAGACTTGGGAGAATCAACTTTTTCTGTCTGTTATTGCCATGGTTACAGTCGACTGCGTCTCGCTGGTTTTATGCCAAATTATGCTACTTAAAGTATGCAAACAAGCATTTATCTGGTGTTAATAAGCCCTTTCCTTAATGGGCCACCGACAAACATGAACTACATGCTTGCTTGCATATTTTAAGTAATTCATTAAGACCAGGAAAAGTGCTAGTGGTATTATTTATAAGTACAAATTGAGTGTATAACCAGCTTGTCACAGTAACATTGAAAGTAAAATTTTAGCAACTGTCGACCAGTTTGACTTTCAATTATACTATAACAAAGTCATAATGGAGGGTCAGGATTAAATTTTGTCGATAGTACCATTACATTTCAAAGTCACACATACGATGTTCTCTTTAAAGCTGCAAAAATTAGATCACGACTTTTAATCGGACGGCAATCGCACATCGAACTAAATCTATCTGAACCAGCCCTAACCCGACTCGAGACGCAAAAGTACAGCCAACATAAATGACAAAGAAACATGGCGGAAGGCGACAGCCAATTCATACGAGATGTAGTGGCAGCAAAACAAACGTCTGCTGTTGATCATTGTATAATAGTAAAGTCAGAAGAATACAAGAATTTACATTTGATTAAATGTACAAAATTAAAAGGTAATTCTAAAAGTGATTATATATCATGTTATGATTTGTTTTTCTGTACAATAAAGTGTTTTACTACTACTACTACTAAAAAGAAATAAATTAACAACTTGGGACATCTTACACAAATCGGGCTAGTCCCACGGCAAGCTCAATTAAGGATTGTGATGTGGGTACATACCAAGGCGACGATTTATATAATATATATAATATTTTGTCTTAAAACTTATTTTTTTGTCGGCAAGTGTGATGAAAAACATTGTATGCATGACGGTCGATAAGCGGAATACTGACTCGAGTCATTAAAAACCCTCCGCCTACGGCGCCGGGCTTCTAACACTCTCGTTAGTGATTCCGTACTTACCTCCTTTGACGCACAATGTACTATTCCGTACATACCTCCTTTGACGCACAATGTACTATTCCGTACTTACCTCCTTTGACGCACAATGTACGTACCTACTATTTTTTTTTAAACTAATATCACTTACTAAGTTTACAAATTTAAATATTAGATGTCGTAATACCAACGACAAGATACGTAGTAAGAGTTCAGCCACACGCTGGAGTGGCCGAGTGGTTCAGGCATCAGTCGAGCTGAGATTATGGGTTCAAATCCCGCCTCTGGTTCAAAAGTCACATATTTAAATTTTTAATGAGTTTAAACGGCGTCATGTAACAAGCAGACAAAATTCCGTTTTAATATAATCCGTCGATTCCAAATTTAAATGCAAAATTTATTAACATATTTGAGAGAGGTAGGAATCTCAATTAAA
Source organism: Thaumatotibia leucotreta (assembly GCA_025490895.1). Taxonomy (NCBI): domain Eukaryota; kingdom Metazoa; phylum Arthropoda; class Insecta; order Lepidoptera; family Tortricidae; genus Thaumatotibia; species Thaumatotibia leucotreta. The sequence goes on along the minus strand of JALPQI010000173.1, from coordinate 67,787 downwards.
TAGTGTACTGAATTCCCGACAGTATTGCTACACTGAATAAATAATAATAGGGTTTGAGCAAACCACAGTTCTGAAATGTGGCAACATTTTCATAGAATGCTTGTGGTTTTAATAAAAATATTTTACATTACATCGGCCTTTTGTGTGTTAAATTACATGAGTTTGTTGACGGGTTTTAATTTAGTTCTTGGTGGAGGTAAATCGAATTAATTTTCAATTCAAACTATGCAAAGTAAAATTGTATTGTATCAAACTTATACGCAGATTTAATTGTTTATCAGAGCTATGATGGGGATCTCTGTGAGATCGTATTAAAAATGAGGCCATCCGCAGCAGCTATGCTATTCTCTTATTCACACATTCGACGCTGCGTTCGTCAACGAGCTCGACGTCGAGACAGCCTTGTCTAAAATCCTAGCTGTTTGATTTGACATTAGGAATCGAGGCTGTGGCCGAGGTTCTGGGCGAGTTCGTCGCTGTTTTTCGTTAGAGAATACGAAGTTCGTACATTAAACGTCAAACTCTCGACGCAGTGTAGTTCCAGCTCACGCCGCATTCGTCGCCGAGCACTAGTGTCGTTTAAAGTGCATTAGTGAATACCGTTTTTAGGGCAGCGCTGACACAGCGCTGACAGCAAGGCGGTTTCCTTAGTGAATAACACTGCAGAACTGAAGTACTATAGCTCTCCGAATAGCTAAACTGTAGTGGTAGTGGGGGCCACATTGCATGTAGAACTGATGGCCGATGGGGTGGAAAGGTTTTCGAGTGGCGGTCACGTACCGGAAGGCGCAGCGTGGGTTATCTAAGTCTTGTGACCATTATCTTTACTTTCGGAAACTTTATTAATAACGATGTATTAAGTTAATTAGTATTTTTATGATAATGGCAAACTAGCACATTGACCATCCGATAGTAAGCGGTCGCCGTTGCCCACGGAGGCCTGTGGCATCAGTAACAATGATATTTTACAATTATCGCGTGCCAGCTAAATGTGCATTTAGACCAAACAAGCATTCGCTCATTCTATCCCCCACTCTACGAAATCAAAGAATTTCGACGAATCATGTTTTGTGTGACGAACGAATTTCGTAGAGTGGTCGAAAAAATGCTATTGTATTGTAACAAAGTGCGTTATTTAGATATTTTCGGTACTACTATATGGCTCGTGGCTGCTAAAAGATTGCCCACACCTGGATGCTTAGCCAAGTTGCCAATCGCTAACGATTAGTAGCGTATCGTAGTTTTCCCTCCCTGTCACTCCTTCATATTAGTGCGACAAAGACAGTTAGCTGCCATTCGTTTACGATTGACGATTAAGCGTTAGCGATTGGCAACTTGTCTAAGCACCCTGTTCGAGATGATTCATTTAACCTATCAATATTGCTATCCAGATTTATGTAAGGTATCCATAATATTGAAACGATCATTTAGGCTTAAAACGAAATTATCCCATGATTGACGTGCAAATATAGCAAATAAGGGCGTGTGCACACACACATTATGGCGTAATGTCATATTACAGGTTTAATGGGAAGATTATCTGGCTTGCGCGTAATTTGTATAATGGGGATTGCACATGGTATGATTATTTGTATGGTGTTATTAGATAGAAGTGTATACATTTATTTATATTAAAGAAAACTAAACTTAAAAACTATTAGTAAAAGTATAGATAAAAACTAAACTACCTACCGTAAGTCCCCCAGATCTGGGGTGCGATTTTTGAATTTCACGTGGGTGGGGACCCACTCAATTTGCAATCACCGTGTGACTATTTTTGATAGTTGACTTAGTGACATTTGCCATCTTTCAAAACTTTAGTTTTCTTTTCAAATGACATTGACACTCCGTTTTACGTTCGACCACTTTGACAGAATCTAATATGAGTTATAGGTAGAATGAAAAATAAAAACAGATACTAAGGGCAACACTACTACCTCAGCGCAAAAAGGAACGTAACAGGATAATTGTCTATGACTGACATTGTACAATTTCTGCAAGTTGGTAAAGAACGTGTGAGTACCAAAAATACGGCATTTGGAAAACAGTGACTTCAAATAACAGGAGATAATTTTAGTCACCCAGTGATCTCAATATCATCGGTTAAATTCAAAAATCCCACTCCTGTCCCTAGCAAAAGGCTGATTACATTCCCACGCTGAATAGTTATGCCTATTTTTTGGCCTAGGAACGAGCCAGCCTTGTGGTCACCAGTTGACTCAATAATTTTTTTTAGAATTAAAGTACAATTGTAATAGCATTTTGCATTATTTTTACAGCAACGATTGTACGTACGAGTATAATGCCTAAGTCTGTGATTTAAAAATCTGTAATGCTGTGTAATTGAAGCTTATTTCGCCAGGATTTAAACCCGGGACCATCGGTTTCATAGGGTCACTACTTAGCCGTGGCCTAGTTATAGGCTACGGGGACTGACACTGCTGGAAGTATGTATATACTATACCTACCTATAACTAAATTACGGTAGGTACATTACCAGCCAATAATATATCACATTCGTGACTTTTTGTATGAGCGTGTATAGAGTAAGCGGCACATGTTCGCATGTAGATAGCATATTGTTTTGGTACTTTTGATCAGTTTAATGATGAATACTGCCATTAAGTATTGTGAATTACTGTACAATGGGAGACACAGCATATTGCTAAAATAGCTGTAAGTACAAAAAAAAGTAATCCATGCCATACGCAAAAACTCTTTATGAAAAAACCACTACGCCTATCTATAGTCTATCTATCCTATCTATAGTCGTAAGGAGGAAAGTGTGAAAACCATTTACAAATATGAAAAATAGTTCTACTGAAAAAACCTGTATGTGATATATTATTGGGCGGTACTCTATGTAGAATGGCGCACGTGTGCACACGCCTTAAAACGCCACGGGCGCTCATTACGCCGTCCGCGGCGTGTTTGTGTCGGACGCAAATAATGTGTTATTAACGGAATAATGACGCTGTTATATTTGTTGATTCGTCCCTACTTCGATAAAAACATATTTACACGTCTTTAATAAAAAATTACGTCTGCTGTGCAGTTTCAGATCATTTAATGTTAAAGACACATCGCACACATAGATCAAAACAGTATTAACTCAAAATATACTTTTTTTTAGTTAAGGGTATAATTATTTGAGATCTACGAACTTTGTAGATCACGAATATACCCTTAGCAAAAAACAGATAAATTTTGAGTTGATACTGTTGTCATCTAGGTGTGCGACATGTCGAAAAGGACAGATTACATGTGTAAGAAACAACATAAAATTAAAATATAGATTTTTTTTTATTCAAAACTACAATTTATGTACGTATCGTACATAGATTAAATCTAACTTTAGGTTCATGGGGCCCTAAACGCAAATTGTTTGCTGAGATCGCGAAACCTCTGGTTGTCGTAACTAAAGACCGAAGAGCTGGTGACTTCCTCGCACAACGCATTAGTATTGCGATACAACGAGTAAATGCTGCCAGCATCCTAGATACGCCGTGTGGTGACGGCACTAAGAATACACTTGTCACCACCCCGACTCCTCCCGCGGGTGTCGTAAGAGTCGACTAAGGGATTGAAGTGTCACTTACCATTCTTTGATAAAAAAATTGATGATGGGCAGCAGCGTCATCACAGTGGACACATTACTGCGATCGCCAATCCGCTTGCCCAACGTGGCAATTATGGGCATTTACCTCCTAATGCTGCTATACGCATAGTTAATAGGAGAGGCCTACGTTATATAACATAGGTGTAAGAGGTGTTGCGCTGGACTGGTTTAAATCTTATTTGAAAATTACTACATGGTTACATTCCCATAACCTAGAGCTCAATATAAATTAAACAAAAATTATACAATTTAAACCTCACCAAAAATCATCATTGACAATAGAATATAAATATAATAATTCTAAACTCGATCTCGCGAGCACTGCCGCCCTATTAGGAATAGAACTAGACTCTAATATGAGCTGGAAACAACATATCCAAAAGTTGTCAAATAAATTATCATCTTTTATATTCGCCCTTCGGCATCTAAAGCGAGTCACGGATCTACAGACATCCGCTGCAGCATATTATGCATATGCTTATTCGCGAATATCGTATGGCCTTGTTCTATGGGGAAATAGTTGCGAAATGGAAAAAATATTTATTCTGCAAAAAAAATGCATCAGAATTCTTGTAAACATAGATGAGATGGAATCATGTAAACCCCATTTTATTAAACTTGAAATGTTGACCATTGCATCGATGTATACACGGTGGAATTTAATCGGTGAACAGGAACCCATTTTTCTAATTCAGTAATCGATGCCGGTCACGTTTATGTAGTACTTAAGTGGAACCAAGTTTTTTTTTAGCATAATTTTTTTTTATGTTGAAATTAAAATTTATTGTCACCCTACTAATGGTTTAGTCTGAAAAGTTTAATACCTCTTTTCAAACTATCAGCCATAGAAACTTAAAACATAAATGAGCAATAACCACTCACATGCTTTAATTTTTGCGATAGACTCTATTCCTATGTAAAATAAGAGCGATGCATGGCTGATAGTTTGAAAAGAGGTATTAAACTTTTCAGATTAAACCATTAGTAGGGTGACAATAAATTTTAATTAAAGTTTAATTTCAACATAAAAATTAGTTATGCTAAAAAAAAAACTTGGTTCCACTTAAGTACTACATAAACGTGACCGCCATCGATTACTGAATTAGAAAAATGGGTTCCTGTTCACCGATTAAATTCCACCGTATTTGAGTCATGTAAATTGGTTAGGAAACACTTAGATTTATACTTATACCAAGATACAACCAAGGGCCAATCTTAGATATAGGTTAGGTTAAGTAGATTAGTTAGATTTAATCTATGTACATAAATTGTAGTTTTGAAAATAAATATATTAAAAAAAAAAAAAAAAAAAGATAGGTACAACCAAGATCAGAAGAAATAACCGTAACGTTAACCAACTAAAATTGCCCTTTTCGAAATTAAAACTTGTAACAGATAGCCCACATTTTATGACTATAAAAATCTACAATCACCTCCCAAACTCTATCAAAGAACTGCAAAATCTAAGTCACTGTGCTTTATATTGCAAGGAAATAACGTAATAGTAAGACCAAGTGATAATTAATGTAGTAATGTGTAAAATAATTTATATAATAAGTTAATCTAATTACCTACTTGTAGCCCTCTTGTATTGCTGTGCCCTTACAGGGTGTCACATGTATACCTCTTTGTTCCACTCCATCCATGCTTGTAATGTGATATGCAATAAACGATTCTATTCTATTCTATTCTATACGTCCAGCAGTGGACTATCATAGGCTGATGATGATGATGATGATGATCGAGTTATTCGTCCATTTGTCGTGCACGTGCTTAATGCAAATTTAAGACTTATATGGTTTTATAATGGATGCCATTGTGACAACTGGATTTTGACTTATAAATTCAACCCACACCTCTGTTGTAAACTTGAAACTACATAATAAAAATTGACCTGCAAATGAAACCAGTAAAACATCAATCTCGCAGAATTCTGTGTAAAAATTCAAATATCTCTGGGATTGAGCCATTCGGCCGGCACGTTGGCGTTTTACGGCGTATAATACGCCATTACTTAGCGAACGTTCGTGTTGTGAAACCGGCTTAAACGCGAGCTCCGATTGAATGCAGGGAACAAAAATGATGGCAATATGTAGAAAAGACCATTCTATATTGTAATCTGATCACGAAAATCTAAGGCATTTTTTTTTTCGAAAAAAACTATTTGTTTTACGCCGCATCAAAAAACAAATAATATTATTGAAACAATCATGTATCGACGCTTTATCATGAACAACACTGCAATCCAAAATGATACCAGATTCTAATTTGAATTCTACTTCATCATCGCGTCGATATCAAAATGGTAATAATACCATTTTGATATCGACGCTTATCATGAATAACACTGCATTTCTAGATGCTGCAGTGTCGCAATTTCAATTCTAATAATAGTATAGTAGTTCTAGTAATAGTAGATAGTTGCTATAAAATTACAAATACTTTTTGTTAATCACTACGCCCGACATGTTTGACAGGTTGGACAGGTAGACAACTGGGTGCTTAGACAAGTTGCCAATCGCTAACGCTTAGTCGTCAATCGTAAACGAAAGGCAGCTAACTGTCTTTGTTGCGCTAATATGAAAGAGTGACAGTGAGGGAAAATTACGATACGCTACTAAGCGTAAGCGATTGGCAACTTGGCTAAACATCCTGAGCTCTCAGCCCACCTGATGGAAAGCAGGAACTGAGGCCCATGGACATATCGATTAGAAAATCGCCTATGCGTTGCCTACCCTGAGGACTTAGATGGATTGCCTCTATCTATGCCAGCAATTACACCGGCTACCATACCCCCAAACCAAAACACTGCAGTGCGAACACTGCTATTTAGCGGCAGGTTAACGGGTAAGACAGTGGTAGCTAACCGGGCGGACCCTGCACGACCTACCACCAGCCAGAGATACTACTTAGAGGCCTGCTAATGAATAAGGGCTAAGTTATTATGTCTCACTTCTTCTTTAGGTGCCATATCCTAAAGGATGTCGGCGATCATCATGCGAAAGTTTTCTCTACTCTCTGCTGTTCTTGAAAGTGTGGCAGCGTCAGCAGCACCGGTCCAGTCCCTAATGTTTTGCCTCCATATAGTTCTAGGTCTTCCTCTTCTACCCTCTATTTTTCCTTCTTTTATGTTTGTTATTATAGCATACTTTTTATTTCTGTAAATATGACCATAATATGCTGTTTTTCTTCTTTTTATCGTGAGAACCAATTCCATTTTCTTGTTTATTCTATTTAGCACCTCTTCATTATTTACTTTATCCACCCATGATATTAGCATTCTTCGATACAGCCACACGAACGCATTATGTCTCACGAAAGCTTAAATTTAAAATAACACTAGTTGGCAGGATACGATAGCTCGCTTACCCTAGCTAAAGAGACCGAGTAACAGCAATGGCATGATCGTGCGATATGGTCGGAACGCTCGCGTATCTTCAAAACTTCATCTATGAAGCGAGAGACTCTGTGAGCGACTCAATTCGTGGATAATCGATTTTAAAGCATTTAAAGGATGGGAAATTGTGTCAGAATATAGTTTTGTGTTAGATTAACAGGTGCCTGACCAATAGACACAAGATTAATGCTACGTATAGGTACTTTAATAACGAGAAAAGAAATTGAATATTTTTTTTTTTGAAGATTTGAACAAAACTCATTTAACCTTTTTTGCTTCTTTTAGTCTCAGGAACATGCTGTTAGAATATTTCCCTTTCCTCGTGGGCACCTTGTAGTTTGCTGTAAGATTACAGAAAAACAAAAATAAATTCAAGTATCTCTATTTTTAATACCTGTAACACAAAGTGTAGCCATCTCAAGATTTTTAAATCGCCCCCAAAAATGCCAGTAAAATTTCAGTGGTCACATCTACAAATCAAACACAACAATGACATACTAACACCAGTTTGACAGACATTTCTATTCCATGTTTGACTGTAGTTTTCTTTATACCAAGTTCCCAATACGAATATGTCACGCCTATTGAAAACTTTGATCAATTCACGAGAAATATGACGGAAGCCCCAGAAGAAAGCCGGGCCAAATCGTCCGGCGCGCTATAATTCAATACACAAATCATAGAAAAAGCACAATTTTTCCTTTAACGCGTCATAGCCTTTGAAGCTATGGGGTTGTGGGTTCCACGAATTGATAATATAAGAAATAGCAGTATTTGAATTTATTGTGCGACATTTAATATCACCAGCCTATATAAGTCTCAGCTGTACAAAGGCTTCTCCTACACGTACGTATTAGGAAGTAAATGACAATAATTGAATTTTTTACTCGACTCTAACTATATTCTGAATTTTCCAAAAACCTCACAAGAAACGAGAATGCATTTATTGTACTATAAAATCAAAAATAGACCTTTAGGACCAAAAAAAAATTGCATAGTTAAAGGCCTTTAATGAAAACAAAATTATACTTCATAATATTCATAATTTTTGTGTTAGAGATTTATATTGTGTAATGACTTTTGGCAATAAAAAGGCGATGAATTGAGCGGTCGGGCCTACATTTTTTAAATTGGACAACTTTTCGACTCATAAAGGTTGTTGGTCGGAGTAAACTAAATAATTTGTTTGACTAATTTACGTAACACCATTGACGCGATTGTAATTTTTGTTCTGATTAAAGCCTTAACTATGTACATTTTTTTACATTCGATCCTTTAGAAGAAATAAGCTTGTAGCCTCCTTTTTGTGAGCCCCATCACCACAACAACGCGGACCCCATTATAACAGCCGACGTATTTTTATGGAGTCCCATTGTAAAGAACCTTATTTATTCGGCAGAGTAGTTTTGTAAATCTGTCTTCCCATCATTTTGATAAAGCCTTCATGTCTTTAGAAATCAGCTTTCTACTGTGGGAGTTAAGGTTATTTTTGATAGAATTGGAGAAAATGTTTTGTCAATTTGAATGGGGGTAATTGTGGGTTGTGTATTTGTGTTATAACTTTGACTTTAGGGGTGAGATGAGACGCGTTTGATGTATTTATAGGTAAGTTTGTAATATATTACTCTGAACTTTATTTTCTTTATTGCAAAAGATACAGTAAAACATGTACATAAATTGCTAAAATATATTATATAAGATAAAAAAGATTCAAGATTGTTTTGTTTAAAATATTACTCAAGAAAGGGTAACGATAAACGATATGAAAATAGTCAATAAATTTCGTAGCCTCCTCTCCTATCCCTTAAAATTAAATAAATTATTGTCTTTGTAATTCACCCATGTAGAGGTTGTATAGAGTTTTTTTTACAGTTTACTTATAATTTTCTTACTGTCTTTGGTTTCCTTCTTATTCTTACCTTAAAAATGTGTCGAAAACATAAATATTTTCATGTATTTCAGCTGCTTGATTAACTTTTTACTATTTTTCTCTCCTATCTTATTGATCCTTCCTTCTTTTTTATCGAAGGACCAATAAAAGAGAAGACACGTGTCTGTACGGCCGAAAGAGACAAACAATACTTAGCATCATGGTAAGTTAACACTTTGAGCGCGGGGAACTCCCGAGGGGAGTTCTCTGTGGGAGGTCCATTTTCGCTACAAAGCGGAAAACTCACGGGATCGGCTACGAGCGTAGCACTCGTCCGCAATGAAAGTGTTAAGATGTTTAGGAATAGGGTGGTGAGTCTACTTATCACTGCTACGCTGTAGAAGCGTAGCATACTAGTACTCCTTAAGGCCGTAGCGCTGTAGACTTGCTACGAATTACGCGAGTAAATCATAATTGTCATTCGGTATTTAGTATTAAATTTGTCAATGGCGAATCCTGTAGTATTATATAAGTAATCGTGTTAATGAGCATTCTCAAAACGTTTGTACATTTGAACCACGTCTTCGATATTGATAAAAATTCGTAGGCTGGTAGAGTCAATGATAAATAAATAAATAATAATAAATATCTTGGAACATCTTACACAAATCGACCTAGTCCCACGGTAAGCTCAATTAAGTCTTGTGATGTGGATACCTGGTGACGATATTATATAGTAGATAGATACATATAGATACTTAAATACAATAGACAGCCATGACCAAGGAACAAATCTTTGTGATAAATAAATTCACAAATAATGCCCTCGCTGAAATTCGAACCCGGAACCTCCAGCTTTGTAGGCAGGGTCACTACCAACTATGCTACGGAGGCTGACAAGATTTCCCAAAATGTTTGTATGAAACATTACTTTTTTGTTACTTTGTTGTTTATACAGGAATCTGGTATCAAAAAAGGAAACTTTCTGGGACATTTTGGAAAAAGTGGTGGATCTTGCTGAGCACTATTTACTCGACCAGCGACAGACAAAAGCGACGGAGTTCGACCGGAGCCGTCCGCATCCGCGAAGCGCCGATCGGCTTGCGGCCGTACAAATGTGAAGTACGTGTCGACTCCACCCGAAGCGCACTGCGATTCTTGACAACTTAGGTATCGTGTCAATGACAAATCGAATAGAGATTCGTGAAATTGGAACGGGCCTTCTGGTCCTTTACGTGATTGAGGGCGTCCCTAAAATCTATTTTTGGTGCACTTATCTTCTGTTTTCTGGAAGAGAGTGTATTTTTTATTTGACACGGGTAAAACACTCAGCGATTTGTACGTAATACCTACGATAAAGTGCTAAATGTAAGGCTTTACATATGTATTTCTCTACTTTACGTTTTCAAAAAAAGAGTCATATTAAAGTAAAAGTCAAAGGATCATAAACGGAATCAAATCCCATCTCTGACGTTAATGAACTTTCTATTAATTTGGTATACGATATCTTAATATAAGATTTATAATACCTAGTAAGTAATAGTATCTTAAAAACACTAATCAAATCGTTTGAATAAAATAACTCAATTGATCATAAAACGAAACACAAAACGCTTAAAATTCGTATATAACCTACACGAAGTTTCCTCTTAAAACAAATTAACGTAGCCTTAATCAAAATGGAGGCTTTCTACATGTCTGCAACAAACCTTAATGAATGCCCAACTTCCAACTTACATACACCAATATTTGGATACACCCGTGCATGTTAACAGAGGTGGCATATTATATTAACAGTAACTGAACTTGGCAATTTATTACAAAACCTGCAAATAGACCTACACTAAAATCGCGAAAATTCATCTGGTTGCGACTCCATTTCTGCCTTACCACGGAGCTTGGAGAAACCTAGCGATGAAAGTACGCGTTGTGTTCGATGCATCGCGGTGAAGTAGGGTAGCCACGTTTGTAAGTGGTGAGCGGGGTAAAGGTTAGTTCATACTTGCGCAAAGTTTGGACAGGCCTGTCGGCTGCAACGCCCCAAGACGCGAGAGTGCTACCCGCAGTCATGACACATTTTTGCAATATTAGACAAAAGATGAGTTATGTTGCATTTTTAGCCAGTTTTAATGGATTTACCTCGTTTCTCATTTGAATATCATCCACATACTATTTCTATTTCAAATGAATATTTTAAATGATTCACGAATTTCACGATATATCAAGCTTGTCTTTTGCGAAGCAAATTAAATAACTTGAATCTTAATATGCATAAAAGGCGGTATCTTTTTACCTCAGGTCAATAAAAACGTTGAAATATTGTACGGTAATCATCAGTAAAATTGTGGGTATTTTAGTAAAAACCTTTTAGTTTCTCGCTCACCATAAGGATGGTATTGTCTTGTATCTTTATACGAATTAATTGTCTAATATGCCTAAATAAAGTAGGACGTTTTTACCGCTCACAAATACTTCTAAACATTAAAAAAGTGCGTTCGAAGTGTACTAATTTATTTTAGATTTCATGCTCAAATTGTTGTCTCATATTAAACACGTAATCTATAAAGTTGGCACGGCATTATAGTGGCGCCCTCTTTCGTTCGAGCACTAAATCATTTAAGTAGTTAAATGTATCAATCTATTTGGTAACAATCTATTATTTGTTTTCATTACAACCTTCACTTTTACATGTAACAATATAAAAATAAAGCAATTAACCACTAAAACCCCGTCATTATTCATTTCTTCGAATTCGTAGCCCACGGAGCGCTGTATATAAATTAAAGTAGGCCGGACAGGCTTTTTATTGTTCCCATTACCGTCTGGCATAATTTATGGTCGCACTAGTTAGTTTTCGCTATCGTTTGTTTTTGCTTAACGTGTTTATTTCGGCTCTTGGCGGAAAAATAACGCTTTCTTACGATTCCTTTTAGTACACTGGAAGTAAATATTTAAGTGTTTTCACAGACTACAAGACAATATGTGTTTTATCTTGTTTCAATGAGGGTTTTCTCGAAAACGTATGCCACTAGTTGGCGCCACCCAAAGAAAAACTTATATAATTTTATTAACTCATTCAAAACATTTAAACACGTAACTATAGGCGCTCTGAGAATTTAGACCAGTTTCTGGAAATATATCGTCGCCAGGTATCCACATGACACGCCTTAATTGAGCTTACCATGGGACTAAGTCGATTTGTGTAAGAGGTCCCAAGTTATTTATTTATTTATTCGTCGCGTGCCTGACAAGGCCAAATCTCAAAATAAAAGTGTGTGGTAAAAGTGACCATATTTTCAAGTAATACGGCCAATTCTTCAATACAATTTTGAAATGTGGCTGTATAGTAGGCACGCAGCAATTTGTGTGAAGCTAAGATTTACTCTAATAATTTTATCATCATTATCAGCCAATTTCAGTCCAAAGCGACATAGTTGATAGGAGAGGCCTATGTTCAGCAGTGGACTGAGATACGCTAATGATGTAATGCCTTATAAAAAAAAAATTGTTTATTTACCAGATAACCTTAGTTACATAATACAATACAATACAATACAATACAATACAAAACTCTTTATTGCACACCTCACACGTAATAAAGAACAAAAAGTTCACAAAAACAAAAGAAATACAAAAAAAAACAGAGGTCACAAAAGGCGGCCTTATCGCTAAAAAGCGATCTCTTCCAGACAACCTTAATAATGACCATACCTGGGATAACTCGGGGCATTTATACGAAAGTGACGTAGCAAAATATTTTATCGACTAAAAATATATCGATGTTACTGTAAATGACAACATCAAAATGTTATTCGGCATAAATAAATATTAGGTACTTACTCTTCAATTAAAATAAAAAATAACTTGAAGCGGGTAGTTGCGCGTTTATTTTAAATTAGTTTTCAAAATATACAATTAATATTAAAATATCAATATTTAAATCGTCATTTTGATTAAAATGACATCTGCATACAAGAGGCCCGATATCAGATATGACATCGAACCAATGTACTGTAATCGATAATGTTCAATAAGCACATATTTTATTATAATTATATCGACATCTTTTTAATCGATATCAAATCCCTATATCTTGTGGCTCCACACTAGGCTATGCCTGTCACGTGGTAGCCGGATTCGGTTTTAAAGGAAGCGGTTACATAGAATAGTCTGATTCTCCGGAAACATACAGAACACAACAAAGGTTAAGGTTTATTAAATAGGTTAGGTAATATTATAGTAGGTTTTTGTTCTAATGGATAGATCTATTTAAATACAAACTAAATACAATCTAGTCTAGTTACATGAGTGTGTGTGTGTGTGTGTGTGAGTGCGTGTATGTATGTGAATGAATTGTTTAAAAGGCTACTAGGATTGTGAGAGTGATTACGTAATGACCTTCAGAATCAATTCGGTTTGACTGTAGCTAAGACCTTTCAGCCAGTTTTCAATTATTATTTTGGCTTCGCGAGGAGACTTTTTAGAGACATTACAGGCTTTCATCACCGTGTTGTAGATATAAGGATGCAGGGAGTTAGGAAAACGTCTTGCAAATGCAGTTTTTATTGCGGGAGTTGGTATTTTAAAAATTCGTTTACGAATTAAGGCAGGACATTATATCGATTATATCGGACATTTCAGAAATATTCTTTATATTGAAACTTACCCCTTTTTTCGGTTTACTAATGTTTGGCAAATAATTTTTCCCAAAGTATCGCATCGCAAACTATTTATCCCAAATTTTCATTTGGCAAAAATTCAATTCTCAAAACTACTTATCGCAATTTTACAGTTAGCAAGCCTTTTTGTTAGCAAGCGATTGTTTAGCAAAGAATTACTTGGTCGTTTTTATTTTCCCAAAATTTTTGGCAAATTCATCGTTTAGCGTAACATACTAATCCCAAAATATTGTATGGCATAAGATTTATACCGCATATACAATATTACATCCCAACCAATTTTTCGCATAAAGTCATTTCGCCGAAAGATCATATTCCAATTGAATCTTATGAAATCGTTTTATTTCCCAAGTAAATGGTTGGAAATTCTATCTTTGGGCTTGGTTTTTAATTGGAACTTTTTATAATGCATATTTTCATGTAGTTGATGGTTTAGCTGGCATTTAGTAACTTAATAATTACTAGGCTTGGGACATTTGGATGCTCGCTATGGTTCTGGCATCCGTGGAGTCGCCATTATGTTAACATTTTTTTCGAAGTCAAAGTCAAAGTACACAATAATTTGTATGTAGGTATTTATAATTATAATAAAACATTCTACTGCTAGTAAACAAAAAATAGAAAAAATCCTTTAAATAACAATTACAAAAATGTCTCTTCAATCTAATATTAGTCGATACTTAAAAATTGCCGATTAGGTACTGGCTTTAGTAATCAGTGCATCATAATCATCATTTATTACTATTTCGTATTCATCGTTAAAATGGTAGTAGGAATGGATCATTTTTTTTAATATTTTGTGGTGTCAAATGGGTTCTGAACTTTTCAAATACTCTTTTGTGAATTGAAAAAGACCTCTCTACGTCCACTGATGTTAAAGTTGTATTTTGTCTTCACTTATTGCTAGTTCATTGTAAGGCTGCATTCTAAAAACAAGCTATATTCACCACAGTTATTTTGATGGGATACACTTTTAACATGATTAACAATAAACACTTTTTTTTCCACACACACCGACTTTGAAATGAACATCACATAAAGAGCAAAATATACAAGACTTTTCTTGGTCATATTTTAATTCCTGGTACGGCTCTAACCAGGATTTAATTTCGCAAGTCGTAAAATTATCAATTTTAAATTTTTATCATATATTGCTTAAACAATCTTTCATCTGAACTGACAACCCAAGTGTTTATTTTTATCTGAAATAGATGTCAGTAGTCTGTCAAACAAAACACACGTATCAAAGAGGATGCATAGTAAAGTAAATCGTAGGTACGTATAAAGTATATGTAGGGTAAGTTGTGGATCAATGAAACAACTAAATTTCAAACCATTGTATCTCTGGTGTTTTTGAAGTTACGAGTGAGATATTGTGTTCGAAGATAAACAATTTAGTTGGCTATCGAAACGCATTTTTGGTTTCTAATTATTTTCAATAGTATATGTGTTATGTAACTTTAAACAAAAAATGAGATTTGTTTCATTGTGTCCTCGTGCATGTATTCAATGAAACACCTAAATTTTTACATTGAAACAGATGTAATAAATCCAATGAACTATGAAACAGACTTAACCAACATTGGAACTGTGTTATATGTAACATATATATAAGTACGCTTGGAATGAATACAAAATAAAGGAAAGTTAATAATAACGGTAGGCCGGAGTAGCTTTAGTTTAGTAGGATTCTAATTTGTTAAATGATTAAAAAGACCACTGAAAGATATATGAAACCGAAAGAATGTTTCATTGTATACAACCCAAGTTTCATAGTAACTTAACATTGTCGTCGATAACTGCGACATATTGCAAAAAAAGTTATGTTTTATGTATCCTCGTAGTATGACTGCAACCCAGGCGAACGCGGGAGGGTCCTGGGCATCTCCACGATAGATATCATACACTTTATGGCAACATAAATATCATGTTGTTTTATTGTGTACGTATGTTTTATTGTTAAACATATTACCTAAACTATTGCCATCAATGAAACATTCAACTTTTTAAACTGTCCTATCTCAGCCAATTTAAAAGTTAAAAATCGTATATTTTGCCATAAAATAGACTAATAGTCATAATTATTTATGGTATGTAAAAAAGTGGCTCTAGTTCTGAAAATTGCGTATATATTCTTAAAATGTTTTTGAAAAAAGTGTATTGTTTCAATGTGTACTAATAAATAGTGTTCAGTGAAACACCGTGAGCTGTTTCATTGTAAACTAAAAATATCACGGGTAACCAACATTGAAACAGCGTTACATAATCAGTAGTAAAACGGGTTATTATATATTATGTGGTTGTTCTTAGTAAAATTCTTGGGAA
Source organism: Thaumatotibia leucotreta (assembly GCA_025490895.1). Classification (NCBI taxonomy): domain Eukaryota; kingdom Metazoa; phylum Arthropoda; class Insecta; order Lepidoptera; family Tortricidae; genus Thaumatotibia; species Thaumatotibia leucotreta. The sequence continues at coordinate 51,897 of JALPQI010000173.1, read as the reverse complement.
GATTAATTTATAAACGAATCTTTATGACATTGGCGCATTAAGCAACCGAAAAATGTTCAAATCACATATGTGTTAATACAATATGTAGGAACAGAATGTTTTAAAAGATAAAAAATATGTTTTATTACCACTATTACATATAATTTTACGAAATATTTAATATATAATATAATTATACTAGTCAACCAAAAATATTAGAAATGTACTACTTAGACTCTCTTGTACCACCCGGGTTTAGCCAAATAACCAGGTACTCACCAGCAGGAGCTAAAGTGACCATTTTACTGGTCAGTGTTTAACCCTAGGTTATACAAGTGGGCCTTAATAGGTTGATAATGAAGGTGCTAAACATGAAACATGTTTAAATAAACAGTCTCATAGAATAGTAACCTTTTGCAATTTCACATTCGGTGTATAATAAAACTATACAGTACACAACGAAACATGGACCTGTTTCATTGTACATTACATAAAAATGGTTCATTGTGAGACACCAGGGTAGTATTTTAAACTAAATAAAAAAACGAGGCCAAAACTTGAACTAATTTTAAAAGTATTTAGCTTAAGATAAACTTAAACATATATACAATACGACAAAAATATAAATACTACCAAACAATTCTCTGTATTCTTACAAAAAATTACGAAATATAAATAAAAATTGTTACTTTTCCTGGTTCAATTCGCTTTGAAGCATGTAGCGATGTGCTCCTTCTGCGATCGTCGCTCGCACCCTGGGGAGTTGTGGTGGGTCCCTAAGCTTGTCCTTGTTTGATAGACGGGGCTAGCCGTTAAGGTCAGGTTTCCGAGATATCGCAAAGTTTCATTGTGTCCGTTTGTGTCAATGTTCCACAACTAACCCTATATTATGCATATCGCGTCAACTTTGAACTTTGACACGTGTGTGTAATAGATTTGTGATAAAATTAATTGCATATGTATTGTTATAGGTATTAACAGGTATAGATCATGACATCTAATATGTTTTATTTCCAGGCTTTGACTTTGACTTCGAAAATTTATTTTAACATAATGGCGACTCCACGGATGCCAGAACCATAGCGAGCATCCAAAAGTCCCAAGCCTAATAATTACTAATGTTTTTGGGTATAGTTTGAGGCGAATTTTATATAGGTATGTTTATGTTTTTTTAATAAAAGCTCACACGGGGTTTTATATTATGTTGATAAACAATTAAAAGTCTGGTTCTAAACAGTAATTTAGATGAAACTGATTAGGGAACGCAATGCCGAGGGAATAACAAAACAGTCGGTTCTGGCACTCGCCGGCCGCTGCCGCGGCACGCTCGCTTCGCTCGCTCGGCTCGTGCGCTGTATGGTCGCGGTTTCACCTAACACTCCTCCTCGCTTCGCTCGTCGTCGTACCTAACGGTGCCTCTGGGATAGTTTTTTTATGAAAACTAAAATAAAAATATAGTTTTTTTATCCGTGGCTATATGTACCTTCTTATTACTTACCAATAAAAAATATGAATAGTGATCTTTATGATGGATTTTATTTTCTCACTTCATTCATTATGATACCAAATATTCATGAAATACGTTTTTTGTTCCAGGCAAGTTCAAGTTAAGGGTTGTGCAAAAAAGTACGAAATTCCTGTATACCTACGAACTTTAAAATAATATTACCTATCATTTGCCAGGCTTTTGCTATAAATAGAACTTGCGAAGTATCAAATTTGGGAATTTTATTTTTGGATTTTAACTTATGACAAAATAAAACATTTGCTTAATAAGCATTTGCTTAATAAAATCTTGACGAAGTGAAACTTTGCAAAATAATAATTTGACCAAATGAATAAAATGAGAAATGTAATTTTGCTAAAGATTTGTTTGGGAAATGAGACTATTGCGATAAGTTATTTGGGAAGTCATATTTGGGAAACATAATTTGCCAAATGGCAGTACACCCCTTTTTTCATAAACGTTTGTTAACTTAACAAGCCGCTAATAATTGTTTGTCCCTTTCGGTCTTAACAATAAGAGCAAAAGGGACAAAAAATTATTAGCGGCTTGTTAAGTTAACAAACGTTTATGAATAAGGGGGTCACTAACACTTTATTTTATCTGTCATAGTCTATCATGCTCTAAATACAAGATTAAAATCGAACACATTTAAAAAATCCTGCTTACTAACAGACGCTCCGTTGTCGTCCAATACTAGAAAAAGGAGACTGAAATGCTGACAACTAATAAATTATTTCAGCTTTTTAAAGTATTTTCCGTCGCCAGCATACATAATTTAAGTCCTAGACCACTGCGACAGCCCTGCGCTTAATAATACAAGGGGCAGCCCTAATGGGGGCGAGATTTAATTCCAATCTCAAACGCATCAAGTCATTACGAATAAAAAGGAGCGGCCATGGTGACCATGGGCCGGGGAATAATTAGGACAGTCTTTGGCCCAGCGCTGGACAGTAATGGCTGGCACCAGTGATGGACACTTCGATCTTGATCGTACAACAATTGTGCATGGTACGATCATGATCTTTGGAAGGCAAATGCTATTCCAATTTGAATAAAGAATCATTTGATTTTGACTTTGACTTTGATATACCTAATAATATAATGTACCTTTTCTGATAATAAAAAGATTCTACATCACTCGACCTTTGCCCTTGATGCTGTCATACTAATTTTGTTCATGGATCATCGTCTTCAACCTTTTAAAAATAACCCAAAAATTTGCTAGTAATTGACCAAGTTGTAATACACGCTGATATCAATGTATCCGCTAAAATAAAAAAAAATCCGCTCAACCAATGATAAAAGAAATAACACAATCCTAAATAAGTAGGTACAAGTGTTATTAAAGAGTGCTTCATTTTTCGTAATACACGAAGTTCAGTAACCTTCGCATTTCCTTCAGAACATAAACATAAATACCTGATAAATCTAATAATAAATGGACAGTTGGAAATTCGGAGCAATAGAAAGACAAACATGTGGTTGTGACAGATTAACTATTTTTTTCAAAGTAAGTAATACCTCGTTATTATAATTCCCAACCATTCAAATTCCATTCATTCCCTTTCGCATACCCGAGGCACTTACAGAATCATGCCAATCCATTGCTCGCAATACCCTCATCAGAGTTAATCCCCATTTTTAAATAAAACCCTCACCATGAAGTCTTAATAAAAATCCCGATAAAAAGCGAAATAAAATCTGTCTGTACAGCCTTTATCGAGCCATGTCGAGGTTTTTATTAAATCTACATATTTTCGCTCGTGTCGGCCGGCCACTCAATTTTGCTGCAGATTTTAAAGTTTTTACCCTGTCTTTGGAAATGCTTTTGCATACTTAATTCGCCATTTTGCATGGCATTTATGGATTAATCGAGAATGAATTTAAACTAAGTATAGGTAGTTCAGCGAGAGTTGAGGTCACGCACACAACATGTCAAGACACAAGGCGAGTTTGAAATTAGTGTTCTTTTTTCGTACTGACAGCAAATCTAATAGCAACTGTAAGATTGATCAAAAAGTTTGTTCAAGAGATTTGCTTCAATATTTTTACGCAAGTCACATTAAATCATTCACTACATTTTTTGCAATCAGTATTTTATTTAGTTGTGTGTTATCATTCACCTCAACCCCCCAAAATACCTATACCTACCTTCAAGCAGGATACCTGCCTTTAGGCATTGTTGCAGAATTAATCATAATAATGGAGTAATCCTTGATTAATAAATTGACAACGGCTAATCCTATAGTAATTTGATGGTTTGCTGAGATAGTCAAATTATTATTGTTTACGTTAGTCAAGTTGGGTTAGTGGCTCGATTTATTATGATATAGGAACAGTAATAAAATTATACATTTGATGTCCTAAAAATGACAACAACACTCGTAAATATATAATTAAAAAAAAATGTATCATATAATGCTTATATCACTTGATGTTGCGGTGAATATTATTAATTGATATTTTAAACTTAAGTAATATTTTTGTTATTTTTACATAACATTTAATAAATTGTCATGTTATCTAGGCAAAAGGATCGCATTGACGATGCAATTTTTTAATTGCAAAATACATCAAATCAATATAATTGCCAAAATACATGGTACTTATTACACTATACATAAAGCTTAATTTGAATTGTTAAGAAAAGCTTACAGCTTTTTAAACTCTAGAGGCATACATACAGCGCATCATACATACAAAAAAAAATCAAATTGAGAACCACCTCCTTTTTGGAAGTCGGTAAAAAAAACCAGAGATCGTATATTTCAACAATGGCAGTCTATACCAATGATATACTCACGATTTTACGAAAGACGTTTTATGTATTTAGAAATTCGTAAAAAAAGCAAAAGGTGCGTCTGATGTTTTCAATCGGCTTTAGCAATGGAGATTTTGGTTCAAACTTTCTTATATTATACTTAGCCACATCTGTTATACAGTTGTCTGGTATCTTGGACAAATCTGTTTGGCGGTAAAATATACTTCTTATATATGCTAGTATTTAAAAAACAATAATAATAAACTGTTTAATTCGGACCATTATAAATCTATTATTTTGTTAGAAGACTTAAAATTAAGACATTATAAAATATGTTAGTAAAATACATAAGGGTAGGCACTTAATGCTAAGAAAAATCACAACAACAACAACAACTATATTGTAATAATTAGTATTGAACGATGTTTCAATTTACTCGCATGCAATTATTTACGGGGAAAACATAATCAAAAATATAGCTACCTGTTCAAATTTTTGTCAGCCTCCGTGGCCTAGTTAGTAGTGACACAGTTTACGAAGCTGGATAGTTTTCCGGTTCGAACCCGAGAAGTGTATAAAAAAATCGACCAATGAAAAAAAAATCGAGTCCTTGAAACAAAGTCCTTGTAATTCCTTACAGGATGGTCACCCCAGCGCCACCATGCGGGCAACATTAATTAGTAAACAGCGCCCGAGTACCAACAAAGAATTTTCCTGTACCCGGGACTTATTCCTATCGCGAACCAACATTAGTTTCGGACAACCATTTTATTCTGGCAGTTTCCAACCTGTAACGAGGATGGATCGCATCCGGAACACTACGCTGCGCTCCAAAACACGCATAGCTGACGTGGGCGAAAAGACTGCCAGGCTAAACTGGGACTGGGCCGGTCACGTCTACCGCAAGCATCCAGAAAGGTGGGCTATTACAGCCACCAAGTGAATGCCGCAAACTAGGCGAGGACGAGGCAGGCCCAGGCGGAGATGGCGGGATGACCTGGACGCCTTCGCCAACAATTGGCCAGACTTGGCATCGAACCGGGAGCTGTGGAAATCTGAGGGAGAGGCCTTTGCCCAGCAGTGGGACACCCCTACAGGTTAGAAAACAAAAAAGTTTCCAAGCCCCTTATTCATAAGCATCTGCTAATAAGGATATTATGATACTTTTCATCACGCTGTATTTATTATACCTTCTTTGATTTATATTTACAAGATATCTTTATCAAGTTATCTTGGAGTACCTGATTTTTCATCACACTTGCTGTCTAAGCGCGCCATTGCTTGCATGCGTAGCGGGAGTAATAGAAAAGTGAAATTCCCTAAGGAGTAATAGAAATGTCAGTACGTTATTTAATAATGTTGTCGTTAGTAATTCCGTACTTACCTCCCTTGATGCACAATGTACTATTTTCTGCCACTATGGGCCGGTGAGATGCCACCATGGCAGCGCTGTGCTTAAGGTCCAAGGAACTGTCAAAATAAATACGTGTATTTAATTTTCAATACATTTTGAGGTTCGTGGTTTGTTTATTTTTAAAACTATTACTTTAGGAAATTTCCTAAAATAAATAAAAAAAATGTTCCAGTTCAATTCCCTTGAAATTCCTCATAATCCATTACAAAATCAATAAACTTCCAAATACAATAGAATTTCGATATTTTATGTTCAGTGCATATGAACAGTATGAATCTGATAGCTGTTTGGACCAGACGCCTACTTAGCGCTGCCTTGTGGCAGAAAAATCATCGAAAACCCTTATTTAGCAATCCGCTAAGTATTGTTTGTCCCTTTCGGTCTTATCAACATGTTTAAAAGAGCGAAAGCGACAATGACGGGCTTTGAAAGAAACGAAATTCGTTTGTTTGCTCCACTTCGTAGGCTCTCAAACTTTTTTGTGTGTTCGCTCTCTACAGTGAAGCAATTTCTTTCAAAGCCCGTCATTGTCGCTTTCGCTCTTTTAGACATGTTCATTCTATTCCCACTCTACGAAATTCGTTTGTTGCACAGAACGTATTTCGTCGAAATTCGTTGATTTCGTAGAGTGGGGGATAGAATGAGCATTCGCTTGTTTGGTGTAAACCCACCTTTAGACGATTTTATCTAATGTAGTGCAAAATCCTTTTCTTTCGGCTTTTCACGAAAACGTCCGAATTCATATTGCTGTTTCAAATAACTTAAGTATTAATTGCACTGAAGCTAATGAGACAGAAAGATAAATTGGAATGTTTCCGTGAAAATACAAAGGAAATAGTCCCTTCATTGTGCACCTAGGGAGGTAAGTAAACAAGAGGTAGTTTGTATTCCGCTTACCGACCGTGATACATACAATTTTTTTCATCGCACTTGCAGCCAAAAAAAAAAATTTTAAGACAAAATATTATTTAATGACGTACTAACATTTCTGTAACTCCCTAGGGAATTTCACTCCCGCGATGTATGCAAGCAATGGCGTGCTTACAAAGCAAGTGTGGTGAAAACATTTTGCACTACATCTGCCATGCTATTCTCTTATTGACACATTCGACGCTGCGTTCGTCAACGAGCTCGATGTCGAGACAGCCTTGTCTAAAATCCTAGCTGTTTGATTTGACATTAGGAATCGAGGCTGTGAGCGAGGTTGTGGGCGAGTTCGTCGCTGTTTTTCGTTAGAGAATACGAAGTTCATACATTAAACGTCAAACTTTCGACGCAATGTAGTTCCAGCTCACGCCGCATTCGTCGCCGAGCACTAGTGTCGTTTAAAGTACATTAGTGAATACCATTTTTAGGCTCGACGCTGCCGCAGCACTGACACAGCGCTGACAGCAAGGCGGTTTCCTTAGTGAATAACACTGCTGTAGGCGGTCTTACACAAATCGACTGTAGTTTTGAGTCGAAGGCTCGGACCGCGTGGTGAATGAGAATAGCATCGTTGTACCGAAACAGCCACCTTTTCGCAAAAACTTAATCTCTGTTTTTCTTGTTTTCATACATTTGTTATTCTTTAGTTAGTTTTGTTCAGGTGTATTTAAGGAAATGCTTTATTTTGAATGCAGATTTGTTAGGGTTATTAATGATTCTCGCAAAATAGTTACAGTTAGGGTACCTAAAGCGAATTCCCAGTACATCATCAGCCTTTTTCAGTCCACTGGTGGACGTAGGGTCCCTACGGACTCATATATAAGACTAAATAACATTTCTATGAACATATCGAGTTACCGGGTGTCCCAAGATTATAATATACACGGTGCTCTTGAGCATTCCGAAAGATTTTAATGCTGAATTCCTGAGCATATAAATTTAGAGAGCAATATTTAATGTTATATAAAATTTCGCAGAACCGGTCATATTGGCAATCATTGGAGGAGGCCTATGTCCAGCAGTGGACGTCTTTTGGCTGAAATTATGAATGATGATGATGATGATGAAAATTTCCTGGATTCGGCTTGGTTCCAGAGATAATTAACCTTTTTTCGGAATAAGTTTTTGGAATAACATTTGGATAAGATTTGTAATCATATTTCCTCGCGATAGTGAGAGGAAAAAAGTTGTATTATACTTGGCGGCTAAGTTTGTTCAACTCTCGTGCCTTGAGACCTTCGCAATGCTCAAGATTCCACTTTTTGAAACACCCGCTACGCTCTTGGCTCAATTTTGGAATATTTCGCTAGCTCGTGTTTCAATATTGGCACGACAGTTAAACAACAACTTTTCCTGCTTGTAATAATAACTATTTCTTGCAAGTGTGATGAAAAACATTGTATGAACACGGTCACGGTCTATAACCGTACTTACATCCCTAGATGCGCAATGTATTATTATCACATGTGAAAGAAATGTTTGTGCCAGCCTGTTTCCAAATGTAACACCAGGGAGCTACCACGACTCCCACGGGAGAGGCGGGGTAATTAGCCGAGTCCTGAATGACCGGACCGGGAATCGAAGCCGGATCTCGGCCGGTTGACAGGAAATGAACGCGGATACGACATATAGGGACGATAATGGAAATGCAATATAGATTAGATTCGATTCGATTTACTTATTTCAAGAAAGATTCCATAATAAAGTATTATGTCAAAGGTTTTATACGAGTAGTTAGTGAAAGCAGAATTTAGCCTCAATTATTCGCCTTAAATTAGACTATAAGGACGCTACCGCGAAATAAATAAAAAATCTAATTTCGAACATTTGTTTCAGTCGCTCTACAGCATGCCAGAGGCAAACGCCCACAGAGATGTCATATATACCATAGATCAAGCAAACGTGTCTACTCAGCGTGTCAAATGAACTCAGTAAAATCCACTGAGTTGTCCGTCTTTAATCGCAGCTTGCAGCTTTCGGGCGTCAAATTTTGTAAGTTGAAGTGAACAAAAACATTAATAATGCCTCCTTAAGCAATATTAATTGCAACAACACAAAAAATATGAATACTCAAGGGCCTGAGACATATTTAAAATCATAGGCAAGTAACAACTTCAAATCTAATTCTGTGCAAACGCCTGAAATTAATTCTGGTTTCTTGTTAAAATATGATTAAAAAACATGTATATGTTTAAATCAATAATAATTACACATATGTTATGTTTATAGTTGTCTTTTCTTCGTACTAGTGATGTGCAAATGTTTGTGTTTCACTCGAAAGCAAAACTTCTTCACCACTCGTACCGTAACACTTGATTACCAGACATTATAGTCACGTGATTTTTCGTTGGAATCTGTAATTTTAATTTATCCGTTAGGTTTGGCTTATCGTTTACGATTTGCAAAATGGCATGTAGGCTGGTTTGAAATTAAAATCTTTCACTTATAAAGGTGCGTTCAAACCAAAAGAGCATTCGCACTCTACGTGATTGGTTGATTTCGTAGAACGGGGGATAGAACAGCGAATGCTCTTTTGGTTTGAACGCACCTTCATTGTATATAGGTGAATGTTTAAGGTTTTCCGAGTCGACGGATGATAAGCTATCTAGTACCTACCTTTGTTTGATTTCTCAGTATATTGGCTTGTCTGTAATGCCGTGTAAATATGTTGTTTAATAAATAAATATTTTGATGATATACAGAGGGTTTTTTTTAAGTGGGACAGTATGGGGAAATCGAAAACTATAGAAGATACAAGGAAGCTGTCTTAGGAGACATTAGCTATTTTATTGAGATAATAATTTTGGCATTTTCAAAATTTTGGTCAAGTGCGAGTTGTACCTCAAAGTTAATAAAATTGATAAAAAAAATTTTTGACGCGGATCGACGTGATTTCATGCGTAGACAATTTTATAGTATCGGATAACAAAAATCTGAACAGCAGAAGTTAGTCAAATTTAAGAAAATCATTTCTCATATTACATCCACTGTGAAGTGTCTACCTACTACTGCAAGGTCAATATTTAAAAAAGTATTACCTACACTTTTCGAACACGACATTTGAATTTGGAACGTTTTATTTAAGTTCAAAAGGATTTTTAGTACATTGTGCATCAAGGGAGGTAAGTACTGAATTACTAACGAGAGTGTTAGAAGCCCGACGCCGTCAGGCGGAGGGCTTTTATGACTCGAGTTAGTATTCCGCTTACCGACCGTGATGCATACAATGTTTTTCATCACACTTGCTAAGCAAAAAATAAGTTTTAAAACATAATATTATTAAATGACGTACTGACACTTCTATTACTCCCTAGGGAATTTCACTTTTCTATTACTCCCGCTACGCGCGCAAGCAATGGCGCACTTAGACAGCAAGTGTGATGAAAAATAAGTTACATGTCGCGAGCTCATAAAAAAAAAAAACTTTAAATTTGGAATGACCATTGAGTATCTATTCGTATTTTGATAATTGTTGGATATTTTCATTATTTTTTTCTTTATGAGCGACATGTAACTTATTAAAATCCTTTTGAACTTAAATAAAACGTTCCAAATTCAAATGTCGTGTTCGAAAAGTGTAGTACTTTTTTAAATATTGATCTTGCAGTAGTAGGTAGACACTTCACAGTGGATGTAATATGAGAAATGGTTTTCTTAAATTTGACTAACTTCTGCTGTTCAGATTTTTTTTATCTGATACAATAAAATTGTCTACGCATGAAATCACGTCGATCCACGTCAAAATTTTTTTTTATCAATTTTATTAATTTTTAGGTACAACTCGCACTTGACCAAAATTTTGAAAATGCCAAAATTATTATCTCAAAAAAATAGCTAATGTCTCCTAAGACAGCTTCCTTGTATCTTCTATAGTTTTCGATTTCCCCATACTGTCCCACTTAAAAAAAACACTCTGTATATATGAATTAAATATGCACCTAAAATCCAGACTCATCCAAGCACACAAAAAACAACACGCCAATAAGTCGCTAATTTCCGAAAATGATTTGAACCTTTTTGTAAACTTTGGTGACTCAGACTCTGAGGTAAAGAAATAATAAAACCTCTCATACAAATAAAGTTAGAACCAAAGGAAGCGGTGTAAAGGTGGCTCCGTTTCACGTTCATCGCTCGCTAAGGACTAGTATTCAATTGACGGCCGCGAGTCACAGCAGCAGTGTAAGTTAAACGGACCCACTGACTCGCGAATCCTCATTATATCCCTACTCTACGCAATTCGTTCGTTACACAAAACGTAATTCGTTGAAATTCGTTGATTTTGTACATAGAGTGGGGGATAGAATGAGCATTCGCACGTTTGTTTTAATATTGTTCTTAATATTTATATTTTGTTTGCGAGATTGTTAACAGTTCATATGTCGCAGGCGGATTGTATAATCCGCCGTATTACAATACGCCTAGCCGTATTACAAAACAGCCCTGTTTTGTAATACGGCGGATTGACGATTAGCCGGATTGTCATTCCGATACGTTCTTCAATATGGCGGCCCACGTTTAGCCGTATTGAAAAACTATTCCGATTGTAGGGTGACCATACTTACAAAATAAAACAATGTGGAAATTGAAACATTTTTACTCATAAAGAAAAATCGAACATAAATAATCTTCTTAATTGTTAAGTAACCAACATTAGGTACTTATTTATAGTAGGTATCAGTTATTTTTAAATTACAATTCACAAGATACAGCCATCAAAAACATGTGTAAATGTAACAGTTTTAATAAGAAGAATCTTACTACAAAAACCTTCTTAATCAATATTTATTAATTGTTAAGTAACTAACATTAAACATATTGCGAAAGTACAAATCAAATTATTTATTAACTAAATATTTTGATTTGTACTTTTAATTTTTCTCCAGTAGTCACACTACTTAATACTATATAAATTATAAATATTAGATGTCATATACCAAAGAAAAACGACCAAGATCACCTATGTCCGAGGTGGGGATCGAACCCACGTACTCAGCTTTCGCGGCTGATGCCTGTACCCCTCGGCCACTCGGTCTTAGCAACCACCGGTCAAATTTCTCGGGTATATGCAATCCCTTACAAGGCTAGGCGCCTTTGACCATTCTCTGAGGGTAAGCAATACATGCCTGCACCTCCTATTTAGAATACTTTACAGTTTTCTAGAATAGCTAGAGAGAACTGGTGCTGCCATCTATTGAACATATTGCGAAAGTACAAATCAAATTATTTATTAACTAAATATTTTGATTTGTACTTTTAATTTTTCTCCAGTAGTCACACTACTTAATACTATATAAATTATAAATATTAGATGTCATATACCAAAGAAAAACGACCAAGATCACCTATGTCCGAGGTGGGGATCGAACCCACGTACTCAGCTTTCGCGGCTGATGCCTGTACCCCTCGGCCACTCGGTCTTAGCAACCACCGGTCAAATTTCTCGGGTATATGCAATCCCTTACAAGGCTAGGCGCCTTTGACCATTCTCTGAGGGTAAGCAATACATGCCTGCACCTCCTATTTAGAATACTTTACAGTTTTCTAGAATAGCTAGAGAGAACTGGTGCTGCCATCTATTGAACATATTGCGAAAGTACAAATCAAATTATTTATTAACTAAATATTTTGATTTGTACTTTTAATTTTTCTCCAGTAGTCACACTACTTAATACTATATAAATTATAAATATTAGATGTCATATACCAAAGAAAAACGACCAAGATCACCTATGTCCGAGGTGGGGATCGAACCCACGTACTCAGCTTTCGCGGCTGATGCCTGTACCCCTCGGCCACTCGGTCTTAGCAACCACCGGTCAAATTTCTCGGGTATATGCAATCCCTTACAAGGCTAGGCGCCTTTTTTTTTTCGCAATATGTTCAATAGATGGCAGCACCAGTTCTCTCTAGCTATTCTAGAAAACTGTAAAGTATTCTAAATAGGAGGTGCAGGCATGTATTGCTTACCCTCAGAGAATGGTCAAAGGCGCCTAGCCTTGTAAGGGATTGCATATACCCGAGAAATTTGACCGGTGGTTGCTAAGACCGAGTGGCCGAGGGGTACAGGCATCAGCCGCGAAAGCTGAGTACGTGGGTTCGATCCCCACCTCGGACATAGGTGATCTTGGTCGTTTTTCTTTGGTATATGACATCTAATATTTATAATTTATATAGTATTAAGTAGTGTGACTACTGGAGAAAAATTAAAAGTACAAATCAAAATATTTAGTTAATAAATAATTTGATTTGTACTTTCGCAATATGTTCAATAGATGGCAGCACCAGTTCTCTCTAGCTATTCTAGAAAACTGTAAAGTATTCTAAATAGGAGGTGCAGGCATGTATTGCTTACCCTCAGAGAATGGTCAAAGGCGCCTAGCCTTGTAAGGGATTGCATATACCCGAGAAATTTGACCGGTGGTTGCTAAGACCGAGTGGCCGAGGGGTACAGGCATCAGCCGCGAAAGCTGAGTACGTGGGTTCGATCCCCACCTCGGACATAGGTGATCTTGGTCGTTTTTCTTTGGTATATGACATCTAATATTTATAATTTAACTAACATTACTTTTATTAGTCATTTTCAAAAGAAAATTAAATCACAATTCTCAAGATACAGCCATCTAAAAACATGTGTAAAATATTAATAGGTAAAATCTAACTACAAAAATCTTCTTAATGATATTCATTAATTGGTAAGTAACTAACATTACTTTTATTTATGGTATCAGTCATTTTTAAATCACAAAATACAGCCATTTAAAACATATGGAAATGCTACATTTTTAATAAGAAAACCTAACTAAAACAATCTTCTTAATGTAATTAAATAAGGTTCTTAAGTTACATTAATTTTATTTGTGGGATCAGTCATTTTTATACTAAAAAGTTTTTAATTACAATTTAGAAGGCACAGTCATCTAAAAACAAGAATAACATTCAACTAAACTATAATAGAATCACTGACAGTGATTGTCCACTTAAAAAAAACATCATTGAATGTCAGCTTTGAATCATTCTACCTATTTGCACTAGTGTTATACAGCTCAGAAGGCTTTCTGAGCTGTATAGGTAGCCCAACTAAAATGATTCAAAGGAAACATACAATGATGTATTTTTTAAGTGGGCGATTGCTGCCAGTGGACAAGATTCACATCTGGGTTTACCCTGACTTAAGGTAATTAACATTTCCAATGTATCTTTCAACTTAAAATACCACTTACCTTGTGAATTTCCATCAAAGTATCGCCTACACCCATAACATCGTATTTATTATACCAGTAATATTGGGCATTCCGCCAAACACCGTCATTCATGGCTACTTTGGCGGATTTTATGTGATCTATAACCTCAAAAACTCTCTCTTTGGTCCAGGGTTTTTTTAACGTTCCGCTTTGAGAATTATAGAAGTTGCTTAGTTGTTCATCAAAGTTTTTCTTAAATTCACTGTTTTCGCACGTGCTTAACACTTTTTCGTCGTTTATTCCACGATTAACTTGTAAATTCACAACAACACTCCCGGCAAACGACGCCATTTTTGTTGTTATGACAGGCAACGCCGCGAGTGTCAAAAATGGGAACCAAAAACTGACAAAGCGGCGGCTCATGACTCGCCGTATTACAATATGGCTAGCCGCATTGAGTAACGTTTGGCGCCGAACACAATCCGCCTGATTTTCATTTAGCCGTATTCAATCCGGCTAATCGTCAATCCGCCGTATTACAAAGCAGCCCTGTTTTGTAATACGGCTAGGCGTATTGTAATACGGCGGATTATACAATCCGCCTTCGACACATAATATATTTGGTTGTTTTTCCTTAAGTACCTATATCCAAATTTCATGTCTTGCTGCTTGTAACGTGTATGTACTGTATGTACTTGTTAATGTTAACCGACTCAGTGTGGGTCCCACAAGATACAGGCTCAGCCTAGTTTGGAGCCCACTGGATAACGCTTGAAAATTGTAAACACGTGCTTACGTTTGAATAAATTATTTGTATTTGTTATACACCCACCTTTAACAGAACATGAAATTCCATCATCTTAACAATTATTATTTTCATCTTTTATTTTTAAAGCCTTATTTGGCAAATGTTCAGTCATTTACTTTAATATATTAATAGTATGCCCGTTTAGCAAGCAAATCGTTTCAAATAGTGCCCCGCCATTATTGCTAGTGAGATGTGTCCAGAAAATATCAGGTCTACTCCGAACCACAGTCGACATGTTGCGTCGCTGTCAAACTTCCGTTCGAATTTACAAGTGCGAGAGAGAGGCAACATTTCGTTCATGGTTTGTGGTAAGGTCTTAGAATTAAGTCGCGCGTCGCGCCACTGCCAAGATACTTAGCTGTCAAGGGGAACCATTGAAAATGGGTTGCGGGGCTACTTGCCAATGTTCGTAATGTAGCAGTATAATAGAAATGTAATCCTAATTGCGCTATAAATAAGGAGTAACAGTTATTTTATTTTACTAGGGAGTAAAGTTATAAACTCTCGTTTAGAATTACGTGAAGTGGGCTTATAAATAGCAACGTACTAGTTGCAGAACATTGTCAAAATTGCGGGAAAATACTCGGAAATTTCCGAGAATTTTCATGAGAATTTAAGAGTAAGTTCTCATTGAGAATGTTTCCATGAGAACTTAAAAAAATGTGTTATAAATAATTATTTTAATCGTAAATAAGCAAACAAGGCAGGACATATAACTCATAAGGCATGTATTTAATACGGTCCTGGCTTCATCAGATTATTAGTTAAATTGAAATTCCCGAGAACATTCTTTATGCAAGTTTCGCAACTTACCATTTATGAAACTTCTGCTCGGTAAAATGCTACTTGTAGAATACTTTAAAATAAAACGATTTCGAACATAATCGGCCCTGCCATTTTTGAACAACTACGAAACACTACACTTAGCATGGCCTGACAAGCTCTTTGCCGGTTTTTTATATCGTGACAAACATACAGCGCTAGGGTGTAACAGTATCGTAAATGTGGTCGCTTACAAAGGGCCTCGTTAGAAGGCTCAGTCACCCAAAAGGCCCGGCCACGACATTGGTCTAAGGCGACCTGCGGCGAGCGAATTCATGAGTTGGAGCGGGATGCTGATATGGGTACTCCCACTCGCACGTATGATTTTCCGCTAAGCCGGTCGCCTTAGACCAATTTCGTGGCCTCGGCAAAAGGGCTATGGAGAGGGCTATGCTAGGAGTCTGAGTCCGCTGGACTCAAGTGGCGCAGCACCGATCATAATTACCTTCTACTTTGTCAACGTGCCGTCACCACACGGTCTAGTAAGAATACATTTGTCATAACCCCTACTCTTCCCGCGGGTGTCGTAAAAGTCGACTAAGGGATTAAAGTGTCACTGACCATCCTTTGATACAAGATTGATGATGGGCAGCAGCGTCATCATAGTGGACACATTATTGCGATCACCAATCCGTTTGCACAGCGTGGCGATTATGGGCATTTACCTCCTAATGCGTCTATACGCATAGTATAGTTAATAGGAGAGGCCTACGTCCAGCAGAGGACTGAAATAGGCTGATGAAGAAGAAGTGATGAAGTTGTCAACGTGATTAACGCCACTGAGCTATGCTGCGTACAGACAGATAGACAGAGGGACTGACAAATAGACATGGCGAAACTATAAGGGTTCCTAGTTTACTACGGAACCTCTAAAATAAGTCTAAATCAGACAAAACCTCGAGACTTTTCTTTCCTTAGCCTCCTTTCAGGATAAAATCAATTAGTGTGAGTTGCTTACTTATTTATTACTGGACCCAATGTCCCGAATTGTCTCCTGACCTCGATAGATCTTGATCCGGGTGAGATCCACCCTAATATTTATTCATTTAGTCATTTACATTAAACAATCATTAAAATGACACGGCCTCAATGGCTCGGCAAGCAAAGCTGGCGGTCTCAGGTTAGAATCCTAGTGAAAGCATCTCGTTGTATTTTACACAAAAATATTTGCTCTAGTATAGTTATAGATGTTTTATATGTATGTATATATATAATACGTATATCTATATATAGCACAAGCATATATCGCCGCTACCCACAACACAAGCCCTAATTAAAGTTACCGTGGGACTAGGTCGATTCATGTAAGAATGTCCTATCATAAATTATGGGGGTAGTTATGCAACAAGGAACATACGAATTTGTTATTCTTCTTCTTTGCCTAGCCTTATCCTATTTCATTTGGGGTCGGCTCTCCTCGTCAATCTTCTCCAGGTGTATCTGTTCTGGGTCGTCGAAACATCTAATTGGGCTTTCTTAAGGTCGTTGTTTATAACGGACATCCAGGTCATAGGGGGTCTACCTATCTTTCTCGGACCAGTGTTGATGTTCAGGACTTGTCTAGTCATATTATTTTCTGACCTTCTCATTACATGGCCATATCACTTCAAGCGCATTTCGGACAGCAAGATTGACTTGATTGTTTTGATTTAAGGTGTTAATTAAAAAGGAAAATTCATGTGGGATTATTTATTATTTATTTATTTATTAAAACAAAAGTTTACATGACATAACAGTTGAACACCAATGCTTCATGAAACTAAAATTATACAATAAAAAAAAGAATAGAATAAGTACCTACAAATACAAAAAATAACTTAAAACTAGCTTGATTTAGGCGACGAAACGACGTGGCTCCGTTGCGTCGTCTGATCTGGCGTAGGATTCGGCAGATTGCCTCGGAACTGCCGAAACACGACGCCCTTGACGGGATGTATTTCTTTTGCATAACTACGTCCATTATATTATTATGAAGTCTCTACAGAAAGTGAAGGCGTCTGGTAGCAAGGTACGCCCATAGATAGCGGCAGTTCTTGGTAGGGCTACTGGAGGCTTAGCCAAGTTACCAATCGCTAACGCTTAGAAGCGTATCGTAGTGTTCCCTCTCTGTCACTCTTTCATACTAGTGCGACAAAGACAGTTAGCTGCCTTTCGTTTGCGATTGCCGATTAAGCGTTAGCGATTGGCAACTTGTTTAAGGCACTGGTCTCACCGCGAGCTACTAAGCTATGAACTATCTATAAGCTATGGCTATAAACTCGAACAAAAGATACGCAACCCCGTGTAAATAAAACGGACACGGCGATACTCGTCCAGCTATCAGCTATCACCGCCGGGCGAGTATCGCCGTGTCTCTTTGTTTTACGCAGGAGTGCGTATCTTTTGTTCGTATTTATAGCCCATTGTTCATAGCTTAGAAGCTTGTGGTGAGACCAGTGCCTAAGCACCCTGTTGTAACACAAGCCCAAATTCAGCTGACGGTGGGTATATGACGATCATAATATTTCTTTCTCATTTTATTCTTTCTAAGACGCCACAATGCCTATCAAGCCATAAAAAGCACGTACACGAAATACCAAAACACTTAATTATAACCTTACAATACGTGTTTACAGGGGTAGGAGTAGACAGGGGCAGGAAGGATCGTTAAATTCAGCCGCTTCATTTGGCAGCATTGATCCGGGGGAACTATAGATGGATTCGCGGTGGACGGTAATTGTGGGGATAATGTACCGTGTTTTATTGTATTCTCTCGTCGAATATTTTTACTACATAAGGTGACTTTCTGTTTACATAAAAAAAATACCTTACGACATTCCACCACCACTATCAGCCTATATTCGTCCACTGCTGACCGTAGGCCTCTCCTATTAACTATGCGTATAGACGCATTAGGAGGTAATGCGCCACGCTGGGCAAGCGGATTGGCGATCGCAGTAATGTGTCCACTATGATAACGGCAATAAGAATACAATTGCCACCACCCCAACTCCTCCTGCGGGTGTCGTAAGAGTCGACTAAGGGATTGAAGTGTCACTGACCATTATTTGATAAAAGATTGATGATCGGTAGCAGCGTCATCATAGTGGACACATTACTGCGATCGCCAATCCGGCTATCATAGGCTAATGATGATGATAACAACATTTTATGATTGAATTTAAACCTTCGTGAGACGTAATAAGTACACGCCGCGCTCGCTTGATATTGGAGACCTAGGCTCTCCGAAACATGTCGCGCGTAGTGACAAAATACACGTAAGCTTAACCTTTAAATTATTATTTATAACATTTTATGAGAAAATATATTCGTAAGACATTCACACAAAACATTAAATGAAAAGCATTTTTTGTCATTAAACGTCCGTAATGTTCCGTATTTCCGTTAAATGCAAATGAGTGTTATCAACTAAACACTGGTCACAATTTCCTCAATGCAGCACCCCACATACAGGGTGGATAGTGAGTAACCCGACAAACTTGAAAGATATATTCCTGGCCACATTTTGAGACTTTAATGTCATATAACCTTTTCTGGATTCGGCTTAGTTTAAGAGATAATGACATGTTTTTCAAAAAACGACTTTCATCATGTCACTGAAAAATGCCTGCTCGATTAAAATAGTTCTAATAATATGAAAAATGCCTGCTCGATTAAAATAGTTCTAATATTCTAAGTAATTAAATTCACTAATAGTTTTCATCTAGACATACTCACTGATTAAAGTTATAAATATTTTTTAATGTCCGAAAATGACATTTAAGTCTCATAATATTTTTTCGATCCGCAGAGTGACTGACGTAGCCCGAAGAATCGCCCGGTTGAAGTGGCAGTGGGCTGGCCATATTACCCGGAGGACCGATGACCGGTGGAGTCGGCGTGTTCTCGAGTGGCGACCACGCACTGGACGGCGCGGCGTGGGAAGGCCCCCCACAAGATGGAGCGACGACCTGGTGAAGGTTGCGGGTGTCCAATGGATGCGGACAGCTCACGACCGATCTTTGTGGAACTATCTGGGGGAGGCCTATGTCCAGCAGTGGACGTCAATTGGCTGATGATGATGATGATGAATATTTTTTACTTCTTTTGACATGAAAAATGCATTGGTAAAGATGTTCACGTGCGATGAACATACCACTACACAGAAAACACTCAGCATCAGTTACTTTCCATCACTGTGGCGTAAGACACCTTCAGCCTTAATTAGTTGCATGAGTCTGTGTAACTAGCAGTGATTATCTCGATCCACTACCCATATCCTTCCAACTTTCCGTCTGTTACCTTAGGTCTTAGCGCAGACATCCTGACTTATATTTATTTATATGTCAACAAATCTATGGTAGGGCTAGGGAAGTAGGGCTGTTTAGGGTTGTTTAGGGCAGTTAGGCCTTAGGACTGTTAGGTATACAGCTCTCCTATAGCTAAATCTAGTTAAAGCCATTCAGTTTTTAACAAAAAACTATCGGTATCACGATCATCCTGTATACAGTTGTCGGAAAATGTTTGCAATTTGACATTTAATCGTCGAAACACACACGCGGCCGGCAAGACGTTAGGTCAATCAGCAATAAAATGCAGATTAACGGAACCCTGGCCATTATATCGGGTTCTGTAGCCATTTGGAGGGTTGTTCCCAAAGCTTACTGGACAAGAAAGAGGTAACAGCTCGAGGCATCCATAATAAGTTGATTTTAGGAATGGTTGAGTGAATCGGTATGGAGTAGATTAAAAAGTCCCAGTATGGTGAGCACATGATTGGCGCGCCAGTATCTAGCCGCGAGATAGTCTATCCGTCCCTCTCTTGTTAATATAGCTAGTGAAGGACGGGAGATCTATCTCGCGGCGACATACTGTCGCACCAATCATGTGCTAAGCCTGCAGGTCTAGAGAAAGATGAAAAGAGGCAGTTATAAATTATACAATTATCGGTCCTAATAATTAGGTACTTATATCAAAATGTTTTTATGATTGGGGTTGGTTGCTAATAATTTGTACATAGTTAAGGTCTTAGTCAAATCAAAAATCAATTGTGTTACGAAAGTTAGTCATACAAACTATATGGTATACTTTGTCCAACAAACTTTGTATCATAAAATGTATGACGTAAAATTTTGTTTTCATTAAAGGCTTTCATTAAATAAATCAACCAAAATTTACTCGTATATTCGTCTCGTCTCTCGTATTTCTAATCCCTCAAAAAATATTTTAAGAACAATTTTTATTTTCAATAATTGTTGTGAATTTTAGTCAGTTAGTTTTATTAGTAATTAAAAGTAGTAACTGCTATTATTTTACATGTCAATTTTACATTCATTGCGTATAATTATTTCAATCACATGGTTTCCAAGTCAAATTACGGAGAAATGCGAATGGACAAAACTAATGCAATTTGTCAGCCACCGTAGCCTAGTTGGTAGTGACCCTGCCTACGAAGCTGGAGGTTACGGGTTCGAATCCCGGCGAGGACATTATTTGTGTATTTATTTATCACAAATATTTGTTCCTTGGTCATAGCTGTATATGTATTTAAGTATCTATCTATTATAAATATCGTCGCCTAGTACCCACATCACAAGCCTTAATTGAGCTTACCGTGGGCCTAGGTTGATTTGTGTAAGATGTCCCAAGATATTTATTTATAATGCCTGGATTTTTGCCAGTTCGAACCCTAAAAATCCAAATTTACCTTATCTATTATTAATATCAGTACAGTCAATCACAATAGCACAGTCATGTAAGAGAGAAAGGAAAATCCAACCGCTCCCGGCAAAAGCAGTTGTTACATTGACTTTCGAGAGGCCTTAGACTTGTCTGCACCGTTGCCGAAGGGAATATCGCGGGGTCCCTCAGGGACGGATATTAGTTACTAATTGGACCCCTTCTACTTCTATTATGGGAGTAATGGCGGTAGATGATGGCCTCGAGAATTTTGGGGTCCCAGTTCGTTTGGATAGTTTTGGTTATTTGACGCTTATGTATCCATCCGTAATGTAATTATTATGCTGATATGCATAATTGTTAACCTTCGTGTGGTTTAGCTACGAATGCTACGATATAGTATGTATGATTGTGAGTATTCAACTTTAGTTAGAAGCAGAAATAGCTTCATTTTTTATAAATTTAAGCCACTTAAGATATTTAAAAATAAATCCAGCCAAAAGCATGTCGGGCTAAGCTCAGTGTAGGGTTCCGTATTTATACAAAAACGGCTGGGCTGATTATGTTCAAAATTGTTTTATTTTGAAGTACTCTTCAATTATTTTTTTCATATTTTTGGTAAATATCCCGTTTTAAGTCATAAGTACTAATAACTAATAACGTAGAGGCAGCTCATGATATGGCTGGGCATTTTCACTTCTAGGGACACCCAATTAGCTTAACTCTCACAAAAAAGTTAACTTCAATATCAGTTTTGTAACGACAACCAAGTATCAAATATTAACAAAAATATTTAGTTATCATTTAATCCAGAAAGAATACGCGTTTATGCGATATAAAAACATGAATAAAGTGGATTTACGCAAATATTTAATGCTTAATTGTCGTTACAAAGCTGACATCGAAGTTAACTTATTTGTTAGAGTTAAGCTAATTGGGTGTACTTAGAAGTGAAAATGCCCGGCTACTGGATACAAAAAGTATTAAAAACAAACGGTTGATAATCTTCAAAAAGCAAAAATGGCGCTCGCTCGGCCATGGCCGGTTATCAAACCGCTTTAATCCATTTAAGCTGTAATCAGAAAGCTTTCAGAACGCACAAGGCTCGGAGTAAACCCGAAATGACCCATTAGCGGATTTAAAATGCATTGGAATATCAAATTACGCGGCGTAGGTTACTGTTACCTTACTATGAGGATCTACTAGATTGTCAAAGTATTGAGTGGGTCATTTGCAGTAAATGTGTACCTTTTAATTTTTCATATGCGATCATGGATCGTGCGTACTTTTTTTATCAGTTTCGTTATATTTCGTTTCATACATTTAGTATAGGAGTAATTAAACTGAGTAGGAATTTACATACTTAAATGGTGTATTACGGTCCATGATCGCATGTAAAAATTAAAAGGTACACTTTTACTGCAAATGACCCGAGTAAAGAAACCTATTGTTGCCACGGCCTACAGCTCATTCGGATTCTGCCTGCAAAGCTGAATGTCCTGTTGTATTCCGGTGAGGGCATATCTTTGTGTATACTTATAGTACCAGTAGGCTTATGATGGTACAGTGTTTAATCGTTTGACGTTGTTGCCGTCAGGTTCTAACAAGTATGTAAGCGCTAAAGTGACGCGTAGCACGATAAATAGATAAAACGGGACCATCATAAGCCACCAGATATAATCGATCGATTGGTATATTTATCTATACTAATCGATACACATTTACACAATAAAATGTAAAAAATATGGCTAACTTTCCATAGCATTTGACGTCTTTGGCACGTACCATGAAACACGTTCGAAGATATACATATTTTTACTAATAACTAAATATCTATAACTTTAACTAAAATGTAAAAATAAATGTGTGTGGATCATCCATGAGGAGGTTAAATAATAATAATAATAATAACGATTTATTTCTGACATTAAGTCCATAAATTATTAGGAAATACAATAAAATCTTATTATTACTAGACATTATAATTTACTAAACCTAAGACAATGATATAGATAGGTATGTATAGGTCCAACCATATGACCCACAACACACTTACTCTATAACTGCATGCAGTCTCTGCCTGCGGACGAGCATGGGGCAATTTTCACGCTCTGTAAACAAGCTCAGAATGCTGTTGGGGCTGTCACGTAGGCGACGTAAGAGTGACGAGCACCTTTTGCGCAGTATTGCCACAAAACTGTTTGTTTACGCCTCAGCAAACATACCAGAGGCACTGCAAAACCGCGGCAGCCCCATCAACACCCGGAACGCGTTATTATATTGAACACGCAGGCCGTTATATGCCTTCTGCGTAAAGTTGATTCACAGGCTGCATGTGTAAAACGACTGACAGTATGATTTGAAAAGTGTAGTCTTTTCTACAGTACATGTTGAAAACTTCCGGGCCAACATGTTGCATCGAACAGCCAACGAGAACGTGGGTCACGTTCTCGCTCAGTATCAGGGCATAAGCTGGCCGCAGTGCCTCGAAGTCACAAGACTTCGCCAAAACTGCCAAATCTATCCATATGAATGGGTCCTGCGGTCTACAATAGACTACCTAATTATATAACCGACGCTCCTAGTCTTGTTAGTTTTAAGCACAAATTAAAAATGTGGCTGGTCGAGCAGTCGTTCTATAGTGTTGATGAATTGTTAACTTTAAAAATAACTTTATAATAACGTGTCCTTATAGACGTACGAAACATATTGCTTGATATACAAATTAATTTTATTTATAACTAATTACTTTTAATAATGTGTACCTAGTTACACTAATGTATTGGATTTAATACCTATATGTTAAAATTTTTAAATGACCTGTAATGTTTAATTATCAATAAAATTTATGATTATGATTTATGATTATGATTATCTAAATCGTCGCTCAAGTTGTCAGTTACCCAGTGACCCAAGTACTTGAACTCCGTGACATAATTTAACGGAGCATCGTAAAGTTTGATTAACGGCAATGATGGATACATTTTCCTGTCCGCTTTAATAGTACATTGTGCATCAAGGGAGGTAGGTATGGAATTACTAACGAGAGTGTTAGAAGCCCGACGCCGTTAGGCGGAGGGCTTTTATGACTCGAGTTAGTATTCCGCTTACCTACCGTGATGCATACAATGTTTTTCATCACACTTGCCGACAAAAAAATTAGTTTTAAGACATAATATTATTAAATGACGTACTGACATTTCTATTACTCCCTAGGGAATATCACTTTTCTATTACTCCCGCTACGCGCGCAAGCAATGGCGCGCTTAGACAGCAAGTGTGATGAAATAGTTATTTGTTATACAAGGGTGCTAAGTTGTATTTTACCCGCGAGTATGAAATTGAAACACGAGCAAGCGAAAGGATTCTATAGTTAAAAAATAGAATTTTTCAACTATAGAATTCTAAAATAGAATCCTGAGCGCAGCGAGTGTCTTAACATACGAGAAGTAAAATACATTTGCACCCGTGTGTAACACAAAACTTTTCCCCTAACTATAGCGAAGAAACTCAAAAAAGGTAATTATTTGTTCACATTACAATCATCATCAGGTTAGTGATACTAATTTTCTAAATGCATCATGTATTTAATGCAACATTTTGTCGCAGTAAACTTAGCAGAAAAAGTAAACGCAGCACGATTTTAACACATTCCTGTAGTTGCACACCAACGCCAATGCATTATTAAGTAAATCATTTTCATTCATATTCTTACAAATTTAAAACATAACACTCTGAAAGTTGTTTAGTTTACTATTTTTATGCGTGTTCGAGTCGGTAAATAAAGATATTATACCTATAATATTCATTGACAATGTTGACATAATCTGCGTTTTGTGATCTAGTCATTTTATCATCATTCACTAAAACAATGGTTACTTATGGAATTTTAGGACCTATGTGTTAAAATCATCGTATTATATAAAGGTTTGTATTTTACACTAAATTCTCAACCAAATTATTTAATTATCATTCATGTGGCGCGACTTCCATGAGCATTTTACGTTTTGTTATCTGTTAAACGAATGCTACTTCGCGCTACGCTCCAATATACGAGATATTAGACTAATTTTATTACTGTGATGTCATAGAAACTCCTAAAAAAATGTTCCGTAGCTAATATTATTAGAAAAGAAAAGAAAATATTTATTAGGTAGTAACATCGTTACAGGTCATCGGTTTAATATTACAAGTAAATGTTAATAGATTACGTATTATTCTATTAGAATAACTATTACATGTTGTAAATATTTAAATTTCATACATTAATTGATACATTTTATGCTCGATTGTAGCACATTATTTTGTACTATGTAACAATTCATTTAAATCATAAAATTGCGCCTGCAGCAGCCCATTGTTTAAGTTTCCCTTTAAATACATGAGAGCAAGGTGCACCCCTGATACTGTCCGGCAGCTTGCTGTATATGAGAGGGCCGAGCAGTATTTACTCTAATCTGATAAACAATTTAATTAACTTACCTTACAATCATAAAAAAAGAAAAATTCTCACACTAACCCCTTTCATTTCATACTTACAAATGTGTGCCAAAATTCAACTCAATCGATCCAGTAGTTTCGGATCAAATCAGCTGTAACAGAGGGACAGACAGACAGACACGCGAGTGATCCTTAAAGGGTTTCAGTGAAAAAATTTCCCTTTGAGGTATGGAACCCTAATAATATATTCTGCCCTGATAAGCATAATAGCGATATCTAAAAATAAAATTTAATGCAAACATGCACCTTAAATTCTATAGCTGACAATTCCATTTTCAAATGCCTCTATTTTTGAGATATCGCTATTATGCTTAGCAGGGCAGTATTTATCTGTCCCCCAGGCCAAATTTTTACACAGTAGATATGTTTCTTTTTCCGTTTCTGCACTGTTTCATTTAGCTTTTTGTTGTTTCTTAAAGTTAGGGTACAATCAAAAATGTATATGTTTTCTTAATATCTAAAGAAACAAGATATGCGAAGTATTTTGTAGTTTTTAGGCCTTATTACGAAATATCAGGGATGAAAGAAGCGCAATTATTTGCTTGGATACTGAGGGAAATTTAAATCGTGAACCGTAATATGTTTTTCTAGCTCTATAAACATAAACAATTAATAATTAAATGCCCCACAAGTTAGTTAAAAATGAACATGTTATTTTTTTGTATATTTTGGGGCTTGTGTTTTTGTATTTTTTAGCTTTAGAATATCAAAACGGATAATTAAGATAAAATTGAACTCAATCGGTCCAGTACTTTCGGAGCAAATCGGCTGTAACAGAGGGACAGACAGACAGACAGACACGCGAGTGATCCTTTAAGGGTTTCAGTGAAAAACTTACCCTTTGAGGTAGGTATGGAACCCTAATAATATATTTTTAGTACAGATGGTGCCTTTTTCAAACTCGATTTAAAACATCGCCACTCGTTTCGGATTTCCTGTTTTTCGCACTTGTGTGTACTATTATCTCTCCCCCAGGCCAAATATTTACATAGTAAATAATTATGTTTCTTTTTCCGTTTCTGCACTGTTTCATTTAGCTTTTTGTTATTTCTTAAGGTTAGGGTACAATCAAAAATGTATATGTTTTCTTAATATCTAACCAAACAAGACACGCGAATTGTTTTGAAGAAAGAACGAAAGAAAAGAAAAAACGTTTATTCGAGACACAGTACAAACAAAACATAACAGTAAACACGAAATTTTGTCTCGAAATGGCCAAAACTCAGCATTTTGCCAGCAGAGCCAGCGCTGGTCTTCCATATTTTGTATTTTTTTTTTCCGTATTTTGTAGTTTTTAGGCCTTATTACGAAATATCAGGAATGAAAGAGGCACAATTATTTGCTTGTAATATAAACCTGTGTTGAATTCAATGCTGAAAATAAAAAAATATATTCGAGCTATTAATAATTGTCATATTTAACTGGGGAGGTTCCTATGAACAAATACGCAAATTTCATAGGTAATGACCCAATAAATAACTTTTTAATCACCACAGAACCCTGCCCCATTTATCCCCAAAATGCCAATTCAGCTTTTCATCACACGTAAATTATTAACCTATATTTTCGTGGACGGCGTTTTTTTATCTTTTTCGGATGACAACCTGAGAACGGATTGCTATGGAGATGCTATCGATTCAATGGACGCCGTGATTTATACGGAGAGGATGTAAATGGGTTATTTTTTAGGTAGCCAACAAGTGTATGTAATAGTGTAAATAAAATAATGGCGGCCTGTTTAAGGGATTATTCTAGCTGTATGAAATTCTGATTAGAAAAAAGCAGGAAACATTTTTTATTGATTTTTAGACGTGGTCCTTAGATCGTCGAGTTATGACAGTCACCCCTTCATACGATACATTTAAAGGTGCATTCAGACCAAACGAGCATTCGCTATTCTATCCCCACTCTACGAAATTCGTTCCTTACACAAAACGTGATTCGTTGATTTCGTAGATAGGGGGATAGAATAGCGAATGCTCGTTTGGTCAGAATGCACCTTATGAATACGAATTAAGGATCAATCGCAAAAAATTACATAATTAAAGCCTTAGTCAAAACAAAAATCACGATCGCGGCAATTATGATACGAAAGTTAGTGATACAAACTATATGTTATACTCTGTCCAACATAAAGTTATTTCTATTTCTAACAACCTTTGGCAGTGGGAAAATGCGAGAAATTAAAAAAAATGTTGATGTTTATTGTTGATTGCTCATAGAGAATTTGATTTTGTCACCCTTTTTCAGTGCCAGATGTTGAAATGATGACGTAAAATTTTGTTTTTCATGAATGGCCTTTAATTATGTAAAATTTTTTTGCAATCGACCTTAAACGACCTTGCGACTGCAAATTAAAACGTATTAGGTCATCATCTTCATAATCAGCCTATTTTAGTCTACTGCTGGAAGTAGGCCTCTCCCATTAACTAGTCGTATAGACGCATTAGGAGATAAATGCCCATAATCGCCACGCTGGGCAAGCGGATTGGCGATCGCAGTAATGTGTCCACTATGATGACGCTGCTGCCCATCATCAATCTTGTAGAATGGTCAGTGACACTTTAATCCCTTAGTCGACTCTTACGACACCCGCAGGAGTTGGAGTGGTGATAAATGTATTCCTACTGCCATCACCACACGGCAAAACGTATAGGTATACGTACAAAAAGTCTCACTGATGATTAACAAAAGCCGTCTAGACTGCAGGCTAGATCGCTCAAGCACTACAGGTGGAGCGGTCCAGACGGGCATTAAGGACGTCTCGACTGACGTGTTTTTCGGTGGCTGTATGAACGTCCTTGGCTCTACAATCTATTAAAAGCTAAACATGCACTACTTCACTCGGTCATTCCCAAAATTTAAAGACCGTACTGGAAACATTCCTTTTGAGAGTTATTATCTACGAGTATCTAAGTTTTGAAATAAGAAAAATGGTTGGTAAAAATAGTTTTTTGCTGTATTTGTAGATATAAGCCCCTTAATTAACATACTAAATGACGGAAAAAAATGACCGCATGGGCCGACCTACTACAGCGGCCCTACCGCGAAAAACGAAATTCGTAAATTTCGAGGATTTGTCTCTCTCACTCTAATGACGCCTTCGTTTGAGTGACAGAGAAATATCCTCGAATTACGAATTTCGATTTTCGCGGTAGTAGGCCAGGGCCCATATTCAATTATTCACCACATTGACAAGTGCTACAATTGTACATTTTCTGTTTCTCCAATCAGGATCGTCTATAGGCTACAGTTACCGCTTACCATCAGAAGGGCCGTGTGTTTGTTTGCCACCAACATAAAATGTAGTGCAGGAACTTGAATAAATCAGCAGTAAATAACTACTTTTTTGCGAAGCAAAATTACAATTGTCACAAAAACACGACAATTGTAGCGAACTTCCGACATATACCAAACCTCATGTCAAGATTGTACTGAACCTTGCAACAATTGTCACGGTGTTCGGAAAATAAAAAGTATTTTACTAACGATACAATAACGTTAGTTAATTTTTTGTTGATGGCAAACAAGCACATTGACCGTCCGATAGTAAGCGGTAGCCGTAGCCTACGGGGGCCTGTGACGTCAGTAACATTGATATTTACAATTGTCACACTTGTAATTATGGCGAAATAGGCCACAGGCTGTTTTTTTTTCCAATAAGTAGGTAAAATAGTTACAGAATATAGCCTGCCGTAGCTCTAGTGTCGCCGCCAGGTCTTAAGTGCAAAGTTCCAAACTTAAAACAAACAGACTTCATAAGGACTCGTCGACGCTAAACCTATATGTGACGTCATTATGTACCAGACACCGATCCTTAACATTAGATAGAGCAAAATAGGGTATATTTTTTTCGATATTGCACAATCATTAATTCATTCATTTATCTCTTCTAGAACCGTAAAAATATATTCCTATTATTCATAAATAAATAAATAAATAAATATCTTGGGACATATTACACAAATCAACCTAGTCCCACGGTAAGCTCAATTAAGGCTTGTGATGTGGGTACCAGGCGACGATAATATATATAATAGATAGATACATATAGATACTTAAATACATAGACAACCATGACCAAGGAACAAATATTTGTGATAAATAAATACACAAATAATGCCCTCGCCGGGATTTGAACTCGGAACCTCCAGCTTCGTAGGCAGGGTCACTACCAACTAGGCTACGGAGGTGACAAAATTGATGATATTGATATCAATAAGAGCAAAAGGGACGAACAATACCTAGCGACTTGCTAAGTTAGGAGACCTTTATGAATAATATATATTATTATTATAGGAGACCTTTATAACTATGTATTGCACACTCAAGAGTACCTACGTAGAGTAGTTTTCCAAAGATAGTAATTTCAAAACAGCTTTCTAACGAATTATGGTTTAATCCATTTCGATATCATTAGACTATTTTTTTATAATTCTTATCTTTGTATCTTTAAGAAAAAATTATTGCAAATTGGTTTCTAGAAAAGTAATTGGACGTTTCAAATAACAGCAAAACGAATGATAAGGTACCTAACATATTTTTCAATTGGATAAAAAAAGTTCGTACAATTTCATTGCAAAATATATTATCTCTTTTTAAATAAAAAAAAATGTAAATACTTTATTCACGTATAAAAATCGACAGAGCTAGTGATTCTGAATAGAAATCATCCAATATCACAAAAGAAAGTGAAGAGTAAAACCTTAACATCACATGTGACGCATTTGAAGGTATTGATGATACGTGAATGTAGCATATATGATGCACGACACTATTTAAATATAGGGATAATTTGAAATTTGCACGTACGAGCTAAGCTACGTTGACTTACCCGCACGTATCAGCTGTAAAAAGTGACAATTTGATAAAATTAGGTATTGGCGGACTTTTAATACTGTTGCCAGGTTATGCTTGAAATTTTGTGCGAGAATTTGGACGTGAGAGGTGACACTATCGATTTTAGCTGCACATGGAACGTGTTACATAGAAATACCTACTATTGCGAAATAAAGGTTTCTACAAGAAAGGTTGTTGGACAGAGTAATACACACTGTAAATAATATGAACTTTCGTAACACTTTTTTTTTTATTGCGTTATTTTTCGAAACCAGTCCTCGCGAATGGTACGGGCGGCTGGGTTCAGAAGGCTAGTAAAGACTATATTATAGCTAAAAGTAAAATTGAAACTTCTAAATAAAATACATGATATATAAATAAATGGTGTTGCGGATGTCCATGGGCGACGTTAATCGCTTTCCATCAGGCGATTCGTCTGTTCGTTTGCCACCTATAGCATAAAAAAAAAAAAACACAGTGCTTGTAGAATTGCTCCAATCTTAAAATGTATTCCGGTTTCTGTCTAAGAAATAAATCTTGACAATTGTTGATTAATGATAATAATGATACGTGATAGTTAATGTAGATGGTTAATGAATACGTTTGTGTCTATGTATCGTTGAACTTGTTAAGACTGTTAATAATGAGTGTGGTGAATTTGCAAAACGATGTTAGTGCTGATTCGTAACACTATGTAATTTTCTTTGCAATCGGTCCCTACACAAGCTATCTAGTGAGAGTCAATCTATGCCCAGACACCTCGACGGTCACAGGTTCTAGCTTACCTATACTACCACTATACTTGACAACTACCTTCACTCTTATGTCTTAGTAATAAGGTCTATTTAAGTCCAACATAATGGTAAAAGCAAAATGGTAGGTTTAGCGATAATCCAGCAAGCCAGGGTTGTCGCAGTTTATTAAATTTAATTAAAGTTTGTGAAATACTGGTGAAGTTTTGGGCAATAAATATGCAAGTGAGATGTAAGGAGTGATAGTAGCGAGAAAATATTGTGATTATGTTAATTAGGATAATTAAATGAGTACAAGCATTTGCTATTGGGTATAATATGATTCCCAGTGAACGGATGATGTCAGTTTAGTATGTGTTGTAGTAACCGAAATACACATAAAAATCTCAGTTAGTTTTGTGCGTAATCGGAAGATAACTCCTACAAAATATTCTTTGATTTATTACAGGAGGACAGGAGATACAAATTTCCTTTTCACACGTGTATGGACATGGCCATCGGACGTCTCACCTTGACAAAAGATTAACCACTAGCGCGTAAATAAAGCACCATATGTGCTAAAATAGTACATTACAATACAAATGCGAAAAACATGAAACAAGTGGAGTTAAATTAAAGCACGACCAAAGGGAGTGCTTTAAATCGACACGAGTTACGTTGTCGAACGTGTATCGTACGACGTTTTTCAGTACATATCGCACTCTGAAGATTTCGACATAAAATGAACCACTTCTCGCACTAGCACGCAAAAAAGCACCATCTACTCGTATACTGAAAAAAATATTTTTCAAGTCAAACCGTAATCTCCTTTTATAATATTCGCGCCACCCCTGAGCTGTTGTCATTACATTAAAAAGCTAGTGACTCAACAAGTCTGCCGCCACATAATATGAAGTTCGTCGCGTCTTGTGTGCACCGGGTATACAGAATGGCCGTATAAAGGGGCCACGAAGAGAAGATCGAATTATCGGCCTGTCTATAAGTTTGGTGAAATCCTTTTCTTAAAATCTTAGGTTTTAAGTTCATCGAAGAATGAATTCAACTAATTAAACCATGGTTTTCTGCCATATATACATTTCATAAAACATTATTTTTATATAAATTAGCTTGTTACGATGGCATGATTAATAACAGAGCTATAGAACTAATTAATAACTTCTTAGCTACGATTCAAAATGCCGACATTTTTTCTGATAGATTGACACAACTTAGACCAAATATTAACCATTACCTTAATACCTGCTACTGTACCCTATGATTTTTCTTTTTCATTATTTTGACATAAAATGTTATAAGTACTAGAATTATGTTAGCTTATAGATAATTGCACATGTAATGTCTTGACGTAAGCTGTTTTTTACGTGGTTGTTATTGAATAAAGAATAAATCAACCTATTATAGGTATATTGTTTCTAGCCTATCTACAATATTACATAAAAGTAACCTACTACTCTGTTGTTCCTTAGATAAAGGGGTGGTACAAAAGTTGATCGATTCTTTGGTATTTAGCGAACATTCGTTACAACACATGTTACATTTAACACTTTGATATAAAAAATAAACATAGTTAATATGTTTATTTTTCATATTATGAAATAAAACGTTGAAAAAGCGTATAAAATCCTTCTTTATAGTTTTTTTGTCATAAATAACTGTCGCGGTTACCGAAGACGAGATAATATATTTATCTATATAATACATTTTAAACGTTTTCATACAACTAATATACCTGTTCCTCCTTAGCATTAAGCCAAAAACGACAGCATTATTATCACTGTATGTATTGACATATACTTAGTGATAATAATGCTGACATACAGTAATAATAATGATGTCATTTTTGGCTTATGCACCAGAAAGCTGCCAGCTGTGGAATTGTGGATGCTTCAGTGTAAAATATAAATTACATAACTACATAATAATAAAATCTGATTCAGATCAAACATGCAAACAGAGACACTAGGAATTTGCCATTTTACCAACAAAATACTCACTTAAGGTTTTTTAAAAGAAAACTTATTCGGGCACTGTCTAATGTTAAAGATTAATATGTTATAAAGTACGGAATGGTAAATATAAATTATACTCTTAAAGTTCATTCACTCTGTATACAAGAAGTATACACCGTGTACCATGTATAGTCGTACGCCGAAAACCACCGGAGGCGGGGATTAAAAGCATTATGTTTTGAGCATAGGTGTGAATATTCTGGAAATTCTGGGATTTTAGATAACACCACGGCACGGTAAAATGAAGCCATTGCTTGATATTACACTAATATTATATGAAGTATGTACCTATAGTTGACGATAAACATATCTGGATACTAACGAGTTTATTAGGCATCCGAATGTGAAGACAGAGCAGGAGTTTTTTTTCTAATCATATTTACTAACACAACCCATTTTTCCAACACAAATATTACTAGCAAGATTTCGGGTTATTCGTGGATCGTCTAGAACGCAAAATGACTAGTTTGTTTTTTTGCCTAAACTGCAGTTTACCCAACGTGCAATCGGTCTAAATCTCAAATTGGCTAAAACGCAAAATGCCTACTTCGTATACTGCCTTCACTATGACTAAAAGGCAAAATGTCTGAATAGTTGAGTCATTAGTTATTAATCACCAATATTGATGATTCCTTTTCAGATAATAAGTAGAAAATATATTTTTTGCATACAAAGGGTTAGCAGAAACTGGTCTACAACGCGAAACGTCTACAGTATTTTTTCCCTTTTATCATAACTTTAAAGCGATATCGACGTAGCCCTGCTTACGCTGGGCTCCTATTCTGTGCAGTTTGGCCTTCGGCCATTTGCAGATACCTAACGAATCTAACCTACTATACCTAGTGACTGTTTGTGACTGTACTCGCAAAAACAAAAGACAAAAGTAGGCAAAATGCGTTCTTGTCGTTCTGCGTGTTGGGTAATTTGCTTTCAAGTCGATCTAAGGTTTTGGCATAATGCTCGATGGTCAAACTGCAATGTAGGCAAAACAACACACTAAACTTGTCATTTAGCGTTCTAGACGATCCGCGAATAACCGAAGATTTCAACCATACCAAAATGCAGGGCTATTCCTTTCTGGTAAGCAAACATCCTAAAATGTCTTTATACCTGGGCTAAGGATTACACATCTTTATACGTTAGCTAAGGACTACATGCCTTTTTAGAGTTTGTTCAAATGTGAAGGCACATGATATGTACAAGCGTGCCTTGCAACCAGACGCCTCACTTTCCGCACAGACTCCCTTACTCGACTAAGGAGCTCCTTTGAGTCTGGTGCTCTGACTTCGTTAGCATCTTGTCTCCGGTTTTTTGCTACTGACATTTAAGATTTTAAAGATTTGCGCATTCGTTTGAGGTTGCACGGCGATTTAAAGTGAACGGACGTTTGAGCGAATCTTTTTGTGATTATCTGTGGGAATACAGAGATATTCAGGATATAGGCAATGATATATTGTGTTTTACAGGCAAGTGAAAAAATAAGTATCGATATAATTTTGACAATCGTGCGTGCATTTTTGAGGTTGTTATTGACAAACATTGGATTATCTTTGTTACTGTCGATCTTAAAGGGCATAAGCTTGTCTCTTTCTCTAAGGGCCTGATCACACTAGCGATTCACTTGGGCGATTTCTATATAAAATTGCACGAAACGAACTCGCGGCGATATCGTCGCGTGCAATTTTTGTATAGAAATCGCTTTAAAATCGCCCAAGTGAATCACTAGTGTGAACAGGCCCGAAGTCTGTCAAAAACGTCAAAATGGCGTTTTACCTAATCTTACTTGCCATTTTACTGGTACGGCTACAACTCATGATAAGGCACCGAACTTTAAGTTAGAGTACGTTGTCCCGTTTGCCACGCCCATTGCCCAAAAGGGCCCATTTCATCCCCAATATCAGGAGTGGTTCCTCTAAAGCGGCACTTTCCAAAATATTTTTTATGTGTGAAACAGTAAGGAATGCAGAACCTGGTTTGGTACGAATTTAGTAGTATCAAAGACTGAAGCTCTGCTAAATCAACTAGTTTTCTTTATAAAAATAAAGAAATATCTTGGGACATCTTTCACATATCGACCTAATCCCACGGTAAGCTCAATTAAGGCTTGTGATGTGGGTACATACCAAGCGACGATATAAATAAGAGATTAGATATTTAAGTATATACACAGGCCATGCCCAAGGAACAAAATATCTGTGATAAGTAAATACACAAATACCCTCGCCGGGATTCGAACCCAGAACCTCCAGCTTCGTAGGCAGGGTCACTACCGACTAGGCTATGGAGACTGACTAACTAGTACCAAAAGTTGTTGCCTACACAAAATTTTACTTCGTAACACAAAAATTATGACGTTGAATTTTTTTCATCACACTTGCTGTCTAAGCGCGCCATTGCTTGCGTGCGTAGCTGGAGAAATAGAAAAGTGAAATTCCCTAGGAAGTAATAGAAATGTCAGTACGTCATTTAATA
The DNA here is from genome assembly GCA_025490895.1 of Thaumatotibia leucotreta. Classification (NCBI taxonomy): domain Eukaryota; kingdom Metazoa; phylum Arthropoda; class Insecta; order Lepidoptera; family Tortricidae; genus Thaumatotibia; species Thaumatotibia leucotreta. The sequence continues at coordinate 16,268 of JALPQI010000173.1, read as the reverse complement.
ATATAATGTCTAAAAACTTATTTTTTTGTCGGCAAGTGCGATGAAAAACATTGTTTGCGTCACGGTCGGTAAGCGAAATACTAACTCGAGTCATAAAAGTCTTCTAACACTGTCGTTAGTTATCACGTCCCTTGATCACAATGTACTTTTTTCATTAGAGGTCTTTAATTATGTACAATTGTTTTGCAATCGAGCCACTTTACATGGTTTGCGGTCTACGGTGGAGGAAATTTTTGGTTAATAATATTGTTATCGATCTCCCAAATATTATTTGCTGAGCTTCAATATCCCCAAATACCTTACAGGAATGAGCTTCAGTATTTTTAGGGTTTCGTAGCCAAAATGGCAAAAATCCTTATAGTTTCGCCATGTCCGTCTGTCCGCAGCATAGCTCAGTTGCTCAGTGGCCGTTAATGGGTGAATATCTGAGCGTTTAAACCGCCTAATTTTAGTGGCATAATTTTGCCGAAGTTTCTAAATGCCTCAATGATTTGCTTCATCATTTGTATAAGGTACCGTGCCTCCTTCAATTGACAAAGTAGCATATTGTAACGAATAAAAACTTCGGCAAAAATGATGCCCCCAAAATTAGGCGGTGGAAACGCTCAGATATTCACCCTAATATTAGAAATCTGAAATTTGGTACAAATAAACATATTAATCATGCCAACAAAGTGGTACCTTCAATAAAATATAAAAAAAAACCCGATTTTTTTTTCTGCCCAACTGGTGAAGTGGGGATGTTTTTTTTTATTTGCTGTAATCCTATAGTGTGGGGTATCATTGAATAGGTGTCTTAAAAAGATTAAGGGTCTTAAAACAAAATTTCTTCTAAAGTCAATATTTTGGAGATAATTGCTGCCAAAGAAAAAAAATTGTGCCCTCCTCTCTAACTTTGACCCATAGGTCCAAAAAATATGAAAAAATCATGAATAGTGGGTTTACACAGTACTTTAATATAAAACTATTTTTAACATAATCGGCCCAGCCGTTTTTGTATAACCACGGAACCCTACGCTGAGCATGGCCCGACATGCTCTTGGCCGGTTTTTTATTTTCGCACAGATCGGTTAGTCAAACGTGATCTGATTACCAGCAGTTCGCGCAAACAATTTTATGGCAACATTTATGACCCTATACTCAAGCCTGATACGCGTTCATTCCAACCTATAAATTATAATCGAAAAGAGGCCTCTCGGATAGCCAAAAACGTGGAAATTATTGCGATACCCCCACCACCCCGGTGTTGCCCCGCTATATTTTATTTATACCTTTTACGAGTGTTGCCTGCCATAAAAAAAGTTTTAGTGAGTGTTGTAAAAAACGTCCTTTTTGCAGCAGAGCGCTGATAGCTCTGCGATGGAGTGTTTTATTAAATCAAGCGATTGTGGCTCGTAAAAATTGGTAAGTTTCGGTTTTCCCCATTATAAATCATAGGACGCAGGAAATAAAAATAAAAGGTATTTTTTCCGGAGCGATTTTCCTCTGCGAAATAAAACGCCATCTCGCTTAATTATAGGATCGTTAGAAGGTAGGTTACTAATGAGGATAAAATTGAATTAGGAAAAAATTACACGAGAAAAAATAGGCTACAATTATTCTAAGCAGGGTTCCTTAACACAAAAGGGATCCTCGTAAGATTTTAATATTCATTCACCGAGATAAATAAATACACATGGTGTGACATTTTTACAAAAATCCACCTAGTAGTATTTTTTTAGTCAAACGCACGGTAAGTAAATAATAAATAAATAAATTGCTTGGGATATCTTAAGTAAACTCTATTAAGATTGTATTGTAATAACTAAGCGATAAAAAAGAAGTATATTTCCGTTGCCTCTGATTTCTGTGTGAGGTTATCGATACGTGCGTACCTTTAGGTTAAATAAAAAAAACACAATCTGTAGAGTCAACCAATTAGAACCATGGAACTCTCGGGACGGGACGAACTATATGTCAAAATGTCGATATAAATTATAAATATTAGATGTCATTTACCAAAGAAACAACGACCAAAATCACCAACGTCCGAGGTGGGGTGGGGAGCAAATATTTAGTTAATAAATAATTTGATTTGTGTTTTCAAAATACGTTCAATGACGATATAAATTAGACTCTAAGCCCCTTATAATTAGCCCATAAACGTGTCTTAACTTAGCAAACCGCTAAGTATCGTTTGTCCCTTTCGGTATTTTCAGTATGTCTGTTCATTTAGTATATCTTACTGCCGTCACCACACGGCTCAGAAGGATAGGTATGGCTTCTGACAAGTCTAGAATTCTAGCAGTACCACTCATCTCCTTCCACTCGAGAAGATAGAAATAATATAACTTCAGTTGCGGACGTAAATCCTGAAAGTAAATTTTCTCTTTTTAAATTTATTTATACAAACGGAATAAATCTATCTTTGCAAATTGAACTTCAACCTAAAGAGAGCACGCTTGATTTCACTGTCTGCTGGAAATTTAGTATTGAAATGATAAAATTGTATTTCAATTTTATTTAGGTTTAGTTGGATAGTTTGATATGTTTTCTAAACGAATAAACAAGAAGTAAATAGAATAGACGCTTTTGCACTTGATGTTTGTAACTTATCACTACATAGTATAAAATAAAGTCACTTTTTCTGTCCCTATGTCCCTTTGTACGCTTAAATCTTTAAAACTACGCAACGGATTTTGATGAGATTTTTTAATAGGTAGAGTAATTCAAGAGGAAGGTTTTTATGTAGGTATAGTACCCGTGCGCAGCCGGGGCAGGTCGCAAGTTTAATTATAAATGGAGAGAACTGGCAGCTTCCTCGCACAACGCATCAGTATTGCGATACAGCGAGGAAATGCAGCTAGCATCCTAGGTACAAATGCCCAAAGGGCCAATCTTAGAAATTCGTAAAGTTTTGAAAATAAAGACCGATACAACTATCTTTGTAAATTGTTACTACCTACTCATTAGTGAAAACTGTGTGGCTTGTGTAAGTGTAATCTGATTTAAATATACATGTTTAGTTTTGGCTGTTTGTTTTTCAAAGGTTTAAATAAATAAATAAATATAAAAAAAACATGTCCCCCCCCTTCCCTCTGGACCGCCAAATCGAGTAAACGTGTGCTTATAAATACAATTTAATTTTATATTGGGTACTAGGCGCTCAGAACACACAGGAGCTTGTAACCGCCAGTAAGAAAGCTAACGAGACCAATCCTACTTGATCTATACTTACTTACTTACTATTTATTTAATCTGTAGTTATTGCCCTAGGTATGAGTTGGACAGTAAAGGATACGTTAGGTTTTAGTTTGTTTTTTTTTTAGATTCTACTGATGGTTGTTATGTGCAGCGTCTAACGGTACTATGATAAAAAGCCTACATTTATAAAAAATTTAGTGAAATGAATTAATTGATTTTATATTCAATAATTTTGATTAAAGTTGCTCATCTCGGACTTTGTTTTGGGTATGTTTATTAACAGATTGGTTCAAGTCAGTTTTGGAGGTTATTTCCTGTAGAATACGCACTGTAAATTCGCATACAAGCATAAATGAATCCCCGCATAATAAATCCCTAAGCGACCGACGATAAATACCCTTCTAACGCATCAACCAATCCGAATCGCCGCATTAATCTCCGAATTCCATTTTCAAATCGACGCCGTATTTTTTTAATGGCCTTTTTAATTTGGGTGTTTTCACAATCCTGAGTCCTAATGACCGAAGCAGCAGGCAATATGAGTTTCGTGAAACACCTATGAATAAGCATGATTTACGATGTTATAAATTTTCCGACCGGGACTTCGAACGGAGTGTTCTCACGCCATATTTCAAAATAATGTCCTCGTGTTTAGGCTTTGAATGCTGGGATGGAGTATGGGGTACAGTCATCAGATATTATCGGAGCGGCTAGGGTACGCGTAAATATCTGAGCAGGCCATAGTGTCCTAGCGTTGGAGTCCAGTTCAAATTTTTTGAGCACCGTGGTCGCGTATATAATATCCATATTGCAGTTTGCAGTAGTAGATATTTAAAAATTGGTTTTTCTAAATATTAATTGACATATATCGAATAACAAATACCTAGGTCACCGGAGTATTTCTTTTAATTTTTATAATTTTGAATGTATGGTTAAATTTTTAAGTTTTTTCTACTCAGAATCAAAAAAGCTCTCTCTATCCCAAAAGGAAAAAATGTCCCAAAATATTCATTCATTTTCCAGATTACCTCCTTCGTTACCGGGAAAATGGTAACAAAACAGGGAAAAACATCCATGGGACATTTTTTTTTCATTGGGATCGAAAGAGCTCTTGATTCAGAGTAGAAATTTTAATATAACCCAAAATTTACCCTAAAATTCAAAATTATGAAAACGGAAAAAATAAATAAGTGTTTTTCTTTTGTATGTATATGACATCGAATATTTATAATTTATACTACATAGTAGGGTACTTAAACAAAAAAATCATATTTCATAAAATAATTGCATTTATTCCACAAAATTTATATTGTTTTTTTTTAATACGGGACTTGTTTTGGTGTGGTTATCTTGTGGAGGCCCGTTTTGTTTATGGTATTATCGAAGGGTCAAAGAGGGTTCCCGAAGTTTTTATTGAACTGATAATGCCATGAAAGAGGGATGGGATGTGCAGGAATTGTGTGTATATATTATATGGGAGTGTATACTCTCGGTTAAATAATACCTACGGGTCTGGTATACTTTTTTATTTTGCTGTAATCCTATGGTGTGGTGTACTCGACTCGTAAAGTTGAATTGGTCTTTCAAAAATAATAATGGTTCTAAAAGAAAGTTTTTTTCTAAACTCAATGTTTTCGGAGCTTTATCTCCCTTTTATAGAATTAGAGTTTTGGAGTTGCGCTCCAGAATTTTAAAAAATGTATCCTTACCCTTCTAACTTTTCCATGGATCTAAAAAATAACAAAATAATCATTAATAGTCAGCTTACAGATATACTTATACTTTAAAATAAAAATATTTGGAACATAATCGGCTCAGCCGTTTTTGAATAACTAACTTGAACCCTACACTGAGCATGGCCCGACATGCTCTTGGTTGTATTTTTATATATACAGAGAATACGAGTCACTGAGTCCTTCTTTTTGAAATCAGCTTAAAATTAAGTCGAGTCTTAGAATGCAAGACTCATCAACTCGAGTTGGTTGGACCTCTACCGCCGTAACTTTTTTATGACTGCACTACATAAACTCAACTAACCGGATAAGTTTTTAATTTCTCCAGCTTAGGCCGGCGTTTCATTGCCCCGGCACTTAAGCCGCCCTTTCAGGCCGAGGCCAATAATCTCCTCACAGGGTGCTTTATTTGCGAAGGGACGATTGCCAGGCATTTATCCAAAAATCCTACAATCCGTATGTTTTATGGAGGCATTTATGAAATCATCTTTTATGCGATGCGCTCTCGTGTAGCTTAAATAAATACGTTAATTATTAACTTCGATATCTCTGTTTTTAATGTAATTGTAAGTTATGTTTGGTGCTAATAAATTCATTTCATTTCATTCGTTAATAAAAATGTAGTCCGGACCGCGACCATATATAACATGGACGTCTAACGCCAGCTCAAAAATGCCCCCAAACATAATTGTTCAATTGTGCCAAGAAGGGCAGGACATAGCGCTTTTCTTAACACCACGCATAAATATTTCGGCGCAACACCTTTGACAAATGTTTATAGAATAAAGCCAATCAAAACTTTGCCGGACCAATCACAACTATTTTTAAATGGTGGTTTAAGTTTTTATAAGTTAATATAAAATTCATTACCGTGATGCATTGAAGATCGGGGGTGACATTTGACAACTTAAAATTAGGACCGTTATTTTCGTTTACCAAAGTCACTAGATTCAATTAGCTAATAATGTAGAATGTTATAGATTTAGTACTAAGAAGTACCTAAGGCGATCTGTAAATAATTATGATCCTTGACAAATAAACATTTTTAAAATAAAAAATAAATTAGGTTAGATTCTGATAAAATGCAAAAAATATTTTATCTACTTCCATATCATAATTATCCTATTGTATATTCAGAAGCGGTAACATAATGACCGATATTAAGAGACCGGTGTCTGTGGCTGTATCATAATGTTAACATTAAAGTACAGTGCATCATATTGTTAACATTAAACAATCGTCATCAGGATATTAATTTTAACATTATGAAGTCAACTTCTTTTTGTTTTTTTTTTCAATAAATATTAATTGTAGGAAATCCTTACTCAAATAATTGAGTGATTTCAACTGATTTGAATTGTTATATTTAGAGGTATTTTACTTAGTGGGCATCAATGAAAATAAAGGTAAATTGTCATTCTAAACTTACGATATGGGTGTAGATAAAGTTACGTATATCTTTTTATTAAACTCGCCTACGGCTCGATTCATAAAACTACGCTCATGTTTAATGGCTCTTATTATGCGCCAGCCACATAAATAACTATAAAGGTATCCTCATAGGACGGTTGGGAATGGATATTCGGCGAACTGGTTTTCGGTAATAAGTACCTTGGACTAAACATACATTTAAATATGTATAATTAACGTAAAATTACCCAGTGACATTTCACAATCCACAAACATCCTGTACCCAGCCCCGCACTCGGAGATAATATTAATTACTCTCCACGCTCGCTTACCCTAACCAAACTGAACCTTATTCCGTCTGAATAAGGGCGCCACGTTTCAGGTTGACTTGTTTTGATTGAGTAAATCAATTGGCCCTTTTAATGTGTAAGGGATCGTTGGGTCGAGGGTTCGGTACAAGTATGTTAAGTTGTTTACGGTTGTCGCTAAGTTTGTGATGTCATTGCTCCTAAAACACATACAGTACAAATAAATAAATAAATATCTTGGGACATCTTACACAAATCGACTTAGTCCCACGGTAAGCTCAATTAAGGCTTGTGTTGTGGGTACCAAGCGACGATATATATAATAGATAGATACGTATAGATACTTAGATACATACACAGCCATGACCAAGGAACAAAAATTTGTGATAAATAAATACACAAAGAATGCCCTCGCCGGGATTCGAACCCGGAACCTCCCGCTTCGTAGGTAGGGTCACTACCAACTAGGCTACAGAGGCTGACAGAGGCTGACAAATTCATTCATAAATCGTCCATGCAATTCTGAACGCCACTGTACACTTAGACAAATTAGCGAGAGTATGGAGTTGCAAATGTGTTAGTTAGCTACCTAGTTGGTAATGACCCTGTCTACTTAGCTGGAGGTTCCGGGCTCGAATCCCGGCGAGGGTACCTATCATTTATATTTGTATATCTTCAAATATTTGTTTCTTGGTCGTTGCTGTCTATGTATTTAAGTATCTTCAGGGCGTAATCGATAAGTGTTTACAGGGCCATAATTCCGTGAATATGAGAGATATCAGAAAACTTTTAACTGATATCAAAAGTACGTTACCCAACAAATAACTTTTTCTAAATAAATGAAGTAATATTAAAAATACTAAGTTAAATGCTCCCATACATTTAGTAGGACGACTTACAGCCTTAAAGAATGTCTTGTCTCGTAGGAGATAAAACTGTTAGAGATTCGTTATTTGTACGAATACATTGTAATAAAATAATAAATATAATAATACTACCGTTTATGAAATAATTAATCTAACATTTATTCTTAAATGAAGAAATATTCATATTGAACTAGTCTATGAATGAACCGTTCCCTACTAAATGTATGGAAGGGTTTGAAGATAATATTTGGGATATTAACTTCAGACCCATCGAATTATGGCCTGTAAACACTTATCGATTACACCCTGTATTTATGTACCTATCGATTATATATATCGTCGCGTGGTGCCCACATCACAAGCCTTAATTCAGCTCACTGTGGGACTACCTCGATTTGTGTAAGATGTCCCAAGATATTTATTATTTATTTATTCATCTCAATGTAAAGGTACTGTGTTTACAACTCTGCATTCTACAGACACAAATCTAAAACTTTTGGCTTGAAAAGTCTGAGCAACTTATAGTATGTAATGGAACTAGCCCCGAAATCGCGAAAAACATGACATTTCTCAAACATGCAATGAAATATTGTCTTTCCGTTCCTTAAAATAGACTCGGAAGTATCGTTTTTAGGGCACAGTAACTCACTGGGATCGAAATGGAATTTCATAACACTTTTTCCTGCAAAGCACCTTTTTTTATTTCGACAACATTATCATTTTTTTTTGTATTTCTTTGTATATTTCAGAAAAGAACTATACAAGTACCTATACATGCCTCGGCGTAAAAACGAATTCCCGGCCTCATTACCTATAGCTATCCGGTATACAGAGTGTTTTTTTTAAGTAGGACAATATGGGGAAATCGGAAACTATAGAAGATACAAGGAAGCTGTCTTAGGAGACATTAGGTATTTTTTTGAGATGACAATTTTGACATTTTCAAAATTTTGGTCAAGTGCGAGTTGTACCTAAAAATTAATAATAAATAAAAAAAAATGTTGACCCAGATCGACGTGATTTCATGCGTAGAGAATTTTATTGTATTGGATGAAAAAAATCTGAACAGCAGAAGTGAGTCAAGAAAACCATTTCTCATATTACATCCCCTGAGAGGTGTCTACTACTGCAAGGTCAATATTTTAAAAAGTATTACTTACACTTTTCTGTTTGAGCTCGCGACATGTAACTTATTAAAGTCCTTTTGAACTTAAATAAAACGTTCCAAATTCAAATGTCGTGTTCGAAAAGTGTAAGTAATAATGCTTTTTTCAATTGCAGCAACTACCTTGCAGTAGTAGACATTTCACAGTGGATGTAACATGAGAAATGGTTTTCTTAAATTTGACTAACTTCTGCTGTTCAGATTTTTTTCATCCAATACAATAAAATTGTCTACGCATGAAATCACGTCGATCTGCGTCAAAAAGTAGTTAAAATACAGTCATAAATGACAAAGTTTTGAAAGTAGGTTTACTAGTTGTCAAAATTAGCATAAAGGAAATGGAAATTCCTTTATTCTTATTCTGATTTTCGCTGTCAATAATTTGGGTGTTACATTCATTGATTTAGAATATACACCGTGATTTTTAATAACCCGAAAGATTTTAACAGTGTGTTCCTGACCACATTTAGAAACTATAATGTCGTATAAACTTTTCTGGATATCGCCTAGTTTCAAAGTTATTACCAATTAAAAAAAACATATTTTCTAATTGTAACTCGGTACAAAAGGTCTTTTTAACGGCGTTGGTGCCATTATGGAGAATAGTCTCACTAACCTCATTAATAGATGTCGAAAAGTGAGAAATACAACCTTTTGAAAATGAGGTTTTTGTAAAAAAAAACCTTAATACTCATTGTAAGTGCTAGTTTCATGAATAACTTTTACTTTTTATGTTAAAATACATTCAAAAATTAAATAACAATTGAAAAAAAAATTAAAAAAAAAAATTTTTTTTTCGCCAAAAATGACAAAAGTCATATAATATTTTTTGTTTGTTTTTACATCAAAAATGCGTGGTTAAAATCTTTCGGGTTATTAGAGATCACGGTGTATAAGTGGATCCCCAAACAGCTCAAAAAAATGGCCCCAAAAAATGGGCTGCAGAAGTAAATATTGCGGTCCTTTTGCTCCGCTATTCAGTTCTGACAGTTGACATTTTGGTCACCTTACGGTATAGCATCATTATTCCTTAAACATAAAAAGTTTCTACTATTTTGCGGTGTTGTTCGCAAATTTGACATTTATTGCTCACTTCACAAAGTTTTTTATTCTTTGAGTTTTTTTTATTATAGTTTATTGTAAGTGAGCGTTATTAGCTTCAACTGAAACATGATAGAAATGACTTTTAGTGCCACTTTTCTTGGTTTTTTTGTTTGGCTCTGTGCGTCCATTTATTATTTAATGTCATTGGTTACATTATAACAATTTACCAAAATAATGATATTATATGTAAATGATAACCACCGTTAGTTCTTATAAAGTACAAAAATCTGATTTAACATTGAACGCCATCCGAAAATTCGTCTTACAACTAGGATCATTGCAATAAAACCGGTATTTTACTAACATCACACAATCCCGGTTTCCCGGGATTCTTTATGCATGATCCCGCGAAATCCCTACAGGTAGCCGAATATAGAACGGGGACTTGACCCTTTCAAATTCCTTCTTTGTGCAAATTGTGAAGGTCGATTGCTCGAAATTCGGGACTTTCGTATTGCGCAGTGAAATTTAAATTGAAGATTTTTGTCATTCATGTACGGAAGGCTGGAAAAGTGCCGCTAACATCGAAATCCGTAACGTAAAATAGTATACATTACGACACAAGTGCGAAAAATATGAAATTCGAAACGAGTGGCGATGTTTTAAAACACGACCAAAAGGAGTGTTTAAATCGACGCGAGTTACGAACAAACGTTTTTTAGTACAGATGGCCCGCCGAAGTTTTGGACCTAACGTAAAATGAGACACTTCTCGCACTATCACGTTATGACGGCACCATCTGTACTAAAAAGTAATACAGTTGCCGATTTCTAAGAATGAACATTTGACAGTTTAGATATGAGCCTTATATTATATTACACCTATGTATGACGTTAAGACTATCGGAAAAATGGCGAGTCTTAGTGCAGTAATGTGTCCACTATGATGACGCTGCTGCCCATCATCAATCTTTTATCAAATAATGGTAAGCGACTCTTTAATCTCTTAGTCGACTCTTACGACACCCGCAGTAGGAGTTGGGGTGGTGACAAATGTATTCTTACTTATTCTTGTGTAATATGTCCCAAGATATTTATTTATTTATGTAGAAAAACAACTGTAAGCCAGTTTTCGTATCAACAAAGTCTCTTACATTCTAGACTGACAATATCCCGGCTCCACACGCGAAATTGATACTAGACTCCAATATACACGGTATCTGGCACTAGATCACAAAGCCAGATCTGTCGCCACGCAATGCCTACCGTCTTAATATCTACCTGTGTCCCGTGTGTTCTAAGTCACAAACTTTTAGCAATTAGTGTAACAATCAAAATGCATTTTTAACCGACTTCAAAAAAAGGAGGAGGTTCTCAATTCGACTGAATTTTTTTTTTTTTTTGTATGTATGTTACCTGATATCTCCGAGAATAGTGAACCGATTCTAAAATTTATTTTTGTGATCGAACGTGTATTACCCCGAGATGGTCCCATTGGCACCAAGTTGGGGTCTGATGACGGGATCCTGGAGAAATCGAGGGATCTCTTCAAATGTTATAGGTACGTGTATGGCGCTTTTGGTAATTTTCATTCATTTACAAGAATTTGCATTCAGAAAGTAGGATTTGAGGAAACCAATGATGGAAACAAATCGGGGATCCTTGAGAAATCGGTTGAAGTCGGTTTTTTAAATTTTTAATTTGGTGATTATTCGACATAATTAGATTAGATACTTATTTCTTAGTTGTTTTCCTTTTTTTAAGCACCGCCCGTAAACTTAATTACATTCTTTGCCTCGCTTTCCGAAGGTTGTCTGGAAGAGATCGCTTGTTAGCGATAAGTCCGCCTGTTGATACATACTATATCAAATTATGTAATGTTCTTATTGTTATAAAAATTGTGTAGTGTGCAATAAAGTAATTTATTATTGTTATTATTATTCTCTTTATTCAAATATTTTCTTAGGCTAGGTTGTTATTATATGGTTATAATTATTATGTTTGTATCCCTCTTTCATCATGGGCCTATAAATCCCGGTCTTTTGATAGGCTTGCGCGGGGATATAGATCCAAAACGTAGAGGCCCTTTGGAGAAATTTGCTGTGTTTTACACCTGCTGCAACCCATTCACCACTCTCGGGAGCACTCGGGTCCGTAGGGTCGTTACTCCCCAACAGCTCGCCACAAGCTGCCGTGCGGCCTAATTATTATTATTATTAATAAAAATGGCATACCTACACGTTAGTTTGAGTATCTTGTAAATTATAATACCTATTACTTACTAAGCTAGAAAATTCACACCATTATAATATTATTATCGTCTTATTACTGCAAATACCAGCTATCTGCACAAATCAGGTTTTGGCAGAATCGACTTAATTTTCATATTTATTATGATAGTTAAATTCATTTTCGAATAACATAATACGTGTACATAGCTGGTATTTGCAGTAATAGGAAAATTGACAGCGATTATCACAGTCCCTAAGATAGCTCACTAAGCTAGTCAAGGACTAGGAATTTTACCGCGTTTTTAGGAAATTACTGTTTACATTGGTAACTTACTAGTACTGTTCCCAAATGAAAATATGCTAATTTATAGGTAATGTGAATATTACCACAACCCATCACTAGTTAGAAACCAATTTTAGATCAATACGTGTCCAGAAACGATGTTAATGCGTCACTGTCTAAAAGCACTAAGCCACAACTGGGTATGATTTTTTCAGTGATAAGTCTAATTGTAAGTCATGAACTTGAAGGGATTATTGTACAACTGTATGCAAGCGTTACTTCCTCTTTGACCAAAATTACAATCGTTTTTTGAATCTGGTGGTTATGATGGTCCCATTTCAGCCATTTATACTATGCTATGTGTTATTTGTGCTATGCGTCACTGTCGCATTTTGCCTCATTGTTAAAACATGATGGCAAACGATTAGACGCGGTACCATCGCAAGCCTAGGTACTGGGCTACTACCGCGACTATCTAAATTCGTAAATTTCGAGTATTTTTCTCTGTCACTCCAACGAAGGCGTCATTAGAGTGAGAGAGAAAAATCTTAGAAATTTGCGAATTTCAAGGTTCCGTTCTTATTTTGTCTAAAACGCTACCGCCTGTGACTTAGCCTGCAACGTAAAGCGGCGCTTGAGCGGATATGAGCTAGCGGCGGATATTGCAGGTACGCCCACTGTAAACTACCCGCATTTGGCTCTGGCGGGACACAGACACGATTTCTTATGCAGCTCTGTGTTGAATGCTGAATGATGGCTGTTACAGCCATCGGATATATCGGAGCGGCCAGGGTGCTCATAAATATCTATAAGGGCTTCAGTTGTCATGGCGTAAAGGTGGATTTAGACCAAACGAGGGAATGCTCCTTCTATCCCCTACTCTACGAAATCAACGAGTTTCGACGAAACACGTTTTGTGTAACGAACGAATTTCGTAGAGTGGGGGATAGAATGAGCATTCGCTCGTTTGGTCTAAATGCACCTTTAGAGTGCATGCTCAGATATTTTTAAGAAACGTGGTCGTTCCGATATTTCGATTCGGAGCAGATAAGCAAAACTCACTACCTATAAAAACTGTCACTATTCTTAGCAACCTCGTATGTCAGTATTATATCAAAACTGAGATACGAGCTTTATTTCAAATAGGTGTTTGTTACTTAGTGACTTTTGGTTGGCGATCGACGAAATATGATTAAATAAATAAATAAAAATAAATAAAATGTTTATTACCAGAAAAAGTATACAATGATTTTGGTTCAAAAAAATAATTTGAATATAGTTAATATTAACATTGACATAACAAATATCCATCGGGCCCAAACTAGGCACAGCCTGTATCTTGGAAACCGAGGTAAGATATTTCACTATAGATAGAATTGAGGGTTTAACATTTCAAAACAAAAAAGATTAACGTATGCTAAAGTTAAGAGATTTACAATAGTAATTAGTAATTATATTAAGTGGTACAGTTAACATGGGCGAAATGCATGTGGGAAATGAGTTCCAGTTCACTACAGCCAAATGTCAAAACAAAATTGCAAAATGGGGAACATCAGAAAAATACTTCAATTCAACATTTATGTAAGTAATCATAAGAAATCATGGAATCATAACAGTTTATTAAATATCATAAGGTCAATGCGGGTAAGACCGTCATAATCAGGAAACTCCGTCTACCAACAACTGATTTCCACCCTAACTCAACAAAATAAGACGCATAAGACGGACTTTCCTTACAAATAATAATTATGCCGAACTTACCCACACTGACCTTAGCACAAAATTCACGAACAAATTACCAATAAAATAAAAATTAACCAACAATTCAATCATAAAATCCTGAAACTAATCAACGTCTAAATTCAGCATGCGTTTACAATTCTACGATCTATCTAAAAACATTACGTAAGATATCACCTCAGAGGCAATATCGGAGCGTAATTTTGCAACGGAATAATTTAAAACCCGTAGAAAATCCCACGGGGTAAATACAAGCGCAGCTGGCGGAAACTAGTTTAAAAAGAATGTGTTTCCATACGTAAATAAATCTTGCGGCTTCGTGTGCATGTCGGGATTTTAGCGGGAATTCCATCGTCAGCCTCCCTAGCCTAGTTGGTAGTGACCCTGCCTACGACGCTGGAGGTTCCGGGTTCGAATCCTGGCGAGGGCATCATTTGTGTATTTATTTATCGCAAATATTTGTGCCATGAGGCTGTCTGTGTATTTATCTATATGTATCTATCTATTATATATATCGTCGCCTGGTACCCACATCATAAGCCTTAATTGAGCTTACCGTGGGGCTTAGTCGATTTGTGTAAGATGTCTCAAGATATTTATTTATTTATCGTAAATTTTACTTCACATCATTAGCTAGTCCATAGCTAGACAAAGGCCTCTCCTGTTACCTATGCTTACGGATGCATTAGGAGGTAATTCCCACAATCGCCACGCTGGGCACGCGGGTTGGCGATCGCAGTAGTGTGTCCACTGCTTGCCGAGCGTGGCGATTATAAGCAATTACGGTGGTACTGCTATTTCGCCAAAATATTTTTCACCTAATTTTACTTCTCAACCAACTTATAGCAGATTATTCACTATGTCATATTATTTAATATGTCATATCTATATTTACCAAATGATGATTTGCTAACTTTCATTTGGCAACTAGATTAAAGTGGATTTAGACCAAACGAGCGAATGCACATACTATACCCCCACTCTACGAAATCAACCAATTTCGACGAATCACGTTTTGTACACAAAACAAAAAACAACAAATTCGTTACAACGAACGAATTTCGTAGAGTGGGGGATGAGAATGAGCATTCGCTCGTTTGGTCCAAATGCACTTTTAGGTTAGGTTGGAACATGATAATATGCGAAAGATACGTCTGCGACCTGCGTAACGTTGGTTTGCCATGAAATGATTCTGCCAAATGAAACTATGGGAATAATATTTTGGGAAATGATAATATGCAATAAGATTTTTCTCAAACATGCAATGAAATGTTGTAGTTATGTGCCTAAAAAGTGGCCGGGAAGTACCTCGTTGCCGGCCTAGGCCAGCAAGTGCGTCTTTTTTAATTTTCATTTGACATAGGGTTGTGACCCGGTATCTTGGCTTTTAGCCAATAATTATCTGTAAGTAATATTAGTATTTAAAAAAAAATATTGGCTTATTTTTGCAGTTATAATTAGGTATTTAAGTTATATAATTTAAAATATATGCAATAACTACTCAAAATAATATTTATAAAGCAGTATTATACGGTGCGATCCGTCGGCTCCGATCACCGCATGCGATTGATTGGATCCAACAGACCGCGTCGTCTAATACCGCTTTTTAAAAGTAAAAATTTACACCTTTTAAACAGGTCAAACTTTTAAAAAAATTAGGTGTCGGTGTCGTATTTGACTTTTGTTGTGTTTCAAAGACTTAGTTATGTAGTTGACTTATAATTTCTTAGAAAGAAGATACATTTTTTTGTTTCATTTCATTGCATGTTTGAGAAAAGCATTATACATACCTCGGCCATGAAGTGACGGGTTGCCGTCCGAATACTATCCTCTAGTCTACATATATTCGGCTGGCAACCAGTCACTTCCCGGCCTCGGTAGTAATGTACTATTAGAGGCTAGGATATACACTTCTAAAGTTTAGTACTTAGGACAGGCCACAAGTGTTTTTGGGCGTTTTCACAAACTGTTGTTGAAATCACCTTGTTATTTAATTTGGTCAAGTTTAGGCTTATTCGGCTCAGAATCACGAGCTCATTCGATTTTATTAAGAGAAAAAAATATATCCCATAATTTTCATACAGCTTTCATTCCTTCCATTAGGTACGCTAACACCTTTGAATATCTATGAAAAAACGGTAACGTAATGGAAAAAACATTTTGGGACATTTTTTTCTCCTGTTAGAATCGAAAGAGCTTGTGATCCTGAGTAGAACAAGCCCAAACTTGTCCGAATTAAATAACAAGGTTATTTCAACAATGGTTTGTGAAAACGCACTTTTATTCTAAAAGTTCATATCACAAAC